>NW_019379687.1:511408-557161 GCF_000648655.2 Copidosoma floridanum
TATATCTATATATATATATATATATATATATATATATATATATGTATATAGACGAGGGGATGACGCGTCGCACACTTTCTTCTGCACATACATGCGTTTTCGGTCTGCTTGTGTAGTTTTTCTTCTTTCTCTCCAATAGCAGAAACTCACGCACGCACATCCAGGTGTAAATATTGGTACTTATATGTATATACTTGCAGATGCTGTTGATATACGATTATATTGCCGATTTTTTGCATTTGACGACGGCGAACCAGGCACCTCCTGCAGGTTTCAACGTAGCTGGAAGGTAATTGCACCTGTTGATGACATTAAGACACGAGATAACTGCATGTAAAAATTGCAAACACACGCGCGAACGAGCGAGAGAGGAAGGAAGGAGAAACACAAACGAAGTTTCACCGGCGCGTTATCCCGGACACCGTGTTTACCTGGCGACTGCGCAGCGCCGACTGCTGCTCGCCTGTAACCGCGCTCTCCTCCTCCTCCTCGCCTTCCTCATACACTTACCTTTACCTGCCTGTTGCTCCGAAACACAGACACGCACGCACACTACTGTACACCCCCTTGGCTCCGTCTCTTTCTCTCTCTCTTTTGCGAGGCATACCTCCACACTTTATAATATCCTTTCTCTCGCTTTTACCTGTGCGCTACTGCTTCTATCTCTTCTCTCTATACCTAACGCTGCCTATGTATACGGTAAAATAGTCGCCCTGGAGGCTTCTCTCCCCCCCCTCCGCGTGTCCTCTGTCTTTTTCTTCGCCGCATTTTATATACTTATACACGCGGGGCAAAAAAGAGGAGAGGAAGACACGGGGCCCATTCTCTTTCTCTCCGTCCGAATGCCTTCGTGTAAAGTAACATTATATTACACTCGTATGTATACATATAATACGTAAGGTATAAAATACGTACATTTGACTACACCCATAGAGTATGTTATATTATAAAGTATAGGTGTGTACCACCACCACCACCACATACCAGTAGCTTTTCCGCGTTTTCAGCACTGCTCCGAATTTTCGCGACTGTGAACTCGCGCTCGCGTGCCGAGCTGCTAAAACACAATGCGGCGCTGATGTACACGGGTGAGATTAGATAGCTTGAGATGCGCTCTCCAGGTGTGTGCATATGCATATTACACCTCTCCTTCGGGGGGACCCCTGATTCTCCGGGTACCTGTGTGTTAGGTACATGCGGATATGCGCTATACACCACCAGGTATATGCGCTCTCTTTCTCTTGGTTCTATCTACTTACCCAAGTAGCTGGGAAATAAATGAGCGAGGGGGACTTGAACTTTCGCGCTGTACTGCTTGCTGCACGGGTGGGGAGGAAAATAAATCGGCATCCCAGGGGTGTCGAAGGTTTGAATGGTGGGGCCCTTTTTCGAGAAGGCACTCGCGTCAATTTTTTTTTTTTTTTTTTTCCATGTTGCCATCCAATGGAACCGCGAAAAGTCGCAGGTGGAAAGTAATTTTATGCTTTTGTTCAGCGACGCGCGTTATAATACCTGCAATGGACCGCAAGAGCTAAATGTTGGTACATAGGTGCTGCAGGATGTCATCTTTTCGAAGCGAGTCGCAAAATATGTAAGTATATATTATTTATACTCACGCCAAAAAAAAATTACGTAATTATAAACAAGCCCAAGTTTTTCAGCCCAGCAAGTCAGGAATTGCCTAGATGTCGAGGTCGTTGTCGGGGACCGAGATGCACCCGCAAGGTAAAACTAGTGTACTCGAAGTGTACCTTTAAGTGTTGTTCCATTTTGCGCACCAGGAGTCGCAGGATCAAAGAAGGAAAATACTTTGTCTTCCTCCCTCTCTTCCTCCTTTTATGTATCCTTATTTATCTCTTTCTGCTTACAAGTACACTCGTTCATTCTGTCTGTAAATGTACGTACAAAAGTTTCATTCACGTTCCTTTCGGACTGTTTGAGGAAAATAATAAACATCCATTTGTTTATTCAGATTATCTTGTGCTTTTATCAAACTACCGGAATCTACGCGATAACGAAGCCTTTTTTCAAAGTCTATTGACCTCGTCGCTTGTAGAGAACTACACGTAGGTCTAGGATCATGTCAGTTCATATATAGATTCTTATTGATGTGGAATTCCCATACTTTAGATACCATAAATACTTATATGTGGACACCATAGTTGACAGCCCGTACTATCTACACATCAATATACGACCGTCCACAGTTACGGAGTTACGATTTTTCGAAATCGTTTGAGTCTGACGTAAAAAAAAAAACAAAAAAAAAAAAAACAAAAAAAACAAAAAACTGATTCATCATTCGAGGCTATAGATTATGTATGATTTACAATAACGAAAGACACCGATTTATGAGTCATCGTCGCTCGGCTGGTGCTTCTCGAGGAAAAGTTTTCGAATGTACTTTGCTTACGGTCGAATAATTGAACTTCTTAAAGACACGCCACCGATCACGACTTGTTTATCATACAATATTCGTTGTACGCGAGGAAAAACTTGGTAAGCCAATTTTTCTTGCACCTTTCACCGCAACTCGGTCAAGACTTAAAATTTTCGTTTATTTTTTCATTACAACAACAAATGATGGACGCTCAGGTAAAGAACTGCATCCACCGTTGCTAAAAACGTTTCGAGCTTGTTATTGATCAATTGTTTAATTTTTGTGCAACAACATCGGACGCGTTACCCTTTCAATCGAATCATCCTTAGTCATAATTCATCACTGCAGTAAATACACGTGTACGAGGACAATGAAAACATGCATATATCCTTTGGCATTGGCGCACCAAAATAAATTATTTGTTTTACATCATATAGACACGTACGCGCTTCAAGTTGGTCGAACGCCGAGTAATCACATTCCTCAAATCCGATTGCTCTATTACCAGCTTTATAGTATATGATAATATGTTCTTGCATTTAAACTGAAAGTTCATGGGGGATTCGTAACTTCCACACGTTTGCAATCACGTGATCCACACGAAAATCTCACCAATAACCCAAATACCACAGCATTCACAGGTTCCATTCCTCAAGAATGGCTTACAATTTTCTCGGAAACGCGGGACGCAACCCCATTCATATTGTCCGTACACAGCATTGTTTTCTCCCTTTCTCAAAAACTCGATTGGCGGAGTACTTGCAAATCCATTGGATATACACTTATACACATACACTCACCAGGGGGTGTATAGTTTTCCTTCTCGCGCTGCTCGCCGATCTTCCCCGATGCCCGATGTTTCCCATCCATCCCGAACGATTGTGTTACACAAGATGTAAATGTGTGCTCGTGCACCTTCTGACGTATAAATATATATCCATCGCCATGACTCCATACACCTGGTTATTATACTTACTCGGGATTGCGTCCGTGTTCTATTGTTCGAGGGAGAGGGGGGGGGGGACTCGGAGGTGAGGCTACTTTACTCTCAAAAGAAAAAAAAGAGGAAGGGGGCCTTGAGTAAGATTTCATGAAGGAGAAGGATGTGATTTTTTTTTCCTTCCTATGAATTGAAAAGGAGTCAACTTTGACGAAAGTGTTTTTAGGGGGAAGGGGAGGACTAAGGCGTGTAATTACTCGAAAACCTATTAGTATTCAATATTGGATCCAGCATCGACACTTGCCCAAGCTTCGAAGGGATAAAAAAAAATCATTAAAAAAAAAGAATAAATAAACATATCAAACCAAGCTATAAAAAAATACACCAGTATTATCTCACTGGAATCATCAGGCCCCCCCCCCCCCTATTTCTATACACGCGTAACCTTACGTCAAGTTGTTTCCTTGCAACCTTAATAGTATACATGTATTTATTATAAATGCCTCCACAAACGGAGAGTCCAACTCGATTATTTCTTTTTCTTAATACTTCCCTCTCGTGCCTATATCGTACCCTCTCATCGCATGTATACACGCGCAAGGACACGCGTGTCCTGCCAACACGGGAGTAGCCTTCGCGCGACATATACCTCGACCAGCGAGAGGCTCATCGGGGCGTTCACCCCGTTCGGGGTCTAGACGGGCCTATAAATATTTATTTTTCGGCTCTTGATTCTTTTTTTTTTTTTTTTTTTTTTTTTTTGACACATTCGCCTTCCCGTATAAATAGATGCACGCGTGTGTCCCGAGTTTGAGCCATCGTTATAATACATACACATGTCGCGCAGTGCGAATTGATGGAAATGTATATATGGACGTGTGAATGGAATTTCGTCCCTCAAAACGATACTTTCCACGCAGACGGCAGTAAAATACACCGAGACACTCGACGTTTTTCGGAAAAAAGGTTTTTTTTTCTTCTTATTTAGGATACCTTCTCTTTGACGACTCTCGCTTATATGTACGATCCATTAAACTATCGCAATGGAAAAAAAAAAAAAAACGACTCTGACGTCCAGACACACGTGTGAGACCGCTGTATAAATATATACGGTGTGAGTGCGTATTGTAAAAAAAAAAAAAAAATACCTTCCAACCCTGCACACGCGTTACGCAACCTCGGAGAAATAATTTCAAACGAAGCATTATCGCGCTCTATTATTCGCAATTACCGTCGGCGCTGGTGATTAATATATATTTCGATCCCCACCACCTCGAGTATACCATGTACGGCACCATCGCGAAAAAAAAAAAAAAAAAAAAAACAGAGAAGCACTCGAACAAGAGAGAGACAAAAACAAGGAGGCACAAAATTTATTCCTATTACATCAGGTGTTTAATATCGCCGGTGAGAGGAGCGCTGTAGGAAAACCTTATGGTATACTTTATCCTGCCTCCTCGCGATGACGGGCTGCTTTTGTGCTCCTTTCACAATACCGAGAGAGAGGAAAAAAAAGGGAAGCGTACGGGCAGAAGCAAAAAAAAAAAAAAAAAAAAATCTTTGGCACGTGCGACCAAGTCACTGACGCGTCCGTGGGAAAATTGAAAAATCAGCGCCGGACCGATTAGACGGGAAAAAGACTAATTGCCGATAGGGCCCCGCTAATTAGGAGCCGCCGGGAATCGTTGCTCGTCGTCCGAGCGCAATTTAACGAACAAACCGCCTTTCTCCCCATGCCGATTGCTGATCTATCTATATACGTACATGTAACTATATGCTTGTGTACCAATGCTCTACACAGCTCCTAATTGGACTGTTTCCGTCGTTCGCGAATTCGAAAGCGCACAAAGTTTCTTGCCCTGCGACAAATCAATTGCTCTTTCTCTTCCTTTGTCGATTGATCCTGGTACCATTTTGATGCCTCATTTGCCAACCAGCGACAAAGTGCCTTGCAGTGTATGGTTATTATGTGCAGCGAACTGTTTGGCAACAGTGGCCGTTTGGTTTATACAGAGGAAATACTTAATATGATGCGAGGAGAAAAAATGTTTGTGTAAGTACACCAAGTGGCAAAAAACCGAGTGCTAAAACGTTTCGAGCTAATCATCGGTGTGTGTATATGCCGCGCGAGAGCCGAAAGTGAAAAAGTTTTTACAACGCTACGGGAGACAGGTCGTCGTTGCGAAAGGGAGACAGAGAGAGAGAGAGAGAGAGAGGAAAGGAGCGCTGTAATAAAAGTGGCGGTGATCTTTTCCTATAGCCACTTGATCACGGCCTCGGACAGCCAAGTGGTATTCATCTGGATTAATTCTACAAAAAACCCTCGTTTTTTTAATACAATCTTTTAACAAAAGAAAACTGTAATTCTTACTACACATAGATATAAAGTGATATGTAAAATGGTTTTTTTTTCGCGACAATCAGAATAACAACAGTGTATGGAGAAAAATTACTTACGCTTTGTCACGTGCGTTAATTTCTTTCTTAGCTACAAGCGAAAATCGGTTGTTTTTTTTTGTATATTCTTGCATCACAGAACATTAAAACGATTTTTTTCCCCTTAAACCGGCATCTGCTGTGTAGTTTTCGTTTCGCCCTATATAAAGCTCGTGCCCCTCCTTTGATCTCTTTGTGAGCGAGACAGCCACCGATTGCCGTCCCTTTGCCCCCTGTCCCTTTCTTGTACTCTTCGAAAGAAAAGAAAAAAAAACTTTGGTTTGGTCTCCTGCTGAGCAGTGATTTTGGTCGAGTATGGCGCCAACTTCGTCTGGTCAATCCGACACTGTATCTATATCCTAGGTTTTCCGGATCAAGGGTCTTCTTTAAAGATCTCCCCTTTCTTGCCTCTTTGAACCAACATTTTTTTTTTTATAGGCAATAAAACGATTTTTTCCCATGAAACTTTTAACTTTTTGGGGGAACGTGTAAGGTAGAAAAAAATTTGTACTTCAAACAAATTGTTTCAACTTTTCTTCAAAACATACTTGTATGAAATGTCAATTCACAACTTTATGGTAAAAAACAAATTTTAATGGTAAACTTGGTGGGAATTTCATTCTAAAAATCACTAAAAAAATGCACATTTTATACGTCGTCTATGCTTGGGATGCTATAACAACGAGTAAAGTGCCAACCGGTTTTTTTTTTTCGCGCGGCAAAGTGTTTCTAATGATTTGACTCGAGCTAGTCGCAAGGGAGTTACGCGCTCTGAGACGTTCCTTCGATTTCTAAGATGACTAGGCGACATTTCGACAATCCAGCAAAACGTAGTGGACAGTCACACGGAAACTGCGTGCTGTGTTCTCCCATACCCTGGCCAAAGGACTTGGCTTTCGAATCGACGATTTTTTTCCTCTCGTCCTTCGTTGCATGTCCCGTCCCAAGAGATTGATTGTCACGTGACTTTAGCTTTTTTATTCGTCGTGTCACTGGTCAGGACTGGTCACATGGTTTATTTTGCGAGTTTTTGTAAAAAAAAAAAACTAAAAAAAAACAAAAAAAAAACAGGAATATATTGCAGCAATGTTTGAAATGAGATGCTTTTTTAACGCATCTTTAGTTTTTTCTAAAATCAACAGACAAAAACTCTTAATGTAAGCTAAGCACTTGACACTGTATAATTTTACAATATCCCTATGACAACGAAACATAAAACTACGTATAAGCAATTATAAGTGTATAGTCACAATAATAATAATTACATCGCTGGAAGAGCGTCTAACACGACCAGTTTTAGTATAAAAAAATTTGGTACAAAAATGTCCCAGAAAAATATGTCATTGTAGCTGTGTCGATACTTTACGAGATTGAGAAAGCCAGAGATCAACAATACATTGCGTGAAAAATTGTATCGCAGCCCATGCATGTTGTATAAATTAATGTTACAGTTTTGCAGATATTAAGGAGGTACATCGTCGAGGTCTCGCGTTGGAAACCAAAAATTGTCAATGTCATCTCGACTGCGTTTGATTGACGTGTACGTGACATAAGCACACGAAACGTTCGGCTGATCGATAAACACTTTATCAGCCATTCATATCCCAAGGACGAACTATAAACTCCGTTCCGCGCGATTGCAATTAATTTTACGACACTAGTGGACACATTGCTCATGCAAAACGAGTATAGTTTTTTTCTTTTTTTTTTTTTTTTTTTTTCATTCAATTGATCTTGGCTTTTTACCACAAATAATAAATCTGAGACGAGTGTACCTATTGTCCATCACCTGCGAAGAAAGATTTCGCACCCTGACATAACCGATGATCGAAAGCTCGTAACCTGCAGCACCTTTATAGTTACATGTGCAATAAACACCAAGCGACTAATGGCGCGCGACAGTTTAACAACTCAATTTATCCGTACGCCTTTTATTGTCATTATTACACACCTATCCGCGCATGTATTTGCGAAACGCTCGTAAAAGTGCAGCTGTACGAGAGAAAATACCTCGCTGCGCGATCCTTGCAGCCACCACCTGTATTATATATTGTACGGTAAAATGAAAAAAAAAAAAAAAAAAGTATAGATACGCGAGTATACAGCGGCCAATTCGACACGCAACGTAAATTCGCTTCTCGCGTTGTACGCGATGGCTGTGCCCTTAGTCCAATTAATAAGCGATCAGAGGCGCGAGAAGTACATTTTTTTTTTTTTTTTTTTTTTTTTTTTTCGTCGCTGCCGGGCTCTTTCACTTCCGCACCTGCACGTAGCCCATTAAATGTATATCCGTAAAGCAACGAGTGGAAAGTGCATCCAACGTATAAGTAGGTATAAAAATAAAAAGAAACGTGAGTCTGCGACAAAGGGGGAGGATAAAATATATATATACGCACAAACGTATAATCGGAAGGAAGGAAGGGGACGCGCTATGAGTTGGCCCATGCGAGCGGGACGATGAGCATCTGTTGAGCTACTTATATTGGTTTGATGCGCGCGGATTCCTCTTCGTTTGTTCCGCGCACTGGCTTTTTTCTTCTTTCCTGTCTACGCGGTGTGTAAGCGCATGCCCATGTACTTACGAGACCATTCGCCAAGAAGCCACGGCGTCGAGTGTATAGGTACCTTTGTACAGGCATATAAATATACCTATATACCAGAGCCAAGCTTTTTCCTTCCAACACTTTGCAGTCCCGTGTATCTACGTGTGTATATACGGAGGAGGGTGTTGTACCGTTACCCGGTTCCGTGGTATGTATAGGCGGACCTGACGCTCTTTTCTGGAATATCATCACACCGATGTGCGAGCTATACTTACAAGGGCTGACGTTGCTCGTACCCTCCTTTGCTCTAACGCCGACTGCGCGCGTGTAATTTATTTTTCAATACTAGTACACCACCTTCCCTTGCCTCGCCGATCGTGTCTTTTTAGACGTGACCGCGCTCTGTACTCGAGCTTCAAAGAGTTGAAGTATAATCGCTGCTAAATACATATACCACCACCGTCTTTTTTTTTTTTCTTCCTTAAATTTTCTTTGTTACTGCGTTTACTTTTCATCTCAGATTCCTATGTTTTTACTGATTCAATTTTAGGGACTACAAATTCTGAGTTTGGCAAAAAAAAAAGACGTCAGAACGATGAGAGCGAAAAGATTTGCAGTATAATTATTGAGCAATTTTAACCACGATGCGCGATGTTACCAAAACAAAAAAAAATGTTTTTTCTTCGCTAAAATTTATTCCCAAGATCGACACCTTCATTGCTATTAACGCATTTCACGACTAAAAAACGTGCTCAGTGAATTTCAATTTTATCGCTTTATACATATATGCCCTTTAATTAGCGATTGCGATGAAAAAAAACCCCGTCGCTGTACCTCTGCTGGTGATTTTTTTTTTGTCTGCGAAAAAGTGAAAAACAAGTTATTCGGGCTCGGCTCGTGCGCTGTTAAAATATTCAAACAGTTTTTTATGCGCTTATCGCGTCACTCGAGCAAAAATTGCCGACAAAAAAAAAAGGAGGAAAAGAAGAATTTTCATATATACGTATACTCGCCTCTGGATCTTTATGAGAAAATAAAGTAAAAGAAAATTTTTATTCCAACTAGCTGTGTTTGCTTGAACAATTTTAGAATGCGCGCAACATTTGTAAATTCGTGTTAGACGGAAAAAGAAAAGAAAAGAAAAAACTTATGAGCATACTAATAAGATAAATGAAAAGACTCGATGGGTGTGTTTCCTTTTCAACATTCATCGTATTATTTGACGAACTTGTAGCAGTGATTTTGTGAATATTTTTTCGAAAGAAAATATTGAATACAATTCAAAGAATCGTACCCATCAAAAGAAAAACAAAGACACCTCGATCTAAATGGCCCCTGTGGTATATGTATATATACCATTCTTACAGATTATTTTAATTGATTATACTATTTTATAAAAATAATAGTACGCGGCTACAATATTCCTTTGCAAAAGAAAGAAAATGTAAGAGTCATCTCCCTAGATATATTAAAAAATAAAGGACGATCAAAACCTTGAACTTGACACAGCTTAAGCCAGACATGCCTCGGTCGATCGAGATTTTTGTTGAAGAAGAAGAAGAAAAAGAATATTCAAGCTCAATGCCATCGGAAAACATTATTCTCTCGATACGGTGTTGGCACACACGCTGACTTGGCTCTCTCTCTCTAACGCGCTTCCATTCACTTTCTCATCCAACTCAATACAATATATCACACTCACGTGTGCGACGATTGTACTTATTTTTCTCCTTCTTCATCATCAATAAATGATTGTGTTTGGAAAAAAAAACTTTACTCAAAAGCGACTTCGTCTCTGATGACACCCGAACAAACATATCATATACGACGCTATTGTCCGAACGAGGAGTGATACCTCGTATGTGCAAGCTTCACGCTCGCATAAAAGAGAGGACGATAGCCCTGCCCAAATTTCAGCACATCCCAAAAAATGAAGGGACGAGGAGCCTCGAGTACTTATACTCCCAACCAGTTCGGATTCTCACCGCACGCAAAAATAACCGAGTCACTGGACAAGTACAATTTGGCAAATCCCCTCGTTCGTTTTCTCTCCCTGCCTACCGTTTCGAGCAGCGGCGTGTGAAAGGATGCGTCCATCTCTCCTCTCGTTTGACTCTCGGGTTGCCAAAGAAAAAAAATATATATATTCCTTGCACACGCAAATGTACAAGCGCGTTTGATAAGAAGAAGAAGAAGAAGAAGAAGAAGGAGAAGAAGAAAAAGGAAAGCCATAAGAGCGCCACGAGGCGTGGGAGCGAGAAGGAGAGATTGATAAACGGGGAAGAGAGAAGTGCGTCGATTGGCCAGCCACCTGTTGCCCGAGGCGAGCCGATTGGCCGGCAGCTTGTGGCTATACAATACATTATATACACATAGTGTGCTGCTTAGTTGCTTACCATGTATTAGGGTATTACGGAGCCTCTTACACACTTATACGCGTGTGGGTAACACGAGACGAGTGAGTGTGTGCGTCTACGAGGTGAGGATGAGGAGATCGAGAATGATCGACGACGTGACGTTAGAGAGGACCCTGCAACGGGATGTTCAAGGACGATTTTTCCGATCGACGTGTGTGATGTACGACGACAGAGTATATTATTTTGAGAGCGGCGAGCTATACTTGATAAAATTTCATTTGGCAAACTTGATTGATACTTACCATTTTGCTTTCCCATCTGAATGGCCTTGATGGATTTTTCGACAATTTTCTCAAGGATATTTTCGAAGATTTAGACAAAATACCTAATGATATATATCTCGACCTTATCGCTGATTTGAGCGAATCAAATTGCCACTCGGGCTTTTTGTACATCATCAAAACGACGACTTCATCTGATATCTGTAGTATAATTGAACGAAATGAAAAAAAAAAAAAAAAAAAAAAAGGAAGTGTAATTTTTTTTTATTATGCCATCGGTATATTCATCGGAATGAAATCTGCAACCTAATCGGCACGAGCACCTCGATTCACTTATGACGAATGATCTCGCGCAAAAACAACTTTTTCTCTACAAGCCTCGAATTCATTTTTTGCCCGCCCTGTGCTTTTTAACCAGGAAAAGACGACCACTCGTCTCTCCATGAGCATTAACTTTTTTTTTTTTTTTTTTTTTTTGCATTCCCCCACCGAGCGAATCGGCAAACCTGATGCAACGAGCGTAAAAATGAACAAAACGCGCGTATTTTTTGCTTTACCCTCGCGCAAATTGTCACTCACGATCGCCGATCTAAAATTATACATAGCCGGTTGAGTTTCGCAAGTGCATCGCGCAAGATATAGTTTATCGAAAACTCGGGGTCCCTTGGACGGTAGATAACCTGCGCGTTATCCATTTGCATTCGACACCTCGGCATTCCTCCGTGTACGGATGGATCGAGCGGCAGAAATGTTACGACCAAACGGCGTCGGGCAATAAGTCACCTTGCAGCGTTGACACCGAACGCGAGAGGAAAAAATCGGTCCGATGGCTGCTGCCGATCATTAAAACAAGAGCCGCAAAAAACCGGCAGGGAAGGCTAACAGGATCGAGAATACGGTGTATATGTGTGCTCTATGCAAAAAGTCCGTATCACCACAGCTAAATACCTATACACGAGCTTACGGTACATCGAAAGATTTCGCCATCGCTCGGCGGACTCCTCAGACACTTCAATGGCACGCGAGCGTCCATACGACCAAGGCTCCTCGATACTCTGCCGATTTTCTTTTTTTTTTCTTCCTCCCTCAGTTGTTGTATACCCGTATCTGCTTATGTAATAGAGATGAGCCTCTGCAGCGTCCGTGAGAGAAAAAAATTACCGATCGCTTTTCGCTCCCGTGCGTTTGGATCTGCCGGTAGATCGAGGCATGAGCCGATCTGCTCTGTTTTGCCGTATCGTATACTCAGTTTTGCGACTGAAAAAAACAAAAACAAACCACTGATAACGATTGATAATGAATGAACAAACTAGAAGCATGAGTAGTCGAGAAAAGGCCCACAGCTTCGAAAGATCGGCAACGTCATCGGCAGCATTCAGAAACATCATACCGATCGCATGATTACCATGCGTGTGCTTGTAATCTGGCCCTTCTCTCCGTACCAACCACCCATCGACGAAACCCATTTTTAGCGAGCAACAGCGTATACACACATAGACAGGGGTAGGTATAATGTGCCCATGCACCGCAGCATTGGAAAAAAAGCATCCGTAAGTGCAGAGAGGGTTCACTTGGCGCGATATAAATATATAGGTACACGCGCGCACGCATTACATTAGGAACAAGCACGCGCGAGTGAATAACGAGGAGTCGCTGTGTGTTGTAGGTATACCTAGAGTCGCGGAGGCGGGCTTATTGCAACGCGAGCGTAAGTAGTGTACACACACGTACAGGTGGGTTTCGCGAAGGTAGGCGCGCGTACGTATACATATACGAGAGGAGGGCACTTCCGCATTCGCCTCGGATCGTCGCACGCTGATACCTATACGTATATACTCACAGCGCCGAGGATGTGTGTTTTCTTGTTGGTAGGCATGCAGAGTCCTGCCGTCCTGGAGCCCTTTCCCTCGGGTGTACAGTCGCGGTGGGATGCACTCTCGCTCTTTTTCGTTCCGCACCGAGCTTTGTCTTCTTCGAATTTCCGCGCCTATACTGCAACGTACACGTACATTCATATAGTCACTCGGTGTGATTATTTTCTGTTTCATTGCACATTTTTTTTTCATCTTTAACGATTGTTTCTTTTCTTGTATAATTATATTCTCACCCAATTTTTCATCAATTAAATAGTGGCCAAAAAATATTACGCAAAACTATATACATTCTGCAGGACCCACAGCGACTCACTACGTGTTTCTCGAAAGGCCAGAGTGATGATCAGGCTATATCCAATTTTCTTCAGTTCTGTTTGATAAACATCACTTACCACATGTTTCTTGTTCTGAAAGACAATCGGCAGTAGATTCATTTGAAACTTTTACGTTACACAAGGTAAGCGCATCTCTTCCTGTGTGGCACAATGTGTGTTATTATTACCTTATAATGTTCGTAAAATAGTAGTATATATTACATAAATGTTGGAAACGAATAACTTTGAAGGGTATCAAATCTATAATGTTTCGCATTTCCTCGGAAGCAAAGTCGCGAAAAATCTAACCGGAAGCCAAGATACACCACCATGGGAGTAAATAAGGCAACGCGTCAAAAAACGCACATACAAAATCAAAAATACAAGAATTTTGTAATAGCGTTTGACGTTTCGTCAAACTTCAAACGAAATTCAAGAGACCACAAAAATACACCGCAACGAAACCTCTCTCCCCCGGAAAAAAATCCGTACAGGTATACATTTATATACTCGCACGGTGAAACGAAAAAAGCGCGTATCTAATCTGTCCGTCGGCCGTTCGCCCGAGCATATCGAATATGCATCAACAAATCATTGTCGGAGAACATCATCTCCCCCACCCACCTCCTCCTTTCCTGCTCCTCTCGAAGAGGAGATATAAACGCGTGTACCGTTAGCTCGACGCTACCGCGACGTTTTGTTTAGGCTCCATCTCGTCTCCTTCAGGACGGGCTGTGTATGTGCGGGATGTGTACAGGGAGGCGCGGGAGATCGAAGACCCAGATAGCCCCGGCGGGGGAAAAAGATATCAACGGCACTCGTTGTGTGTGCAAATAAGAAGGGGAAAAATCATGGGAAAGGGTTTTGCCGTCGTCCGAAGCGTGTGCGGGCAGGTCCGTTAAAACAAAATGTATATAAACTAGTTGTCGAAAATTGAAGGAAAAAACGTTTCCGTATCATCTTTTTTTCGATTAACCGAATCGCTCGGTGTACGTTTTTTCAGTGCCATAGTGTGTATACATCATATTATATGTGTATACGATGAAACCATTGAAACAAAAAGAGTCCGAAAAGACGCGTGGCATTAGAGAAATAGCGGAAGAGAAATAAAAAAAGAGAAAGGCAATGGCAGGGTGTACACAGTAGAGAGGTAAAATAATAATAAAATGAGAGAAGACGAAGACTGAGTGATGGGGAGAATAATGGGAGATTTATACGTGTAGGTGTACAGGCTTCTTGTGTGTGAATCTTAGAGCTTCGACATCAAACAATACACCGATCCGCCTTGCACGTACAGTTCTATGTTATATTTATGTGTACTAAAGGATTTGAAAAAATCAAGTTTGCCATCGTCTTTTGATAACCTTTGGCGAAGCTTTTATTACCTCGTACGTGTTGAAAAAACAATTTGCTTTTTTTTTCATGCAAAGGATCCAAACAACACACTACCCGATGTTGAATCATTCGTTGGTAGCATTGTTCAAAGGACCGAGTAATTTTTCCCCCAGAAATGTCACACTTGTAAAGCACAAGCTAACATTTATCGTCCTTCGAGGTTCTCCCAACACCTTACGAAAAGGTATACTGTCCCGTTTTTTTTTTTTTTTTTAATTTCCATCCCATATCCACCGTAAGGGATGAATATGAAATGATCGAGCAGTGCAACTACAGCGAAGTACGGCTCTATTGTACCATAAAGTGTCAATTGTTTTCCTCCCATATATTTATATAAGCGCGAGTGCGTTATTTACACGGCGCTATAAATTTCACGAGCACCGGCTTACCGATGCGTGCGTTACGTGTATACTCTCGCGTACACTTTTACCCTCGTTGTAAAAGTCTCCATACCTCTCCTCCTTTTTTGGAAAGTTGCTTCCGCGCGAGGGTCAATTGGCTTGTCGAATTTACTATAATCATATGTAAGAAACTAATTTCGCGTATCTAGCAAAAAAAAGTGTGTACCAGTGTATTGGATCGCGGTACGGGTACACGGACGCGTGCCAGCGTGGAAAAAAAATTATTGAACAATAATTTTCCAAGTTGTCGCAAGCGTATAATAACCAAGTACAACATAATGAATATGTCTCTCGGGAGCGCTTCGGTAGATTCCAAGCGGTCCGATGCATATACTTACGCGCTCGCAATGAACGCGACGAAGCTGGAATATCAAACCCCCCTCCTCCTCTTAGTGCGTGCAACTGCATTCTCGATGTTGTGATTTGAAAAATTCATCAAATAAAATCACTATATCACCGGACACGCGTGTAAGTTTGCCTCGTGATTGCTTCACCCTCTAAGTATGCGCCGATTGTAGTTCGAATTCCTCGATACTGTTTGCCTAAAAATCGTTGGAGAAGACGTTAGCGTTTTGATACATGATACAGGTGTACGCAACAGTTGCGAAAAACATATAATCGATTTTTAATGCATTTCCAACGAGTTCCAACGATTATCGATCTCGTAAACTAATCCATAATTGCATTTTTCCCCGTGCAATTTTTCCATAAATGGCGAACAACGAGGAAAAAAAAAAAAAAAAAAAAAAAAAGTTTAATTAGCTCGCATACCCGTCCATTGCTCCGTTAACCGGCAACAATGAGAATAAGCCGCTTGTGTACACATTATAGAGGAGGACCAGTTCCTACAAGAGTATATAGCGCAATAACTTGTTCCTCGCCGATATAGTTACGTACATGTATAGTCTATACCGAGGGTACATGGAAAAATACCTTCATCGATCATTCGGAACCTCGCGATGGCAATTATCCCGTTCTCGTACTGTATATGTACGTAGGTGAGTATGTATATGTACTGCACGCGTTCAAATTGCGTATACGAAACAAGCACACCTTTACAATATGTTGTAGCCCTCTTTCTCTCTCTCTCGCTCTCATCCATCTTGCATTTGCATGTATAAGCTACCGGGTACACGCGCTATCATGGACTTACGTAAGGGTCGGGCAAACGTAAGGGAATAGGAGAAAAAAGCCGAAGGTATAACCAAGAGGGAAATTGAAAAATCAAACGTCCGGACGCTTTTCGTGCGAGATAGATCTGATGGGGTTGCGTCGTTGGCACGCGAGTGTTACGAGTGTAGTGTTAGTATGTGTTCCTCTGTGGAGTTAGCGTGCGTCGGAATCGAGGGAAAAAAAAGGCTTGATCGACACGCTGAGCCATTTTTTTTGCGCCCGAGTCACGATTTTTTGGCGTTTATTTTTCAAGGTTGATCGGTAATGAAGATGGTTTTCTTTTTTTTTTTAAATCGGTAAGAACATTGTAGAAAAGATTATTTGCATTAGAAAAAAATGTAAAAGTCCAACCTTTTTTTTTTTTTTTTAATCATTGTAGAAATAAAATTAAATGGCACATAAAGATATTAGCGAGCTGGTATGAGGAAGCAAGAACAAAAAGTATATTCATACAGTCCCGAATCATTAAAATCCAAAGATGGAATTCGGAGATATGATAACGACAACATAAATTAATACGTATACTGTACATATCGCATGGATGACTATTAACTTTTGTCTTGAATTTACTTGCACTCTCTGGGATGACCAATTCCGATATGAAAAAATATTTGCACGTAATTTTATCAAAATTTATGCCCCTGGGCCCCTTTTACTGTGAATTTTTCTTAACTTCTACGGTTGGTCGTAGATTTTATAAAAAAAATGCTTTGCAAGCATAATGCAGGGGTGATCTTGCTTTTTGCCAGTTACAAAAAACTCGTCCCTCCCAGAAGTTGAAATTCAAATACCCAACCCCAATATTTGCAACCATCCAACAAAAAGCCACCGAAACGGGGCTCCATCGCATAAAGAGTCCAACTTCGGACTAATAATGTATTCGTCTCGCCATCCCGCGTATTTGCAAAGTTACAACAGGAGCGCGCTTTGAGCGCCGAGAAATGTGAATTATCACTCGCGCGTGATCGGAGAAGCAAAGATGTTTGCTTTCATGGCGCACGTCAACAATAAAAAATAGTAGTAAAATGCCCAATACGTGTACGTCCTCCTCTTATTAATGAACTCTGTGGCCTCAAGCTGTATCGCAATCATGTTTGACATGGTCATTTTTTTTTTTTTTTCTATTTTCATGCTTTTTAAGTGTGTCCATTAGCCATACTTGTTACCTATAGTTTCCAAACACCTTGAGATATGGGTGGTTCATCAACGAAGGTACCCACATGCAGTGGTTAAATTGAAAAAAAAATAATTTGACAGATCCTCGTGGCACACGAGAAGGAGCGATTATTCCTGCATTTTCGAGGTAATAAAAAACTGCGTAAAATTACGTTAGGTTACCTGAACCTATACCCTCGATTTCCATCAGCTAAAATAACGCTCTGATTCAATTTTAATTAAGACGCAACGCTATACACCGACATATTCTTGTTAACCAATGTACCTATACTTGTAAATCGCGAGAAAAAAAATTTTAACCAGCCGTTCGCAAAAGCAACTTTTGTACAAGTTTTCACGTGTCCCTACACCCATACATAATACTCGATATACCAGCAGTTAAAAAAGCACGGCTCCTCAAGCTTGACGCTCGTACAATTTAGCGCACATATATATATAAAACAGTGCAGGGGTAACACGCATATACATATAATCGGCCAAACATAAGAGCGACTTTCCCCCTACATGGCGAGGGAATATTAAAAGTCAAACTGCGTGTATATTACGTATACGCGCTGTGTACCTATATATATACATGGAAGCAGCGACAGGTGCCCGAGCCAACCGCGCATGTATACCTATACGCGTTCTCTATAGAGTAGAACACCGGCATTACGTAGGAATGCCACACCGTAAACAGTTAGGATCTCCCTTTATGTGCCGGCTGCATAGGTATACCTGCGTATACATCACCTACCCAAGCTCAAGAGGGAAGAAAAGAAAGAGACACACGGGCCACCTCCTTCTCTCTCTTTGCCATTCATTTCTCCTCGTTGTACGTATAAATATATACCTACTCGGCCGTCCACCGAGAGGCCAAGTACCGCTTGGATCTGGTCGTGCTAGTGTATGGCGCGGTGCGAGGAAAACCTCTCCGCAGCCTCCGTATATATACACGTGAGGCCCAATGGGTGTATATACCCATACCACCACTGTGACGGCCTTTTTCCAACCGATCGGCCGATGGAAAAATTTTAGCCTCTCGAATCGCTTTTACCATCCAAGCTGTGCTATATATTTCATCCTGCTCCGGAAGATCACGGGCTTTTGCTCCATTGTTCGTGTATTTCCATACGATTGGGGCCGAAAATGGCTTGGCTCCTATAATTGGTGAGAGGAAACAAGCTGTTACCAACTCACAGCTTCGCTATCTCGCAAGTAGTACTTATAAGTACGTACTCACACGACACCATTACTCGAGCGCATGTACATATATATATATACATATAATATTAATAAGCATCCTCCGTTAGGCCCCATCACGCACGTACGGGTAATTACACTCTCGTATATACACGTACGTTGTGCATCCCAGGCAGGGAGTACCATTATGCATGTGTATGTGACGTATTGTCCATTGCAAGCTGCCAACGGGAACTTTTGCAAAGCTCCAATGTTTTGTTACGTAGCTATATTATCCTTGTTTTTACGTCACCGCTCGGGGCCCCGAACTATCGATCGATCGACACGTTTTTTTCATTGCTTTGGCGCTCTTGTATATACATACACCTGCTGCTGCGCGTTGCTATCTCGAAATTAATGTGTTGTGTGCGGTATAGTGATATTTCATGCGCGAAGAAAATTAATTGCTTCTGTAGCTCGGTTTTGCTTTCCCCCCCCCCCCCCATCGATCGACGTAGTGTTTTGGTCGATAAAACTACGGGCCGTCGTTGCGTAATTATTTGGATGGTTGTAATTTATTTTAATGACGGTAACAGCTTTTGTCGGCCAGCGCAATTTAGACAACTTACGGGGAGTGTGTGTATATTATATTATAGGTTCGCACATAATACATTGAACGGAGAGCGAAACCTTACTGATTTGTATGTGCGTGTTATATGTGGATGGGTTTGCGAATCAGACCTTGGATTTCGGGCACATCGGTGCAGAGAAGCTGTCGAAAGAATCTCGGGTGGTTTTGGGAGGCTGGTACTTCCTCGGGCGAAAAAGCAGTTTTCCGGAACTCGTTCGAAAAGTCTCCTTTACGAACCTCGTCTTCGGCTCGGGCCGCAAACAAAGACTTTTCAAACTCATAGGAAAACTAATATTTTTCCTTTCCATAGCATCTCTGCAATTTTAATTTGCCAGATAATTAAATCCAAAAGGCCGATTCCGGCTGTACACTGTATGCCACTCCTGAGAGATAAATAATGTGTGCGCTTAATCGTTACCTTCGTCAGGATCAAAGCACGTGATTTCCCTGATAAACCAACAACGCCTCGTAGCTTATGAATCTTCCTGAATAAAATTAATTGACGTGCTTGTAAATAAAATAGCATACAAAAAAAAGTAAGTAAAAAATTTCGAGTCCAGTTGATGCAATATTGTCTTGGCTGAACCATCGATCGGTATGGTAATCCAATCCATGATACGATAATAGTGGTACACGCAAAAGCAAACTCGTACTCGGTATCTCGACTAAAGAGTTTCTTTCCAAAAAAAGAGTGCAAAGGTAAACTTTACCCAGCTTAGAAGACGCCACACCTCCGCATAGGTACACCAGCTCGACACAAAGGGAGCACCTGTCTCTATCGGTCTCCATCTGCTCGTTTCGTCGAAACCCTGTGTATATATTATATAACATGTATTATATATATATATATATGTGTGTGTGTGTGTATACCCATACCTCCCAAGCTTCGCCCAAGGAACAATGAAACGATTCCCCTTTCTTATTCTGCTCCCTTTTCTTTACCCCGTAAATTTGAGAATAATCACGCAGTCACTTGTACAAGCGCGCTGTAAAACAAGGACTCATCTACAGGCCCTTTCGGCAGCAGTTATTTCCTTCGTCCCCCTCGACATACCTACCTATATATAATACCGGGGTGTCTCGATTTTTTTTAATTTATTTCTTACCACCAAAACATACAGCTATTAAAAGTTTTTTTTTTTTTTTTTTTTTAACTTTAGCCCATGTGATATCGCTCGATCGAGTGAGTATACTTACCACAACTAAAACTCCCTGAAATACAAATCACAGAGCGACCAAGCAAATACGTAAAACCAGCCGATCGAGGCGATAATAAAATCAACACGTAAGCCCCGAGCCCTTGGAAAAATCAAACACTCGCACCATCGCGGGGGAACGGAAATCGACGTGTTTTCACACAGTATGCGCGGTACACAGGTGACAGAGTACAAATAATGACAGTACCTGTATGCTCCGATTTAACGGCACCACCTGCTTTCTCTTTTCAAATGGGTAAGTAGGTGCACCGTGCAACAATCCCACCCTCGTTACGGTGATCCCTTCGATCGCCGTGCCTATACACGCGCCCTTTGAAAATGCAAATGATCCTTTTATACACGTGGGTACGTATAGGTACTGCGTAATTTTACGAGCTCGCCGGTGCATATAAGTTCGTGCATCAAAGGGAAACAAACGTGCAATGGGTAGTCGTACACGCACGGGCTTCCACCCTTCGATGAAAAAAAAGACGCAGTACATGTGTGCAGGTTTTCGAATATCAATGTCATACTCGAGAAATAATGTACGTCCAAAGCTCGACGTTTACCGATCATCAACTTGAAATATTTTACGCAGAAAAGTTACAAGGTGTTTGGTTTAAATGATGGGGACTGACGAGTGCGGAGGCATTTGTTTTGATGAGGTAAGAAAAAAAATATGAGCAGCTTTTTGTAGGACGACAAGCAAAGCGTCGCTCATTCGAGTGGGCTTACGTAAGCCGCGTTTGGTTATGCCGATCGGCGAACTGTTGGACTCAAAAGCACGGGTGAGATGTCAACTGTCCGTCTGACGTTCGACTTCGTTTTTTAATTCAGCAACTGATTTTTCTTCTCTCTCTCTCTCTCTCTCTTTGTTGAATTTATTCTCGGGTAGCGATATAACGTGTACGTACAAAATTGAGTGCTTTGTCTCTTTGTGGAGTCGTTACAAACTCACGAGCTACTGTCGTTTGACGATAAAAGTTTGCGACTACAAAGTAAGATTAATGTTATACCTATTGAATAGTGTTTTTTTTCCTTCCGGGTGGCGGGTAAATAAATTAGTTTCCCGTTTATTTCGTTTTGTTCGATAGGTCACGAATTTCGAGCTGGTGATTAAATTTCTTTTTTCACACAGTATTCATCCATACGTAATATTGACGTGAAGCTAAAATAAAATATATACTATGTCAAGGCCAGGCGGAAATAATGGGTTGGAGGACATAAAAAAAAAAATTTTACTGCTTCTATAAAATTGATGAAAAAAATTATTTCCGAGTCAAGTGTTCCTTCATAGTTTGTCCTTTCTTTAATTGAGCAGGTGCTGTAATTTTTATATATAAATTGATGGAAGATCACAGATCGACAGGGGAATATTCACTAAATTTGGACGTACAAAAGACGACACTCTGCCCACGTGCAAGACAAATCATCGACGCGACAACTCTCGAGTGGCCAAAAATCTCGAGGATGACAGATGCTCGCTGATTTTTTCATCTTTAACGTCTTTTGTGTCGCAGGTATATAGTCACACACGTCCACGAGCAAAAGTAAAAAATCATCAAAAAGCAAGTAACCGCGGTGGAGAGCAGCAACGAGGCGAGTCGCATTTAAATTTCCAATGTCGCTTGTGCTCGGACAGTCGCCACCGAGCCGGTATGTAATTTTCGCGATTGTACCGTGTCATCTTTCGACGAAAACAATCGTCGATGCTGATTCCCCGACAACTTTTGCTTTCCGCTTGATTTACGAGGCGAGGGGCCAGAAATCAGCGATGGATGTATACCGTTTGCTCTGCGAAGGAAAAAAATCAAAATATGACGCGACGAGAATTAAATTCAATACTCATCGTGGTGCTACTTACGACGGTTTTTAAAAAATTTTTTTGTTTTTTCTATTGGATCCATAAACGGCGAAATAGAAGATCAGCCCTAATTTACGTCTGGCATATCGACGTGTTAATTCAATCTTGTTTTCAAAGCTCATGGTATACGCGACGCAGAAGACGAATACTTTTGCAACGTTGGACGAAGTAAGAAAAAAAAGCTTCTACGTATGAAGTAAAAAAAAAAAAGAAACGAGTCCCGCTTTCAAATCGCATAATTAGCGTCGTTGGAACAATTTATTTAAAGCGGGTAGTATTTTTCTTTTTTTTTTTTTAATCTTTCCATCGTCCCATTCAGGCCAAGGATGCGACCTCGCGTTACATACATACGGACTAAAACTCGTTAAACGGATCTTTTTCTTTTTTTTTATGGTATATTTATGCGTGAGTGTATGTACCTTATTAACGACGCAAGTACTTCCCTGTAGCTCTGTAATTACGGCTCAAGTATATATACAGATAAACATTGCAACACTATAATATATATTTATTATAATCATACACCATCACTTTGTGGTGGTGAAAGAGGAAATGACGTTGAGTTGTACGGGGGAAACCATATACTGTTAAAATTTGTTTCATTTACTCCTTCTTATTCGATTAGATTCAACGTCTCATCATTCATAACGCTTGTTCTTTTCAAAAAAAAAAAAAAGGAAGGAAAAAAAAAAAGAAATATCTCACCACCCGCACATTTTCTGAAAAGAAAAAGCCAGCAATCCCCACCGAAAACTCGTCCATTATTGGCAATCTCCCGTCTCCCGCGCGCCGTAATTATCGAGTTCCGTTGCTCTCCTCCCCGTATCCTCCTTGTTTTTGGTTGTATAGGCTTTTCTACCGCGCGACGCTTCATTTCTTTCCATCCCGGGATTTTCGCATCCTGCGCGTATAATTTGCCACGCGAACACGTAAAATAGAGGCTAAGCACATCGCCCGTCAGTCTATCCTTCCGCGAGCGAGCAGGGGGGGAGCCAAGGGAGATTAGAATCCATGGGAAAACAATCGCCGAGGGAGACCGAGGGGAAGGGTATATATATATATATATATATATAAAATTTATACGTTGTGTACACGATACCGCGAGCATTCCTGTGGGAAGCAGAGGCGCGCTTTTGCACAATTTTGATGTATTGTTGCCTCGTTACATTCGCGGGAATCGGGAATATCGTCTCGAGTTTTGTATGTGGTACGCGGTCAAATCCAATGGGAATCGGTGATTTTGAGCATAGGTAATTAATCGGATGCGTGCGAGCTATACAATCGGCGGAGGAGGGTGTTGTACGGATGAAAATCAAGCGGCAATGGAAGCTGTTATTGTGTTTCATGTAGTTTATACACTGCATGCTTGTTCTTGCCACTAGAGATTAAAGATAATGATATATATATATTGATGCATATACGAGCAACTTTGGTAATTAGCGTTAATTACTGCAGTATATAGTGAGTGGGGGACCTGCTGTTTTGGAAATTCGATCTATGGTTTTCCATCGATGGATTCAAAAAAGTTTATCATACAGCTCTCACACAGGATTTTAACATTTCATGGGGCACAAATACTTTTTTTTTTTTTTTTTTTTTTTTTTCAAAGCAATTCTTTACGCAACTGCGTCCGATAAGTTGCGTAAAATAATTTAAAACAAAGTTCGGCATTTTCTCCATTCGATACAGATCGGAGGTATATGAGGCATTAAAACCTTACCCGATCAACCAAACACGTGGAAAGTATACGCGTATACACGAGTTGGATTCATTTGCAAACAGTGGGGCTTTGCGAAACTTTCGAATTTTTCCTGCTCACGCGTTTCCCGGGTTTGCGCGGCGCGGCTCGCGTTGGAGCGCGGAAAAATAACTTCATACAAAACACATAAGGATAATCTTGCGAGAAAAAGCAATTTTTTCATTTTAATTTACCCATAAAAATTAAATATCAGATCTGATCGTACCGAATCCTCGTGTACAATACGTATACGTACCAGCAATAACTTGTTACATTTTGCACCACCAATGGATATAATATCGGTCTTATTTATCTGTACTTGCGCGTACTACTGGTAATCCGGGCCAGATTTATAACACACTCATACATATACCATATACACGTATATGAGAGTCGCGTGCAAGGTCCCCCGGTGTTGTTGTATCTTTACACGGTCGTATGGAATCGTACACGGAGAAAAGAAACGGAAGATCGGAAAACAAGAGCAACTTTCCAGCTAAAGCCGCGAGTGTGTTGTACGTGTGTGTGTGCGCGGCCTAGGAAATTCCTCGGCGGAAATCCGGTGGGGCTCGCGGGAGAGAGCGAAAGAAAAAGTTTGCCCCCTCCCGTCTTGTATACGGCTTTCTTCGTCTTTTTGGTGCTTGTTCTTTTCCTCGGTGATGATTATACACACCGGCGCTGGAGTGTTGGGTGCACAGTGTATACGAGCGGTTTCGCGGAAAATTTTCCTCTCATCGGAAATTTTCTTTGGAGCATCCTTTTGGGTTTAGGAAAAGGAGAGCGATTTTTTTTCAAAACTATGATGCAAATATACGGTAAGAAAACGTTGAAAAGTTACCTCACTCGTGTTGTCGAGTTTTCCCGTACTCTCAGAAACACACGTGAAAGATGAAAAGGTGTGTCTCTGAAAAGTTTTTTTTTACCAAAGAGCTTTTCACTCGATTTTTTTCTACAGTATCTCTCGTGTAATACGAGCGTTCGAGAGAAAAAGCAGAAAGTCGCTTCACTCACCGCGCAAAGGAGAGGTGTCATCTATACATAGAAGAAAATACGTCTACAGAAGACAGAAAAGAAAAAAAAATTCAAAGAGTATCGTACGACAGTTTTTAAAATATCGGCAATCACGCATCGTTTGTATGATATAGGTATATACACGGTGTACCACGTGCATCTCGACGTGCATGGAATTTTTTCTAAATTACCGCTCTGGATCGCGAAAACAACGAGCTTCATTCTCCAATTGGAAGTTTCTTATGCGAGTCTCGTTGAGAAACATAATTTTCATTATCTCTCCTGGACAGAATGTCATCTGTCACTCGTTAATCTATAGAGACATTTTTACGTGATTGCACTACACTGTACGAGCAATCAAAATCGTCAGTAATCGTTGGTTTTCTTTCTTACCGATTTCTTTTTTCCTGAAAACATTATCATCACGATTCTTTTACAAATAGTGATTTGGAGATAAAAAGGTGTACCAGTTCAAAAAAACTGCAAACAAAATACATTTTTTGTTATTTATATCTGGGATTAATTGGCCACACGTATTGAGACTGCCCTCTTTTTTCGATGATAAAAATGCCTCTTGGATAGCTCGGCCGATTTCGTACCTTTTTCCTTTCAAAAGCGACGAAACATCAAATTAAATGACGAAAATGAGGTCACTGTGATTCGGTGCAGTGAAAACCCTCGATTGTCCACCGGCTCGAACCGGTACAAAGAAACAGGAATTTCCTTGACAAACAGCCGATTTCCCGAGACCCACGAAACTGAAATCCGGTTACTCGATACGCGCGCGCGCGCGTTCGCCCAATGTAATCCTATACAACGAAGAACAAACAGCTTTCTACATAGACTCGCGTCACGAAAAAAAAAAAAAACCCAAAGCAACCACACCACTCCGGTCTCCCTCTCAATCCTCCTCATTCTCCACACAAAGTATCGACGATTCCTCGACACGCAAACGCGATCATCGGCATCCCTCTCGATAATCGACTCCCCCCCCCTTCCTCCCGCGAGACTCGTATGTCCGGTTTTTCGAGCGCTCCTCGCTGCGCTTACGTAAGAAAAATATACCCGACCATTCATCCGTCCGCCGTAAAGCTGTTTCTCGAGACATCTTGGAATCTCAGCGTAGTGGACATATATGTGTACCCACTGCTGCCGATGTCGCACGTTACCGATCCTTACCGATCTATGGGCCCTACCGCCGATCCCCCCCCCCCCCCCCGAGGGATAGTAAAGCCGAGCGCGTGGGAGATGGAGTATATACTTTTACGAGCCGATTGTGAATGATAAAGTGACATACCCGAAGGTTGCGATGTTTTCTCGCGTGCGCGGGCTGTTTCGTTTCATCGATAAGGACGAATTTTATCAATATTCGTCTCGGGATTTGTTCGACTCCGCAAGATTTACGGTACTACATGCGGGGAGCACTTTTATCCGATCCGCGTTATATTTGTCCCGTGGGGTTTGATTTGTTGGGCTACTGTGCAGATCGAGATGAAAAATTTCTCAGATCGAATGGCGATATCGATATCAATGCAGTATTGGAAAAACGGCAATCGGTTTAATCATTATCGGGCTTGTCTTGCTCCTCCGTATACGAAGCAGCTAGAACTTGTGCATTTTTCGACAGGACACCTGTTCACCCATACATTGACGGATAAAACGGCTTTGATCGGTATAGGCGCCACTAAACCGTAGCCGCGTAAAATACACAACAGAGAGGTGACACTTGTATGTGAGTTTACACCTGTCCTCCTCTTCTTTCTTTCGCGTCTTTGATACGATCAACGTGAAATCTTCGTCTCGAACAGCTTCGCGTACTGATGCAACAAAAGCTTGACTCGAAAAAACATTTCAAACTCGAGATGCACGTAAAACTTTGAAAGCTTCGTACGCTAAAATATAACGATGATGGTCGCAAAAATCCAACCCATTTAATGCTCGGCGAGGCGTATAAACGTCATAATAATATACAGGTGCGCGGCGTATCTCAAAAGCCCATTTCGATTCGTATGCCACATCGCTGCCTAGTTACTCGCAATAAAAGTCCTCTCCGTTCGTTCGCTAACGGGACACGCGGTAGATATACATACCTATGTGATGCGAAAATTTCGATCAGCCGGCTTGGTTTCCGAGATGTGGGCACATTTACCTTGATAGACAACGCAAATGCTACCCGAGGTGGAACGTTGGAAAGTCACGAGTTTAGTCAATTAAATTGCTCTCAAAGACTTCAACGACTGTACATGGAGAAACAAGCTTTTAAGGTGATACCGGCGATTTTGACGAAACGTCTGTATTTGCAAGTTACTCATTAACTTTTCTACGCCGATTATCTTGTTTCCTCCGCTCCTCATTGATTGTAAATTTCACCTCCAACGGCAGCAACGATAAATGTATATATATATATATATATATGCCAAAGTATCCTCATTACCTACAGTACCCAAGTCGCAGCCAGGATTTTCTATCTCCCGAGCGCTATGGATCACCATAGGAATTGTTCCCTCAGAGATCGAGGAAGAGCAAGTGGTGGTCATTTTTTCGATGTTTAAAGCTTCCTGATGCAAGTGGTGCGAGTCTAAAATACTTTGTACATCATCATCACATACAAGGTACAGTTAGCGAAGAACAATCGTTTTCATCGAAATTCAATAGCGTATTGTGTTTCCTGCCTTTACGCCACCATACATGTACGTGCTCTTACTCCCTTTCTTGCAACCATGGCAGGAAAAATATGTACCTGTACGTTACTATTGCCCAAAGAAAACGGAGGAAAAGAGTCGGTTTTACCCGTGCAAGTATACACCAAATCGTCCCACCGATAAACCATATAACACACTACATTCGTTCGCGTGCTTGTTTTTTATTATTTATTTATTTATTTTTTTTTTTTTACTGTAAACCTTATCAGGAGCTCGCGTTTTTTCGCTTTCGGTCTCCGTATGTAATAAATATGTGTACATGTATTATACAGTCTACATACACCAGAGAGAATATTATTTTCTCTATCTGCCGGTCGTATCGAAACCGAGATAAGGAAGACGCGTCTGCGTATCGGTGAACGGGAGATTGCGCGCGCGTTACCGATCGATTTTTCTTCTTCCCCTCCTTGACTCGCGCGAACATGTATACGTAAGGTGTATAAAAATATTGAACAACAGGAGGAAACGGGGATGAATCAAATTAGCCGGTCTCTCGGGAAGAAAGTCCGCGGGAACGAGACCGATCGGCGGAGAGGGCGCGTCCTCGGCTACCGATAAGAAGAAGAAAACGAACCGTGAGAGACGAGAGAAAGAGGGACCATCAGGGAAAAGAAGAAAAGAAAAAGAAAAGAAAAACAAAAAAGAACACGAACGAGAATTACTCCACGTATATTATATCTCTCGCGAGAGGGAGAGTGGGGAAGAAATGAGAGGAGAGATCGGTAGGTATATATATGTACATATACAGAAAAGAGGAGAAGAGGAAGAAGCAGCCACGTGTACCTATATATATATACACGATACACGAAAGAGAGAAGGATGAAGCAGCAGCGACCGGCATGGGCCTTATACTTATATATACACCAGCAGCAGAGTCGCTGACCCGCTCGGAACGTTGACTCCGCGCTCTTTCTCTTGCAACCGTAGATTATTCCCGTGTACAGGTATATACGCCTCTCCTCCTCGGTTTGATATACCCCCCCCTCCCCCCCTCTCTCTCACTCTTTCCTCCGTTCTCATCGCGGTGTATACATGTACACGCATCAGGCTCTCTTTTCTAAGCTCGTGTACAGGATGCTTATGTATAGCTTTCGCGGCGTTGTGCTCTATAGGTGCACGTCCCTTTCTTTCTGGGTCCGCGTTTGATCTCGAAAGCCACCGCGGAGCAGAACGCGGAACGGATACAACCATGGACGGTGAAAAATCGCTACATTGCGCTCCCTATACGTCTTTCCTCGGTTTTTCCGTTTCCTACGGCTACGTGTACAAACTTACTCTTTTGTGCCTTTCGCATTGGATTTGCAGTGTCTATGTGTGTATGACAGGTTGGCTCGCTGTGTTCGAGAGTTTTGTACGTATACCGTTGTACTCGAGAAATCGAGGGTCTTGTTAACTTTGATTGCCAAAAAAAAAAAAAAAGAAAAAAAAAAATTCAAAATGTGTTTAGGGTGAATCAAGTTGTCAACGATGTCGTTTGTTTGTTTTTCTCGCATTAAAACAAACGCATGCACGTTTTTTCATACTAAGGGGGTATTATGTCATGGGCAGATCAGACGCTGTGAACATTAACGCCAAGTGGAAAAAAAAAAAAAAACACTCCGAATATCTCAGTTGCAGCCTCGAGCGCGCGGGATTTTTTCTTCTTTTTTTTTTTTTTTTTTCGTTTTTGTTGACAAATGAAAGGTTTTGCATGTTATAATAATAAAACATTCCGGCGTGCAAAGATATTTATGCGTTCTCGCGATCTCCCTCTCTGCGTTAAAACGATCGTTCGGCTCGAGATGCCCCCCTTTTTTTTTTTTTTTTTTTTTTTTTTTAACGAGCAGCGCCACACTACCATGCACGGATATCGAATGGTACATATATTATTATATACCCGTGCACGTAAAACACGGATAATTATCGCCATGCCAGCGTGGAAAGAGACAGGAAGAGCCGGTTTCGTCGTTCATTCCGCTTCGAACGGATTACATTCCCCCCCCCCCTTTCATACACTCGTGAAGAGCCCGTGAGAGCTTGGGATTAAAAGTCACGTATATACGTGGGCCTATGCTGCTGAAAACGGTTCCGATGAGCTCTGATACGCGTATTAATATAACCCTTTCCGAGATCCACCGAGAGAGTGTACACCCTTGCGTTTGGAAATTCGATTTACCGTATCCGCTGTGATGGATTTGCATGAATATCGAATCTTCAAGGAAAGGTTTTTGCGCGCCAGATGTTCGGGTGCCTTTTTGCATTTTCGATCTTTCTCTTAACAGTGTCCTCGAACGCATCCTCCACGACAGTCTTTTTGTGCTTTTTTTTTTGGGACTTTTATTCCTTTGTATTTATCTAGTATGTACTTGATGACCAATTCAAACTTTTGCAAATAAAAACGTTTACAAACGTTTTTGTGACTAAGAAACTCTTGGGATAAAATTTGATGAAACCATAATCGCATACAGCAAAAAAAAAAAAAAAAAAAATTGCCATCCAAGTTTATTGTTAATTAATATCGATTTCGATGAAACCACGCAGTAAGCGATACAGACTATTGTTCAAAGTGAAATAGTAACTGCCACAACCATAAAAGACCAATTTATCAATAGTTGTACGTATACCGATTATTATCCACGAAGCTTTTACACCCATCTGTGAGATAAAAAAAAAAAAAAAAAAAAAAAAAAAAACCATTGAAAAGTAATACCCACACAAGACGTATCGCCGTCATCTCCAGCCCACGCAACGCGTACCTAACACACAACATCGTCCCACATGCGTACTCCAAAAAGCTCTTGCCAGCTCTCACGCGGTCGGTCGAGAATACACTTAAAATCAAAGCCGTCACAATATTGTACACAAGGTGTATACGAGTAGGTACAGCTCGAACCCCGAGTCGGCCGATCGGAAGATCGGCAAGGCAAGCCAAAGTACAAGACACCGCGCATGAGAATTCACGTACATCTACGCGCTCCTGTCTTTATATCATTGTTATTACCTCGGAGAGATGTTGTTACACGCGTGCGTGTCGAGAAGAGACGGAGCTTTTTATCTCCCGCCTATCTCTGAGGACCGAGTTGCCCGCGCGTACACACTCACACACCGCTCGAGAGATCTCTGGGTTTGATAAATAAAAAAAAGGCCCGCTTGCTTTTGCGCACTTGGGTACGTGCCTGCGTGTGTTGGGAATAGGCTTTGTACGTCAAGTTGGCGTAGTTTTTCGAGCTTTTTTTGGCGAAGATGTATGTACAAAGACGCGGTCTTTGACGAGGAAAGTTTTCCGAGTGTCTCTCTCTCTCTCTCGGGTAATTGTGTTCGGTAATGGTGCAATCAATTTTTTGCCCCCCCCCCCCCTTTTCATCGAGAAGAAAGTATAACTTGCACGCTTGAGGAGTTGCGGTGGGGCGCTTTCTATGGCCAACCGATGTAGTTTTCGATAAGAGAAAACACTGAAGGTTCTTCGCGTGTTTGTACAGGTAAGCGCTTACGTGTGCCGCGCCTCCACAAGGAAACAATTTTTACTTTGTTAATGCAATCAAATGAGTCTCGATTGATTACATATGCGCTTCGGTAATTGGATAGCTTTGGTTAAACAAGAGCTTTCACGTTGGATTTTCTGAAATGTACAAAAATACCAGAGTAGTGACGCTTCGCAGTGAAATTTTCATGAAATTGACGAAAAATTGCGCGGAAGCTTGATTACACTTTTCTCACACCTGCACACGAAATAACCTACAATGCCATTATCTCTCTCTCTCTCTCTACGTGTGTGCAATCTACTCGCGTCCCGGTATAATAACGTGGAAAATCAACTTAAAAAAAAGTAAGAAAAACAAAATCCCAGACACACTGAGGCGCGAAAAATATAAAAGCGACCAAGAATACGAGTACACAGAAGGAGCGGAGGACAACAGGAGTCGGGTATAACTCGCGCGCCAGTGTCACATAAATTGCGGCTAATAGCTCGGGAGCGAGAGAGGCACATGCCTACGCGTGTGTAGGTATACATAATTGCGCCGGTTCTCAAGATTAGGCTGCACACACCGCCACAGGTGAGAAAATGGCCAAGGGTATATATATACATTTCTCTCTGCATTTACGTACACACACGTTGCGCTGTGAAATTTTGTGCTTGCAGCTGCTGTGCCAAGGATTTACCGATGATACGGAGTAATGACTTTGGGTAATGGCTTTTTGGCATTTTTTTTTTTTTACAAGAGAGAAAAGTGTGCACCCCATCCGAGGCAAGATGAGTCTATACGGTACTGATGGTGCGCACAACCGTCGAGGTTGACGTGGGCATTGCGAATTATTTTTACAAGACAAGGAAAACAATTTCTCAAAGCTGCGTCTCCGATGGATTATTCCCACAGGTTGGTATAAAAAAAAAAAAAAAAGAAACACAACCCTTCTTTGCCTCTCTGAAAAATAGTTGAAGAGCAGTCTCGTCGACGATGGGAGGACAAGAAGAAAAAAAGCAGATCGCACACCTAACGGGGCATCCAAGCGCAACATGTACACCTTATTATACCCGTCTGTGTACAGCTAGTTCGTCGCGACGATGTTTTTGTTACCTTTTTCTTTTTTTTTTTTTTTTTTCGTTTCATTGCTTAGTCATCAGCATTGCAGATAAGTACACGGATATGGCCCGTACTTTTCTTCTTGCGCTCGTTATCTGCGCCTCCTCCTCCCTTTTGCGCGCACCGCACCTATGCGTGATGAACCGCGTGGGTGTTATTTTTCCACGGCTTGAGAGGCACGTGCGGTTTGAGATTTCGTTAAGATTTTCAGTGACGCGAAGGTGAGGCTTTTAATTTTCATACAAAATGATAGTTTTCAGGAGTGCAAGGTGACACGTATGGAGTTACCAAAATGTTGGAAGCACGTACAGACGTAGAAACTGTTGGTGCAGTTTACGAATAACAATGCGCGCACGTTTTTATCGCTGGAGACTTGGGAAAGTGAAAGAAAGAGAAAAAAAAAAAAAAAAAAAAAGACACCATTGAATTGAAGGGAAAATGCCATCATTGAAGTAAATGGAGGAAAAAGGCAAAGAAATACTTTTTTTTTAAAGAATCATGTATTTTGGATTGTTTCTCTTTTTTTTCCTTCCACGACTTTTGTACGTGGGCGTTCACTAAGTAAAAAATATAAAGAAATCTTGGGAATACTATACTACTGTCTCGTTGATAGAAAATTAAAAAAAATAGTGAAAACGATACTGAGAAGCTCAAGAAAATTTTAATTCAAAAAGTACATGCTCACATTTTGGCGAAAATTTGCTCATTTTAAAAAGAAAATGAAACCAATTATAAAGACACTAGGATGATCATGGTGACAGTAAAAAAAATGTCAGCAAGGAAAACTATACCCTTACAGCCATCATCGAAAGTTAAAAAAATAGAAAAAATCGTGCAAATGAAATATTACCCGCTCCTCAAAATCTAAGGTAAAAGGAGCCAATGAGAGAGCTTCGGTAGCTGATAAAGCAGAGATGTGCACAGGTACATGGGGAAAGAAAAATCGTATGCAGAAAATCATAGGAAAAAAAAGAAATCATACTCGAACGAAGCCGAGTCACTTTATTATGAAAGGATATGATAAACTTAAATTCTTATCAATAAAAAAAAAATTCGTAAATATGAATATATAAATGAATGTATACGTTCACGCCCTTTCGGATACATATACCTCGCGAGCACCGCAGCTCGGTGTCTTTCACCTCATGCTCTCGCTGGAATTTAATTATTTCCGCCATTAAAGCACCGGCAATCAGCGCTCTTTCTGCGGTTTTCTGCGGCTCCAGCGAAACAGCCTCCTTTTCTCTCTTTATTTTTTCTAAGCTCAGCTACACGCGCTGCATTAGTCACCGTGGAAAGTGTTATTTTTCCTGAAAGTAAATTAAATGGTCTTTTTTTTTTTTTTACTTCCACGGCTCTGATTAAAGTATATATTATAGTGTCGAGGAGCTGTGTTGTCTCCCGACGGTTCATTAATTTAGTTTTTTTTTGTCTCTTTTGCTTTTGTTATCTTCTGGCACTCACTGATTTGTGGGCGTTGTTCGTTGACACTACGGAGTAAAAGTCCATACTTGCCTGCAAAAAAATTTTAAGGAATGATTACAAATCCTATAGTAATTTTTTTTTTTATAATGTCATGATTATGCTTGTAGTAAAAAAATTTTGTAACCATATATGAGCAGTATTTCAATTGGATTTTTTTCTGTATGTTTTAAAAAGTTTTCAACACATTTTAATATTTATGTATAAGTGTGTATTTACCAAAAAACTGAATTTAAATATTTTTAATAAAGCATCTGGCTAGTGTCTTGCAATGTACTTAATTAAATATGATACTCTAATGAATGCTACAAATTAAAATTGGTAGATTAGATATTTTTTTCATATCCAAGAAAGTAATGAAACTAATATAAATATGAAAAAAAAATTCATCTGTCTTCCACAAGAAATGTAATCTCCTCTCACTTACTACGATCGAGTGCTTTATAAAACATGAAATATAATTGATTTTATCCACTGTTATTTTAATAATAATTTATTTAATAAGAAACGTTTCGAGAAGAAAATTGTATCAGTACTAGAAGTTGCATTAAAAAAAAAAAAAAAAAAAAACAAGAAAACCTCCAAATTTTTATTTTTTTTGCGATAAAAAAATGTTCCGACTCTTATCATATAAGAATTTCGTCGAAGCAATCATTGCTGGATAACAAAGGCATCTACCATGTCGCTCGAGTTGCTCGCCTGCTCATATAAGCACGTTCACTGCGAGATGTCGGCCTCTGTATCTGATATTCCCCAGTCAAATTACAAAATTCAAATGTACAATTCCATATTTTTTACACAATATGCAAACAAAAATTAATAACAAACAAAAATGTGGTTTTCGTTACAAAATTTTACAGCTGTAAATATGTTTAAGAAGGGCTGAATTGCTCTGCCAAAAAGTGTATAAATTTTATAGAAATTCTGATTGGACTTGAAACCGAAAAATAAGCATAATCTCCTATTGTACAGTAGAACGCCTTGTAGAGTGAAAGATTGGCTGGTTCATCAAAAAAGGCCGACCAAAGTGCTTAAATGAAGTAGGACAAGGATGCACATAGTTGAAGAATAACAAAGCGACTGTAAGGGTAATTGATCTACTTGTGCCCAAGAACAATTTTTTAAAACGAATTTTGTTCCTGAAGTAATGAATTTTGAATTCGCGTGGGTTATAATTTATTCTGATGAAATGTGACGGCTCACCTTTTATTCTACAAGTTTTGAAATAAGAGGCTATTCGCTAAATCTCTCATTTAAAAGCCCGGAATTTTTTTTACTTTATACATTTTTTGCCGGGATGAGGCAAAAGTGATAGCTTTCTTCCCACGCGTGTGAATAAGAAAGCTCACTTCCTGACTTTACTACTTGTAATCGTATATCAAACAAACAGTATACATGCATACATAATTAATAAGTATATATTCGCAGACGCGTTGTTTATTCGCCGTTATTCGATGAGTATAATCTCAAATTTATGTTTAACCAGTTACTTTTTATGCAATGCATAAATTATTCTTACAAAAGATACGTGCAAGTCACTACTTCTATTTGAAACGTTTTTAAAGCATTGTTTTTTGATATTTTTAGATGATTTATTGTGCACTTGTATATCAGTAGATTGCACTTATTCATTTTTTTTCTCTCAAAGTATTACAAACCTTTTGTTTTCCAAGAAATCCACGAAATATCATACACTTAAGCTATGAATAAAAAATATGTTCAATACGTTGCAAGGAAGTAAATTTATATTTTTCAAATAATATTGTCAGAAGTTAATCAATAAAAACTATTTTAACTTTTGGAGAAAAATAAAGACCTTTATACAAAAAATTAACTATCATAGTTAAAATTTAATTGTTATGTACTGTATACTCGCAAAATAGGGAAAAAAAAGGTCCTCAGCTACTTCTCGTATCCGAGAGATCAACAATGAAAGAGCTGATTCTCGCAAGTTTCAACGCAACTTCCATACGAGATGATCTGTAGCAACTTAATGACTGTCTTTCACTTTTTTCAATCCACTCTATAAAAAAGCCCCCCCTATACTAAAAAAAAAAAAAAAAAAATCTCTTATGAGCAGTGCACCGACGTTACCGAAAATGCCAATACCACAGCCGCCCACCCAATAACCGAGTCCCCGCGGCATGGCAATCTATAAAAAGCTCCCCGCCCCGTCGATAAGGGCAACGGCGGTACATACAACAGTCGCATAGGTGAGGCAGGGGCGCGCGAATAAAAAAAAAAAGGCCACTAGCCGGCTTGATAGCACTCGGCCTAGTGTTGCCTGCGTGCGCAACTCGCGGGACCAGCATCCGCGAGGTTGGAGAGAGAGATGACGATCTCTCAGTGACCATCAGATGAAGAGGACGTGCAGTGGGTACTGCATTGTGTATATATGTACAAAGAGGAGAAGTAAGGTTGGAAAAGGGAGGAGGGAGGGCCCCGGAGGCAAGAGGAGGAGGAGGAGGGACGCGTGTATACCTATACACATATATAAAAATATACCCGCCAACAACACACCGTGCGTACACCTATGTTATATACATACATATATATATACCCGAGCGAGTACCTCAGTTGCCGGCCAGCATCCCGTGCAAGCGCCGATGATTACCCGCTCGTGCGTACCTATACATACACCTGCATCCCCCTAATCGGTAAATAAAGTCTCCTTCCTCGGTTCACCGCCGCTCTCTTGCTTCCCTTTTTCTTTTCCCTCCTTTGTTATTTACCTCGGCTCGTTGCCGCGGTGCAGCGAACTTGCAGTTGGCCCGGCCTTGCCGTGCGAGACTCGAGTGCGCGGGATGAAACAATAATGTAGTGCCCGAGTGCTCGTATATAGGGCGAGATGAAGGAAAAATCGCCAATCTCGAAGTGGACGGGCTTTGGTGTGCCGGAGGTATCGTCGCCCGATGGAAAGGGAAGAACAAGAGTGAAGGTACGCGTATACATATATAATACACGGCGCGAGCCCATGTACTTAGTTGCCAAACGCGTGCACTCTTTGCTCTCGCGATCCTTTGAAAAAAAAAAAAAAAAAAAGAGAGAGGGGCTGCACGTTCAGGGACTCTCTCTCTCTCTCTCTCTCATATAGTTTGCTCCTCCGGCGTCGTCGTAATGATGTCTCCTCGCGCAACAGAGCTTGCGCGGTGTGCACTGCTTGTTACATGTACCCCCGAAAAGTACACGCGGTCGCACTGCAGTGGCATATCGTGTGCACTCACGAGCTTTCGGAGCTTTTTATTATTATATTTTTTTTTTTTTTCATTGTACGTAAGAACATTGTAGAAGTGATGGGTGACGTGGGCGTGCGAATATGACGATAGTGTACAACTGGAGAGATGAAAGAATTTTTTTTTTTTTCCCGTGGGAAAAGGGTATTTTTTTATTTAAACGATGACATAATATGGTGCTTCGAGGGTAAAGAACCGCAACTAGACTGTTGAATGAAGTGTCAGTGGCTTACAGGTCGGTGTATAATCTAGCACATTTTGAACCTCATTTAGCAAAAGTGCCCTCGACGCGTGCACCGGCTACACGATTCATGGATAATCTAGTATATTTTGCTTGGTATTGTTAATTCGAACGCGGCAAAAGTACCTTCGAGTGGCTAAAGAAAAATATGCGGCAACTAATAGTCGGCACATATTAGTAAAACAAACAGTACCTTGATACCATGAAAAAAAAAAAAAAAATTGCAAACCGAATTGTCGAAAAGGAAAAAAAGTCTAATACGATTGCACATATGTGAAAAGTGACTGCAAGATGTTGTCAATTTTAACGGCTTTGAGGTAACGCGCAGTGCCTATTTGAGTTCGCACTAGGTATCGGGTGTCAACTGCACACGCGCGTCATACCTTCTCGCAATTTAACTCCAGAAATTCCAGTTGCAGTTTTTTTTATCTTCGATCGAGATACTAATAAGAAAAGGAAAAAAAAATTGTTGTTTTTTATAAAGATTCCACAATTGGGATTCCCGTGACCCATTGTCGCAGGCAATTAATTCCTATCCCATTCGAGAGTTACATATATCACACACGCGTTGTGTCTTACCCACTGGGCTTTTTCTACTTAAAGAGGCGCGCGCGCGCTCTCGTCTGACCAATCACGATCATAATATACTCATGTTCCGCAATGTTTTTTTTTTTTTTTTTTTTCTACCTTCGTAAGTACTTAATCTTTATCAATGTGCTCTTTCAGTTGCTTATTAAACGCTTTGTTTCCTTTTCCGGGTATCGGAGTGTGCACTACGCGGGTGTACCATATTATACCGTTGTGGGTGTCTTGATGTTTTTACGCGCTCTTCACCCTCCCCTAGAGCGTATAAATACTGGGTTTGTCGCGCTATCGATGCACGAGATCTGCTTTCGTTTCCCCAGTTATTAAACATAGTAAACCGTACAAATGAATGAGTTACAGTTTTTTTTACGTACGTATGGAGTATTGACTTGCAAGATTAATCGTAGAGGTGCATCGCAATTATTGATGTTCCGATTTGTACCTAATAGGCAATACAATCATCGAAACTCACTCAACTGGCTCACTTTAATACCACAACACTTTTTTTTCCACGAACACTTGATATCTCGTCCTACTTAGTGTCCATATCATACTGTACATCATCCACATACTCACAACAAACGGATCGTTTTACCAAAAAGGAGAACCTAAGGGAAAAAAAATCGTTTTCCCAGTTCTTGCACTTGCTCACCACAAAATGAACACGAGAAGGCAGGTAAAAAGAAAAATTGAAAAAAAAATGAATCGAGCGAGTCGTTGATCTAAAACGACGCATGTATATGTACAGAGCGCGTGTGACACGGGGAGTGAAGTAGTGAAGCCCAGCAACGGCTTAGCGAAGGCTCGTCGCGGTTTTCAAGTAGTACATACGTATTATGTTGCTGCATCTATTGTAAAAAAGAGGAAAAAAAAAGTAAGAGTCACAAGCTGCCAAGTACACTCGCAGCTCTAGACGCAACGGTAATATACATGGATATACACACACGCGCGCGCACGTGTGTGTGTGTGTTTGCAAGCAATAATAAAAGCTGCCTTTTGCCGTGCTGATGTCGCGCAATAAGAGATGTACACACATATATGTATAAAGCGTGGGCGTCGACGCGTCGTCAGCCGTACATAATATGCGAGTCGTCGCTGCACTTGTACATGCATACATAATACGGCGACGCGGAGCTTCTGTATATTATATACCTCTCCATTGGACCATTCAGTCCTTTGTTGTATTGTTGTATAAGTACTCGCTGTTGATTTTTTTTTCTCCAAAGACGCGCTTTTCTGTCTTTTAGTGCACCGATTACTTTGAATAAGTATGACTTTCACTGTTGAGAGTAAAGTCATTAAAATTAGATTTAAAAAAAAAAAAAAAAAAAAAAAAAAAAAACAGCCACTCTGGAAATGTAGACCAAAAGCTGGTTATTAATTTTATTTTTCCTTCATCCGAGTACGTCAAGGTATACTTCTATACTATGCGTATCTGTACGTGGTCTCGAAAAATCAGCCTCATCAATTGAGCGCATGCACTTGCGGCGTATATGTGTTATATGCGCGTTGTACGACAACTCGAGAATAATATGCTAATGGAGATACCAATCGCGCACAAGAGGGGCAATTTAGGGCTCGTTACACTCGCGCCTCGGCCTTTGTTTGGATTGTGGGTGTACATAGTACGGAATTATCATCAAGAGAGCTGAAAAGGCCTGAATCTGATAGTTTTATGGAAAAAGATTGGTATTTTTTAATTTTTTATTTGATGCATAAATAATACCCAATATATAGCATATGTAGGTAAAAATCATGTTTAATTCCGATTAATCCACTTGTATCATAAAAATAAAACTTTCTGTCGTCTTAAACTCTTTAATACACCTTCAATCAAAGCATTCGCGTTTTCTTGCCTGAGTAAGCTTTTGAAGTTTTCATACAAACTATGATTTTATCATTCTGGTAAAGAGAGCACGGTGTAAGATATACGTGAAGTTATTTGTGTAGTAATTATAGTAATCATTACTAAAAAGTGCCAGATGGTCAATTTTATTAAACCATATAAGTAGAATATCTATACTTTTAGAGGTAGATTTTTGGGTAAAAAATGAATTGTCAACTTGCCGCAAACAGCATTAATCACGTCAACTTTTTATTATCTATCTATCAAATTTGTTGCGGCTGGTTTATAGTTAATGATATGGCTCTACTTACTTTAAGTAGTGATAATTATTTTGATCAGCGCCATCTAGCGGTATTTTTTTTTCGCCAAAAGTGGCCTCTAAAATTCTGAAACCGAGCAGAAGGGCTAAGAGCCATTTAGTCAATTATAAACCAGCCGCAACTCATTTTGTAGCTATAAAATAAAAAAATAACAATACATGTGTTTTTGGCGGCAAGTTAAAAAAATATTTTTTACCAAAAATCGACTTCCTATGTATTTATACTTTTGAAGATAAATTTTCGAGTAAAAGATAGATTGTTAACTTGCCGCCAAAAACACATGTATGATTATTTTTTCATTTTGTAGCTATATATTGAGTTGCGGCTGGTTTATAACTGGCTAAACGGCTCTAAGCGCTAATGCTGTGGGTCAAAAGTTTAGGGCCACTTTTTAGTTCAAAAATCCGCAACGCTAGATGGCGCTGATCCAAATAATTATTACTGTAACTTATAGTAGAGCCATTTAGTCAATTATAAACCAGCCGCAACTGATCTTATAGATATAAACTAAAAATTTAACATTTTTTATGCTATGTGCGGCAAGTTTACAATTTATTTTTTACCCAAAAATCTACCTCCAAAAGTATAGATATTCCTACTCATATGGTTTCAGAAAATCGATCATATGTCACTTACTTAGTAGTGATTACTACAATTACCACACACAACTTCACGTAAGTATATATATCTTACACCGTGCTCTCTTCACCAGATTACCAGAATGATAAAATCAGAGGCTGTAATTATATATATTATAGGCTATTCGCTCCGAGCCGATACAGAGGTTGCGCCCCCTCTAGCCAAAATCAGGCAACATTTCTTGCATGTAAACAAACGGCTTAGAACATATATACATGCGTATAGCTGCTTGTGATTGGCTGAATAAGACAGCAGGAGAGGATCGTCGTTCTCTCTCTAGCTTGTCAAGTGCCAATCACAAGCAGCTGTACGTATGTATATATGTTCTAAACCGTTTGTTTACATGCAAGAAATGTTGCCTGATTTTGGCTAGAGGGGGCGCAACCTCTGCATCGGCTCGGAGCGAATAGTAGGCTAGCGCCCTGCGCCCGCCTTTTCGAGGTATCGAGATTCGAGCTTCAACATATACTTATTAAATAGTGTAAGTTAACTTTTATTATTACGTCACGTAATTTACGTGTGAATACGTATGTATACATACGTCATTCTTGTGTATTGATGTGCTTCGATTTCACTAACGTTTGATGGGCTAATCACTCAATTTTGTTGACTCAATCATTCTTTTCTTACGCTCAATTTTTAACGAAGTATCGTTAAAGTCAATCAATTTGCCTTGTCTCTGAATCATGTAAGCAACAACAACACCAAAGAATTTCTGAGAGGAAGTGTGAATAGGAGACCGAGGACGTTCATCTGTGGTGTACAGGAGTATTAAGAAAGTGTTTTATTGCATCGTTGTCATGAAAATTGTTTACACCTTGTCGTTTCTCAGTCCGATTTTGGTGATAATTATGGTGAATGTACATGTAACCTCAAACTGATAAGTTTCTTGTGTCAAGATAACAGAACACGTGACAATAATGTGTCAGAACGAAGTTTGCATAGGTGCCTATTAATGAAACAATTGTTCAAACTCCCACTGAGTGATAGAATAATGAGACGTAGAATTAAATACAAGTTTTTCAAACAAACGTTTTTCATTTCCAACAAAGCAAAGTAACAGTGAATTATTATTACCTAAACTGTGACTTATCTGTGAGAGCAGTGAATTGTGTTTTGTTTTTTGAAGTAATTAAGAAATTTCCTTGGTTTATTTTTGTTGATTTGATTCTGGAAAAGACCTTTTTGTTGTGCTGGAATGTGGTATCTACAATTTTCCAATTGCGATACGATAATTTCGAGATTATATGCATCCAAGTATGTAAATCCAAGTTCATTTTATGATGTCAAACAATTATACCAACTTTAAATTGAAGTAACGGAAGTGGGCTTCTTGATCGATGGATGTAGTAAAAATTGGTAAGGCTTATTTTATATGTCAATACATCAAGCACTTAATAAATAAAATGTTCTCAATTCTTATTATTTGTGCTGATTTATAAATACCTGACTGATAATTTTGAACTTAACTGTTTGACTGGGAATCCTTTTATAACTTTGAAGCTCAGATTGAATCTCACAACCGCGTTTTTTAAATAAATTTTAATGTCGTCCTATTCTCTCTGACCATTAAGTATAAATATAAAACTTTATTTGATACTTTTAATTTCAGTCATTAGATCAAGAGGTTCAAAAATACGATCAGGTGAATTGAATTGAGATCAACTACATAGTATCTTTGTAGTATCATTTTGATAAGAAGAAATCTCAAAAGAAGAAGAAAAGTAAAATGGAGTCAAAGGAGCATACTGATTCTGAATTAGGTGATTTCAAGTGTGAATTCTGTGAACGTTCATATGATAGTCAGCGCAAGATGGATATCCACTTGGTAGAAATACATGCTAACTTGAAGCCTTTCAAGTGTGAAAGTTGTCCTAGAAGATATACGAAAAGGTATCACCTCAAACGTCATATGCTCAACCATACTGGCAACCGTCCTTTTGTATGCGAGGTGTGCCACAAGACTTTTGTACTAAGACACCTTTTAAACTTGCACATGCTTGTACATAATCTCGACAATACCTACAAATGCAAAGAATGTGGAAGAATTTTTCATCAAAAAGCGTATTTACAAAGGCACAGTCGTATACACCTTAGCAACCGTCCTCATAAATGTACTCTGTGCCCCAAATCTTTTATTCTTAAAACTAGTCTTGAATTACACATGCGCATGCATAACAATGATCGACCCTACAAGTGTAAGCACTGTGAAAAAAGTTTTATTCAAAAACGCCATGTCGAACTTCATGAGATTACCATGCACTCTACTGAACGTCCTCATAAGTGTAATCAATGTAACAAGGGTTTTGCATTGATATACAGTCTCATAGTACACATGCGTTCACATACGGGTGAACGCCCTTATGTATGTGACATGTGCCCAAAAGCTTTTGCTCGAAGATATAGTCTAACGAAGCACAAGTATACTCACACTGACCAGAAACCTCATCAGTGCCAAGTATGTGGAAAACTTTTTGCCATAAAGTATAATCTTGTAGCGCATTTAAAAACACACGAGCGTCGTTATAAGTGTGAAGATTGTCCTAGTGTTTTTACCGAAAGATCTCTTTTCTTGAAGCACATGCATATACACAGCAACAAACACTTGTGCGAAGAATGTGGAAGATCTTTTTCTAAAGAATATAATTTAAAAAATCACAAATGTTCGTACCCAGGGAAGAAGCGTCATTTCGATTGTCTCGAATGTGGAGCTTCTTTTAAACTGAAATCTCTTCTCACACAGCATATGCGCACTCATAATGATGAAGATGCCATAGATGAACTCGCAGAGCCTATATTCGATCATACTGATGAGGGACACGAGGAGACAAACTTTACAGAAGATTGGCCTCTTAATACTGATGAGGATGTCATGGATGCAGAGTTGAAAGAGAATACACTACCTTATACTAACGTGGATGTAAAACCCAAAGAGAATACGTTTTCTTATACATACGAGGGAGACGTAGTTCCGGAGTTTGATGTGGGTGTGAAGATCAAAGGGGATTTACATCCATACACTGACGAGGGTAACGTAAATACGAAGTTTGCAGAATATGCACTTCCTTGCACTATCAAGAGGGAAGTGGATGCGGAGCTGGCAGAAAATGAACTTCCTTACATTGTTGAGGGTGACGTGGTTGCGGAGCTGGCAGAAGATGGGCCTCCTTATACCCTCGAGAGTATTATGCAAGCGGGGTTCACTGAAGACGTGTTTTCTGTCAAAAGTGTCCTCGATAATGATGTAGTTTTGCTTGAAAATCCAACAACTGATGACAGCACCTTCGTACATGTACTTGAGGGCGTTCCTTTGAATTCAGCGTATACCGTAGGACGCATTTGCGTGCATCCTCAAAAGTAATATTGAGACTGTCCAGAAACGCTGTGCCTTATACCGTATCGTACACTATATGTGTATTAGTGATTTCCTAATTTTTATTAGATGCAATTTTGCTTATGTTCCTTAAAAACTGCATCCTAAACTGATTTGAATAATTTATCAGTAGTAAGATTGTTGTTGTTTTTTGAAGTAGACCAAAGTTTTTTACAATAATTTTTATGAAATCATTTTTTCTCAAGATCTTTATTATTAAAACTTTGTATAAAAATACTGTTAAGAGAAGAAAATTTTAAATAATTGATTTATGCAGATAGAAACTTATTATGAAAAACTTTATATTTCAGAAAAAGTAGTGCTTTTTTCGTGACGAAACCTGATGTCTATATACATAGCATCTATATCACAGTGATAATTTTTCATTACTTGATGACACCTGTTCTTATTGTACAATATTTGTGCAGATACTTGTCTAATTTTCGTTCAATTTAACTTTGTAAACGGTCAATGATATTTTCTATGCCAAAAAAAACAGAGTGTGTTATAACTAGTTATTCTTTAAAAAGTTTCAAATTTTTTAAACTTAGTCTTAGTGTAAAAATTTATAGTCAATGATACAAAAAAAAGGTTACATTTTAAATAACTAATGTATTTGCTTGGACATGAAGTCTGAAGTTACAAATGTTTTTGTAAAAATTAAAAAGTAGAGTAATATTTATTGACTAGATATTTTATTCCATCATTGGCTATAACTCGTTAAGGAAATTTTTATAATTTTTTTGTTCTCTTAAATTTGGAGTTCCCTAGTGAAAGACATATATTTGATTTATGTGTTTCATTTTCACTGATGACTGTTGACAGCCAAAATTAATAATTTTTAATGGAGATGAGGATAATTTTTGTAAAAAAACCCTAACTTTAAGTGTTACAAATTTAATTACAACCGTTACATGCTTAATAATTTATTGTTAAATAAGGAGATAAAATTCATATCACCTCGTTTTCTAAGAATCGAGAACTTTTACTTAAAAAAACACTTTAATGTAATTATGTTAAATAAAATTGTAATAATTTTATAAAAAATCTGTTTGTATATTTTCTTAAAATTTCTTTGATTATCCATCTCTAAGAAAATTTTGCACTATTATTAATTCGCATTTGTCGAATGGATATCTATTTGTAAGTAAAATTTTATCCAATCCACGTTGATGATTTACCATTACTTCCTATGACATATTTTTTTGTAAACAAAAATTGATCGTATGTTCTCCTCCCTCTTACTTATTACTCAGGTATACTTAATCATTCTGGAGATAAAATCAAATACAAAAGCGCCCTTTCATACGGAAATGATTTACAAGACTCGCGTGTTTCGCTAACACGTATTTTTTCCATAAACCTTGCCATGAAAAGTAATTCATGCGGGAAAGTAAAACAAAGCGTGGAACAAGAAGAAAAAAAAAAAAAAAAATTACCACCTACACTGAGCCAGAGGAAAATCGAATAAAAGCTGTGCAGGGCAAGCATTATCAGGAAAAAGGGAAAGCCTATCTATATTGGCGTAGAACAAACAGCAGAATCTCGTACGTACATATTATACAATTCGACAGTAGTCGCTCGTTCAATGGTTTCGTGTAAATACACGCAAATCGTTATCTCGAGACAAAGAGATGGTATGGGCTTTGTTTTCGTACAATGGAGAGTAATGCGGGGAATTTCTCACTTTCAGTCCCAAACAATTATAATAAACTTGTAAGGCTTTGGGCTACTCTGTTTTGTCTTAGTATTTTTTTTTCATCAGCGATACGTGTGTTAAATAAGGGGAAAACTTGACCGCGATTTTAAAAGAATCATTTTTTTGATTCGCTTATTTAATTTATCAAAAAAAAAAAAAAAAAAAAAAAAAAAAAAAAAAAAAAAAAAAAAAAAAAAAAA
>NW_019379687.1:563148-620698 GCF_000648655.2 Copidosoma floridanum
AAAAAAAAAAAAAAAAAAGTATGTACAACCATACCGATTTAAAAGTAGCTAACGATTTAAAAAAGCGCTTCTAAATAACATTAGTTTACATCCATCGTTTACATAAGTAAATTTCACATTATTTTATAAACCGATATTTTAACGCGTAAGTACACACAGAACTCAAATCATCGGCATCGGCCTCACCGATTTTTAAAAACACTTTAGACAAAACTAATCCCTTGTCGCTAAAAACCGGTACTGAAAATCGACTTGGGTATACACTTACTCATTTACCGATGCATCTCAGCCTTATGTGCTAAAAAAAAAAAAAAAAAAAGCACAGCTTAACATCCCGGCATCCGCCTTCAATCGAGAATCAAACCGATTTCCGCTCGAAAGCAGCAATGTCCACGCCGGCTCTTTCTGCGCCCTCCTCAATTGCAATGTATATACCGTAACAGAACATGAGGTCCTTTTAAAGGCCAAGCTGCTTCAATCGAGACGGTCAGTCGCCGCTCCACCTTCGAATAGCGAAGATACTCACAATCTGTCACGCTCACGTGCGTTTTTCATGTGATGTTGTACTTACAACTCATACATGCAGTACTCAACAGTCGCACACTTATACGTAAGAATAACTGATATTTTGTTTGCTTAGTATACACATTTATATATAGTTGCGGGGGAGTGACGTCCGCCGAAGCGTGAGGACAACACAACAATCCACAACACACGATCTGGTATATATACATATATATATATATATATATATATATACACGTAAAGCTTGATCACTTATATATATTTTCTCTCTACATATGTATACTCCCTTCCCATTTTCATATCCTCAGTATATATACTCCGTCTCTCTCTCTCTCTCTCTCTCTTTTAGCGCTGCTCCTCCGTCCCCATGTCGAACGCTCGCGCGCGTAAGTCCACCTCAGTGTTCAATCCGCCGCGCTGACGTGATACCGATACTTATTTTTATAATGCGCAGATCGGTTAGTTTTATTTTACCCAAATTTTTTTTTATATTTGTAAGTAAAGCATCATTTCTCGTTGACCGAGATATTATCGTTAATTTTTCAAAGCATCTCTGACTATACGATCGTCCATGCGATGTAGTACGGAACTTTCGTGCGTCCAATTGTGCCGGTTACACACGCGTATGTTATAATGCGCTTACACGCCATACAGATATTAAACCCATATGTATACACAGTGTAGTGTATATAATTGGCTATTCATTCGCAGTGATAATTGTTATGTAGACCGAAGTAAGTGGGTAATACGCGAATCGCGGAAGTAAACATTATTTTTGTACTCCGCAGCACACGCCTCGTGTACAAGTGTATCTTTGAACCGAATGATCGTTCGTCTTGATGCTGTTTTCGGACAAACGTTACATGTAAGTTTGTATTTATTTAAAAAACGCTGTTTTTACAACTTTACAACGCGGTAAAACTAAATTTCAATAATATTCTGAAAACGTTATGAAATCATTGAAAATGTCCGGTAATTTTTTTAAATTAAAAATCATTTTTGTTAAAGTATACCGTGGCATTAATTTTCTTCTGATTAGTCGTCTACATAGGTGTTATCATTTGAATGAAAGCACCTTGATTTATGATAATTTTCATCAACAATTAAACTTAATTTTATTAATTTGCATAACATAAAGAGATTTCTAAACATATAGAACACGTCAAGATCTATCGTGGCCATGCACGAATTGAAAATTAACGTAAAATCAATTTAAAAATGATTTTTTGGTGAAAAAATCGGCCAACCTTGTGACTATTTTTACAATGTTTGTACAACGTTATTGCAACATCAATTTACAACTTCTCATATCTGTACGAATGACTTTATGAAAAGGTTGTGTGGTGTTAGGGATACATATGTACATATACACGTGCACACGGGTTGCAGTTGGACGGATATACGTGTTAACGCGCGGGGAAAATGTTCTAATAATAGTGTGTCCCGACTCGTGGAATTATTGATCCACAGGTTGTGTGTTACCAATAAAATCCGTGGGGATATAGCCCACGAGTTGTTACAACTAAACGATCGACATTTACGACTGATCGACCTTTGCTCGTGTCTTTGTCGATCACGAAAGATCGGAGTGACTTTGATAATTTGTTTTTGAGTATACGTGGTTACTTTTTTTTACATAAAATTCAAAAAAATGTTAATATATACAACTACAAGTTACGATAAAACTTTATTAAAGAAATGTACCGAGAATAATATAGAAACTTATTATGAAAAACTTTATATTTCAGAAAAAGTAGTGCTTTTTTCGTGACGAAACCTGATGTCTATATACATAGCATCTATATCACAGTGATAATTTTTCATTACTTGATGACACCTGTTCTTATTGTACAATATTTGTGCAGATACTTGTCTAATTTTCGTTCAATTTAACTTTGTAAACGGTCAATGATATTTTCTATGCCAAAAAAAACAGAGTGTGTTATAACTAGTTATTCTTTAAAAAGTTTCAAATTTTTTAAACTTAGTCTTAGTGTAAAAATTTATAGTCAATGATACAAAAAAAAGGTTACATTTTAAATAACTAATGTATTTGCTTGGACATGAAGTCTGAAGTTACAAATGTTTTTGTAAAAATTAAAAAGTAGAGTAATATTTATTGACTAGATATTTTATTCCATCATTGGCTATAACTCGTTAAGGAAATTTTTATAATTTTTTTGTTCTCTTAAATTTGGAGTTCCCTAGTGAAAGACATATATTTGATTTATGTGTTTCATTTTCACTGATGACTGTTGACAGCCAAAATTAATAATTTTTAATGGAGATGAGGATAATTTTTGTAAAAAAACCCTAACTTTAAGTGTTACAAATTTAATTACAACCGTTACATGCTTAATAATTTATTGTTAAATAAGGAGATAAAATTCATATCACCTCGTTTTCTAAGAATCGAGAACTTTTACTTAAAAAAACACTTTAATGTAATTATGTTAAATAAAATTGTAATAATTTTATAAAAAATCTGTTTGTATATTTTCTTAAAATTTCTTTGATTATCCATCTCTAAGAAAATTTTGCACTATTATTAATTCGCATTTGTCGAATGGATATCTATTTGTAAGTAAAATTTTATCCAATCCACGTTGATGATTTACCATTACTTCCTATGACATATTTTTTTGTAAACAAAAATTGATCGTATGTTCTCCTCCCTCTTACTTATTACTCAGGTATACTTAATCATTCTGGAGATAAAATCAAATACAAAAGCGCCCTTTCATACGGAAATGATTTACAAGACTCGCGTGTTTCGCTAACACGTATTTTTTCCATAAACCTTGCCATGAAAAGTAATTCATGCGGGAAAGTAAAACAAAGCGTGGAACAAGAAGAAAAAAAAAAAAAAAAATTACCACCTACACTGAGCCAGAGGAAAATCGAATAAAAGCTGTGCAGGGCAAGCATTATCAGGAAAAAGGGAAAGCCTATCTATATTGGCGTAGAACAAACAGCAGAATCTCGTACGTACATATTATACAATTCGACAGTAGTCGCTCGTTCAATGGTTTCGTGTAAATACACGCAAATCGTTATCTCGAGACAAAGAGATGGTATGGGCTTTGTTTTCGTACAATGGAGAGTAATGCGGGGAATTTCTCACTTTCAGTCCCAAACAATTATAATAAACTTGTAAGGCTTTGGGCTACTCTGTTTTGTCTTAGTATTTTTTTTTCATCAGCGATACGTGTGTTAAATAAGGGGAAAACTTGACCGCGATTTTAAAAGAATCATTTTTTTGATTCGCTTATTTAATTTATCAAAAAAAAAAAAAAAAAAAAAAAAAAAAAAAAAAGTAGGCCGATTTGAGCGGTAGCGTTGGAACAGGAAGAATTTTCCTACGACAATGAACCGATTCCTCGAACGACCGGTCACCAATATAAATTGTATGTATTATATAACGAAAAACTCCAAAAAAAGACGTCAAAGTCCATAGAGGCATCAAACACAAGCTTCACTTTGATCACGTCCGTTCGAGCGAACCACGACACGCTACTTTGCGATGCTTCGTATTATTTTTAGTATAGAAAAACGGTGGGACAAAAAAAGTAGGTCGTCGCAAAAATCGTTCCCGTAGGAAGTACGAAGTAAGTCCCACCTTTTAACCCTATTAATTAATTACACATATGAAAAAATCAGCTCGAGCGCGCCGTTACAGGTACTTGTATACGCATAGGCAAATAAGAGCGAGTATACTTGTATACGACACCCACCCACCTGCATTGAGGATAAAAAAACAAAAAAAAAGAAAAAACTTTCGCGCTACGTATAAAGTTGTACTTATCACTGTCGCGTATCTCTAGCACAGTAGTGTCAAGCTGAAGGTCGCCGAGATTACGAGAAAAAAAACGAGTACGTATGTAGTGTAGGTATATATTATGACATACACCGAGGGATCGGCGCCTTATCACCGCGCGACGATGCCGTAAGAGCACCTCGGGGCACTCTCGGAAGAGTCGAGTGGTGACTTTTTTTTCCCCACTGTTAGTGTCGATCGCGTACGGCAAGGTGTGGTGTGCTTTTTTTTTTTTTTTTTACTCGTCACGATTAGTGGTGATTGAAACGTGTGCCAAAGTGGTTCGTGATTCGTTTCGGTGGGGGATCGATTGGTAAACGGTGAGAATATCATGCTTATGGGTAAAGTAGGCGATAGCAGCGCAGGAGTGAGGGGTGTGGCTTTATGAGCTAGATCGGTCGATTTGAGCCTATATATGTGTATAATGTAATGTTGACGCCGCTGTGACACGGTTTTGCAGAGGTAAATCGAATTCGCGTTGATGGGTCGGATCACGGATGTGCTGGTGATTCCTTTGTGCGGACTTGTACGTAACAAAATTTTATTGCAATCGTCAATGATGATGAGTTTTATTTCACAGTAGCGAGTTGAGTGTGGATTTTTATTGAATTTTTTGTTTTTTGTTTATTCAAATTTATAATTGACAGAGAACAACAATGCGGAATACAGATACTTACATAAAATTCAAAAAAATGTTAATATATACAACTACAAGTTACGATAAAACTTTATTAAAGAAATGTACCGAGAATAATCGAGGAGACAAAGATCGTTTCGTCAAAAAAAATTTTTTTTTTTTTCACGGATTCGCGAAAGTTTTTTTTATGTGCCGGTTGCCGGTATGTGTGTATTGCAATATTGAACGAGGAAATAAGTTTCTTTCGTAGAAAAAGAGTGTCTGGAAAATTTGATTTCTAAAAAATATAAGTTTGGTTCACCTGCGCCCATTTTCCATGTAATTTGAATTGTGTACATGTAGACAGATTTCTCCATGTAATTAAATAGTTCACTGCCATGAAATCTACACTTTTTCATTACAGTTGTGGATATAGTATATTTATTTTGGCAAATTTTGTTACTACTATCATTGTTTATTGTAAAGGGTTGTTTACGTTACACGATAAACATGGGCGTCATTAACATTTTCTATGAAAAAAAAAAAAAAAAAAGTATGTACAACCATACCATTTAAAAGTAGCTAACGATTTAAAAAATACAGAAATTTTATCTGTTGCTTGGACAGGTATACCTTCAATGTTATTATCAGAAAGAATGACAAGCCATTCTATATGACCATTAGATTGAAAGTGCTCTTTTAGCATTAAAATTTGTTTAAAAAAAAAAACGTAAAGTTGATGTCATACTTTGGGACGAAGCTTCTATGATACAAGAAAAAAACCAGGTGTGGATCTCGGGACCCCAGGCAGAAGTGAAACTTCTAACTCAAACATTATTGGTATAACTGAAACTGAGAAAATTAGATCACACCTAATTTTAATAGGTCTTTAAGAATCCAATATTGAAATAGTAAAAATTGTATTATTGCGTATTTGAGCAGGCATGTGCATAAAATACATATATTTATGTTACATGTGATTCGCAAATTCTAAGTACTTTTATGTTTGATATTATTTATGTATTAATATATGTACGAATTTTTGGTTATGTAATGCAGAACAAAACAAAAACTTTTCCCAGAACGCTCCGAAAAAAGTATTTTTTTCCAGTTACGTGGGACAAAACTTTCTTTCATTGAAAATTACTATTAATGCATGTAAAATGACATCATATATGGACATTAATTTTTGTTTAAATCATTGTATTCAACAAATAAAATTTTTTTTTCAATTTGGGATACCATAAAAGTCATATAATCCACTCTATCTGGTCGAGATTAAGGAAAAGAATGTAAATATAGCTATTTTCTTGTTTTACGAGGTATGATTGTAGTATTATACATATTTAATACTTTATCCACGTTTTTTACACACATGTTTTCGTAGAAACATGTATGTAATTACTGGGACGTGCAACACGTATACGTGTATACGAAGTACGTACGTATACTTTGCCTCTAGTGTAGGTACAGCAGTTGTTTCTGTCTTCTTTTCTTTTTTCTCCATACCTATACCTTAGCTTCAGCAAGTGCATCGGTTTGGTGTTAACTTCGAAACATACATTCTAATATAGCCATAATTTCTATAGTTATATTGGTAATTCTGTCGTTACTTGCTCAGATCGACTTAAAAAAATGGTTTAAACAAAAAGTTGGTTAAAAAAAGATTTTTTTATAGTATTTCTACTGTATATAACATTAGTAACGAATATTTCAAGGGATGCAACTACAAGATTAACTAGTCAAAAGCTGTACGAAATTTTCTAAAAGTTAGTTTTCATAGATTTTTTAATAATTGTATCTCTTTCTTACACATGTAGCTAAACAGTTAAGTAATTTTTCTAAGCTTAAATGAAAGCTGGGGTCAAGACCTATCAATTAAAAAAAAATTTTGTTTGATTTTGTGCCTATATTCAAAAGTTACAGCTGTTTCAATAAGAGCGTAAATATTGCTAGTAATGTGATTTTGGCTAAAATTCAGTATTTTTTATAAAATCACTGTAATTTTTCATTTGGGGCATTAAATTTAAATATTTGTGTTTTAATAATTACGACTCTGTTTTTGTTTTTATTTAAGCCTAGATAAAGCCAACTAATGGAGTGCACCACTTGGCTACCGACGTTGAAAGTAGCACCACCATTTTTGCATTTATGTAGCAAAAAGAGGCCAATTGGACGAAAACTCAAGACACGTGTCTTGTCTTTTACCCTAACAGTGATGAAAAAAAGTTTAGCTGGTATTGATTGCTTTAAAATAAAAAAAAATGGCTATTTGAGGTGAGGTTGGGTCGGAATGGAGAAGTTCGGAATGAAATTTTCAATGTTGGTAGTGCTTGTACGACTCATAGTTGTATTACAATGACTTGTTCACCCATACTTTATTTACTAGCCTCAAATGCAATAAAAAAATTGTAGTTAATGTACTTACACACGTACACCGAGTGGTTGTTCCATGGGGAGACGGAATTTAATAAAATGTTTGTACGCACGAAATACGCAAATAGAAGAGCTTAGCTATTCGAGACGCAACAACTTCTGGTACTACTGTCATGAGGATTTGTTAATTTTAGTCCTATACTTTGAAAAATAATTATTGGCTAGCATTTCCAATAAAAAAAGTTACTAGCTTAAACTAATTTTTGTTAAAACGGTTAGCATAGTGTAAATATGCGGACAAAATGTATGCAATGAAAAAAAACTCGTTTGTCTTCGTCAATTTTTGGTAGGGCTAAGGTACAAATCCTATCCCCAATAGCTCAAGTGAATAATGCTTACACACATAAGTTGCAGATAAGTCTTCTTTTTTACCGTTCAAAGTTTTTATGAGTGAAATTGAGTTGTGGACATGGGTCGGAATGGAAAATTCAACTCTAAATGGTTAATTATCTCATTAAAGAAATTAATATATCGGTATAAGATAATATGTCAAGTAAAATTGACAATATTTAACACAATTTAACGTTTTTAAAGTCTTGGATTTTATAATGGCATGCAAGTGCGAGTACCGGACATAATCTGAACAAGTTACGGCAGAATCACATATATATATATATATATNATTTAATAAAAAAATTAACTAGCTCGTGGTGTGAATAATCACATGTAAACATAAAAAACAGCCCACCTATTTCCACACACGTTCCTATTGCTAAAGAAAAAGAAAAAAAAAAAAATTTCTCCCATTCACCGTGTCCAAATGCTTTTTTTTTTTTTTTTTATATAAGTATGATGGAAAGTAGTTCAAGTGTAAATGCGTTCGACCATTGGGTACAAGTGGTTGAAGCATTGCGGTAAATTGAGAAACAACCACAAAGTGTGCCCTACCTGTCACGGACTGTATCTACTGAAGGAAACGTGAAAACACAATAGCGGTAAATTTTTGTGCATTTCAAAAAAAAAAAAAACATTCACTTTCTTCTTGTCAATACATCTCGTGCTCTTTCATCCAGAAATATTATTCACGAAACGATCTACATTCATCGTAAGAAAATTCATAATTTGAGTGAAATCAAAGCTTTCTACACTTAATTAAACCGTTTAAATCGTTTTCTATTTCAAAGGAAATTTTTTTTTTTTTTTCTTTCGACTGATACGCCAAGTGCTTCACTGTCACGTGAGAACCGGTTTCTAAATATTCGTGCTTTGGTTTCACGATTGAGTTAAATAAATAAAGTTAATTTTCAACGAATAAGTAATACAACTGATTTGAATTTGTGATTTTCATCAAATCGATAATACACTTGAAAAGAAAAATGTCCAAATTGATTAATTGATCCTCGTCTTGCTTGAATGGTCTACTTTCTTATATTCTGCTTGCATGAAAAAAAAACATTTTTTTTTTTAAATTAAATTTCTCAGAGTTAGGTATGAGGATTCAAATAATTTCTCTTAATGATGACGAAAAATAATTTCTCATTCAACTGTTTTCGAAACAATTTTCTTCCTCAATTTATCGCCATGAAATGAAGGCGAAAAAAAAAAAAAAAACATTTTTCATGTCCATCATTTGCTCTAAAAAGAAAAAGATGATACTTGAAATAATAATCTTAATCCGGAGCATCTCTAATAAGCACTCCAACGCGAGTAAAAAAAGAAAAGGGAAAAAAAGTCCAGACGGGCGTTACTCTCGAGTACACCTACATACTTTGCACTCCATCACAACCATAAATAAACACACCGCTCGCAAGCTCATCTTCTTTTCTCTTCCGCCTCTGTGACTATACACAGCCGTTCTCGGGGCCGCCGACACCACCCATATCAACCGCTCAATTCATAATGACCTCCCGAGGAAAAAAAAAGAAGAGCCCCATCGCTTCCTACTTCCCTTCTTCTGTGCGGAACATGGTCTTTTTATTTATTTTTTTTTTTATCGCGCTTTTCGCATCCCCGGATGCCGAGGACCATTACATAAATAATCCATACGCCATGACCTACACACCATCGTTCCTTCCTTCGTCATCTTTTCCGCGACATTCATCGCCAAATGATAGCTCAACGACTACAATTACTCCTTTATTTCTCACGGAGCGTTTTTCCTACGATCCTACTAATGATTTTTCTGCAGTTTTATAGCTGGAAAAATCGCCTCTCAACTGTATATAGGTATCTTAAAAATTTTGATCCAAAATATGTATTTTTTTTTTTTTTTTTTTTTTTTTTTTTTCATTAAAATTTTATGGATGTATACATGTGCGTACGTAGGTATACAATTGACTGATGTATTACATCCGTTACGGCCTACTTGCCTTTAAATTTAGGTAGCTTATCGGCACGTAAATATATATATATTATATACGTACACGTATAGATCGAAAATTGTTTGCGTGACGTACGGTAATCGAATAATCAATATCCTCGGTTAACTCATTCACCACTAGTTTTTGTACGATTCACATTGTTTTTTCCCTAATTTGTAACGAAGGCAAGGTACTCTCGTTTATCTATAAAAAAAGAAGCCTATAATGTATTTTTGCAACATGTGTTTTTAAGTACAAAAGGTACGCCTGCTTTTATCAATTGTCACAATGAATTTGTAGAACGAGGCCCTTGACCCACTTTGACGTGATCAATGTATTTTTTGTTGAATCATCTGCCCATTAACTGTGCTGTTAGTTATACCGCGTGGACGTGCCCAATGAAGGTTATTTTATTGATAAATGCCAAATAAAAAGCAAAATCTTGTATGTTGCTGTCTGTGAAAAATCCACATACAAATGACTTTGTATTTAACCAGCGCCTAATGTCCATGTTAGAGAGACGCATACACATTGAATATCGAATGGGAATTGACAATGGATGGTTAATCAATTATCGCCTCCTCACGAGGGATTCACGATGAGTGCATGGCAGGCGTTGCGAGATTAGTTGCTTGTATCGTAGCTGTTTAGCATTAGGTGTGTCGATGATATGTAACGTTGAGGAGAAGAACTTTTTTTTTTATTCAATCCCACGTGAAAAAAAAGAACTAAAAGCTTTCTGAGATCTTGGAAAGACAAATTTTAAAATGTGATAATTAAAAAATCTTTTGCAGTTACATTTCAATGAAAAAATAGTCAGTGAAATTGAAAACGATGAACATAAAATAAACAAACTTCCTTTTTGTACAATGGGTAATTCCAATAAAAGAATCAACAAACAAACAAATTTTTTGAATCTTGTATTATTTAAGAAAATTGGCTTACAAAACATTATAAAGATCTTTGAAATCTCTCTCACAACTGTGGTTTTTTTTTCAATGACCAAGTAATACAACTTTTTGGGACAATTCGTTCACTCGCTTCATACATCTCTTAGAGCTCACCCTAATTTACAAATGTTTTTTATACGAAAAAATAAAACCTTTGATAAAAAAAAACCCCATGAATTATCGGACCCGAATCTATTTGTACACATCACTGGTTAAATAGACAAATTTAATAAAAAAATTAACTAGCTCGTGGTGTGAATAATCACATGTAAACATAAAAAACAGCCCACCTATTTCCACACACGTTCCTATTGCTAAAGAAAAAGAAAAAAAAAAAAATTTCTCCCATTCACCGTGTCCAAATGCACTTGTTATTAAACACCGATGGTCGAAAATTCGCATACGTTTGTCAACCTGCACGTCCCAAAAGAGTAGATGGGCCAGTCTTTCACCCGAGCTTGCCAATACCAGCACAATAAAACCCCTCCCTCGCGGACCCAAGGGCATAAATATCCTCATTAAAAGCGAGCGAGCGAGAGAAAGAGGAAGCCGAAGCGGGCAATTAAGCTCGATTACAAGCTCACTCCGGCGTGTGCGTATAAAATGGCTCGTATAGGTGGTATACATACATATAAATATGCGTGTTGCAGCCACTCGAGAAATGAATCAACACCGAGGACGGGCATTATCCCGCGCGGCATTCCGGGGCTCATCTCGGGATTAACAGTCCGGATCTACGCCTAAAACTGCGGTGGAGGAATATATTGGCGAACCAACGGGGAGCACCATGAGGAGGCGCAAGCACAAAGCTCCATCTCTTTGATTAAAAAAAAAAAAAACGGCACGATAAAGCCATCCGCGGTCACCGGAGGAATCACGGGGGCGAGCGTTAAAAAAATATCGAGGAGGAGGAGGAGGAGGGGCGACGACACGATGATGGAGCCGTTGGTGCGGGTGTCCGAGTGCGCGCGCCCGAGGATCGAGATAGTGCGGGTGCCGTCGACGGAGCGCGCCGGTTTCCGGCCCCTCGACGGTGTACAGCTGAGGGCGGCGTACAGCCACGTGCGCGTCGGCACCTACTGCCCCGAGCCCCAACGGCCGATTGCCAAGCCTGAAACCGGCGCCACGAGGAGGACCGAGTCCAAACCGCCCGTCGAGCTTCAGGCGCGCAAATACAAAAAGTACTTACACTTTCATTGCCAGTGCCAATCATAATAATAAGGGGTTTTGTGCTTTTTTTGGGAAAAAGGTGACGACAGTGGATGGTCGAACAAAGAGATGCGCGTGCAACTACATTTTAGACCATACATTGTTTAACGTTACGCACAGAAGCAAAAATATCATGTGCAAACTTGTTTGTGCTCCAAACAAGTGTTAATTAAGGCATTCGGGTCTTTGGGGAAGATAATCGAGAGTCCACGTGTGCAATTTCACTGTAAAAGGCACAAAATCCTCAATTTAATCATCACTCGAGGGTAAATATCCATGGCATATATTGTTATCCATAGAAACTTGGGACCAGTGTCGAGACTGCTTAGACGTCGCCACCACGCGACGAGCCTTGCGACGAAATCCTGTGATAACATATACAGCGTGAACAAGACGCACAGCTTCTTCGAGTGGAAACACGGCCACGATCAAGGTAGACCACTGCATTTTTTTTTTTTTTTTTTTTTTCCTCTCCTCCTACCTGTTTACCCGACTCATGTACGCATTGATTTGTCACGCGCCTTGATTTGCGTATAGATGAAGCGCATAAATATAATTTCCAGAGAATCTCTATTTTTTTTGTTTCTCCGGCCTTGTCCAGTAATCATTCGTAAAGTTATTCGATCACGCATGGTTACTTTTTTTTTCAACAAATTGAATCAACTCAAAGTTCCAATGTAACAATATTAATCAATATGATATATTAATGATAATCCGTGTTGCAGGTCGACAGAGCAGTAGCTTGGACTGGCGAGTTGGCCGTAGCATAGACAAAATAAACTCGAGTAATTTGGAGTACCGGAAGGCTTCGCGTAGCGCCGAGCATCTCTCCAGGAGTGGTACCCTTCAGACTTCGAGCACCAAGTACATTTTTTTACATCTCTCTTTTGTTCATTCGCTCATGTATACATCAAATGCCATTTATCGTCTCCTTAACAATCATATCGTATATTATTATATGGCACACTCTCGTTGGTTTACCTATTTCAGTTTTTTAATTATTTGTTACATTATACATTTTCACATGTATTTTACGGATGTTATTTCGGTGTTTGGAGTCATGGAATTGCACCCATTGCTGTTATAAATACACATATAAATAGTAAAACGATCGATTGTTGGCATTTTATCAAAAACTATCATTACATGTAGTATACCTAAATATAAGTTCTTACATCACGTGAGAGTATAACTATAATGTTTATATTTTAATTTTTTTTCATCCGAAACAGTTAAGAAACAAAAAAATGATTCGATAAAACCCCTTAAAAAAATCACACGTTCGCAAAACTCCGCAGGTCGAAAATCGTGTCGCTCCTTAAACGCCTGTCCCCGCGTTTACCCCGACCAAACGGCAAAGGATCGCTCCCCTCCTCCCCGAGCATATGTCCTTGGGTCCAAGTCGAGTACACGAGCAACGGCGTCGACGCTCGGGACGGCCAATCGCAGCCACATACCCAACTGGAGAACGACTACAGCTTCCAGCGCGAGCTTCAGCTCAACGAGATGCGCAAGAGGGCCATCAAAGCCAACGACTCGGCCAAAGTGAGTGATTTTACATTCACGTCCCTTGTTTTTTTTTTTTTTTTTTTTTTTTTTTTTTTTTTTTTTTTTTCTTTGCAAAATAATGTATTATTTTGTGTCTTTCACGATATAGCCAGGGTAGACAGTTTCCATCGGGCTGTGAGTAGTGGACCGAAAAAAAAGAGGGTTCGGTTTCGGGATACGGATGAAAGGGTACAAAGTATTGGTCAAAGCTCGTGAATTTGCATGGATATTGTACGACCTCCTTTTTTTATTCTCTGCCGTGGAGTTGAAAACAGTCGCGGGACTAGATGGTCCTATATTTATTATTTGCTGCAAACACCCTTTGACACGCAAATTTACTTGGGCACTGCCGATTTTTCCACTCCTCTGCTGAGTCGAAAATTTACTTTTGGCGAAGCGAAAAAAAACAGCTTTGCAAATCCGATGAATTCATTACTATCAAATCAATGGCAATTTGTGACAAACTCAAACTGAAGGTCACTATTTTCTCTTTTGGCCAAATAACAATATAATATGTACCCATTACCCCTAATACACGTTAAAATATATTTTAACAAAAAAAAGAGTGCAATATTGCACGGTAATCTCCATGAGAGCATGTAACTTGTACCTGAACTTATCGCGTACGAATTATGATAATTTTTCATTTTTTTTTTTCGCAGAAAGAAGCAGCGAGCGACGCAAGGATGGTAACGAAAGATAAGAAAAGTCTACGCGCTTGTTCGCCGCCAAATGTACAGATACGGGATTTGAATCCAAACCTGCGAGCGTAAGCCAAAATCAATAAATTTTACCTTTACACAGAGTATATTATAATATATACATGTACACATACGTAAAGGCTTTTTTTTTTCGTTTTCATGTTTTTGCTACCACGTAATTTTACGTGCACGTGTATAAACATTTTCCGTGTACATGTACCTGCTACCAGTATTTTTTTTTTCTCGTGACACCCTCTTTATTATTTATAGATTGCGTATGAAGCTATAAGACTAACAAGAAATAAAGTGCCTACCTATATTTGCATATAATATACAACATTGTTTTTTTACTAATCCAAATGTCGTAGCTTAGAGTAACCCAATTAGTTTTTAGTAGATTTTTCCAAGTTATTTTTAAATTGCATTCGTAATTTCCGTAGAAAACTTGTAAATACACAAAAATACTAACAAGCGTTGTAAATATACGAAATCAGCATGCAATGAATTTCGCAAAAATACAAATTTTAAAACAATAATACTACTTACGTGAGAATAATACATTTGATCGTCCGATAAAGTCAGTCTAAACAGGAACCCATGAGATGCATGGAACATAGTATCGAAAAAAAAAAAAAAAAAGAAGAAGAATGTATTTAAAAAAAAAAACTCGGAATTATAACTTAAAAGTATACAATACAACGATTAGTTAAAATATTTGAAATAAGTAGATAAAACCTTACGAAAGTTAGACAACGTACGTGTAGAACGAAAGAACAATGTTTCAAATGTTGATGGATACAATTATTGCTTATGAATTCGGCCGTTGCATATTTTGCAAAAATATTAATGATGATGTCTCTCCGAACATTATAAATACCATGTATGAAACCAGTTAGATAAATCTATAGTTTTAATAGCAGCACATGCATGTATGTATTAATTTATTGTATCGGCAAAAATGCGGCAAATGGTCGACGATCGGCCCCTCGTGACCCTCGTCCTCCATTCATAAAACGTAATATATACTTATTACGCTGGCAGCTTCGGGGGCTTTTGTCGGCTGATCAATGAAAACGACAACGTGCGTGCGCAAGCTCTTCCGGCTTTGCTATCCAAGCGTGCACGCATTTTTTTTTTTTTTTTTTTTTCCTTGCCTCCTTTCGTGCAGGGTCTGAATCGATGCTGCATCGTACCGGATGTTCACGTGTGTAAAACATCTGTACAGAGAAGGTGAGCTTGGGTCAACTTCTGGTACACTGCGACATTTCTTACACCATACTGTGCACTACGATTTTTTTGAGCCGAATTTTTTCTTTTGTCGCTGAATGTGCGCCAAGGACGATCGAGCTTTCATTCGACCTACAAATGATTATTATTTTCCTTTTAAATATTATTTATGGACTAAGAGTTGCTCTTAAAATAAAAAAAGATATACACCATAAGTTAATTCAGGTCACCTGTATTTCTAGCGTGAGCTAACCGGTTTACGCGCGTCACGGGATTACCTTATTTTTCCCGCAGAAAACGTGTCCATTTGTTTACATAAAAAATCGCGTGGACGCCTCTACTTTCAACAATGTAAAGTAGGACAGCGTTTCTAGTTAATAAACGCTACGAGTAGGTATTCGATGTTGGATCGCGTCCAACTATATAAACACCAATATCGGTTTTCCATTCGATGGGCTTATTATTGAATTTTAATATTTGTATGAGCGCGTGTGACTTTTCATTTGTTCCAGAGATTAGATAGAAATTGTTTTTGTACCTGTTTATTGGCTCTTTCTTTCTCGTCAAACACATCGTACATTTTTAAAATCAATTGTATATTTTTTTTCATTTGACGAAACTTTGTAAGTTAAAAATACTAAAGTGTTACGTCTATAAACTACGAAAGTTAATTTAAAAAAGAAATGCTCGACAACAAATTTATGTTACTAATCACAAATACTGAAAATTTTTATTTAAGTAAAATCTACCTTACGTACAATAGCTTAATGATAAGTATTCAAAAGCGATTTTTCGCTACTTTTAAATAAATTACATCAAATCGTCGTTTTCCAATTATACACAGCGTTAAATTTCTTACAAAATTATATAACAAATAATCAACAATCCTGAATATTCACTAATATTTAAAAAATTTTTGCAATTAATAATTCACTGCTCTTTACAAACTTGTTGAATGCGTTACTTTTTTTTTACATTGAACGTAAAACATGCAAACAGTTATTATTATTATTTAAACAATATTTAAGACAAAAAATCTTGATCTCGTATAAAAGAAATTTTATTCCTCATTGCTCTCGCAGTCGGCATCTTCACCATCTACGGGTTGATCAGCTGCATTGAAGGCGTTTTTCTCGTGATAGGTAATCACCAGATTGTAAAATTCGTGGCTAGCGTAGTGATTAATGTACTTTTGTACGTGACAGATGTCCTTTTCTTTGTACACGATACTGAGGTAGTTAGGTTTCATGGGTACACTGATCAAAATGGCTTTTTTGGAATCCTTCTCTTGCGGATCGATGTAGTACACGTACTGCTTTTCGGCTCCCATCAGTGGATTGAACGGCATCATCACTTCCAAAGAACATTTTGGCAAATCTTTTGGGTCAACTTTTAAACAAGTTCGGGTGTTTTTGGTATTTTCAATCTCTCTCTTAACAATGTCCTCGTATGGATCCGCCATGAGAATCTCAAACTCACCACATTTCTTGTCCTTTTTTGGACCGAGACTTTCTTTTTCTATTTCTGCGTATTCATCCAGTATGCCATTGATAACCGATTCAAACTTTTCTTTTTCGTTGTTAAACTTCTCCACTACCTTCTCGCAACTCTCCATCATCTCCAAGTCATCGCTATCAGCTTCGATCAAACTGATATTTTCAAAGGCTTGATTGGCCTTTTCTAGTTCGAATTCATAGTTGAAAATAAACTTGTAGAACTCCTCCCTATCAGCGATCAAATCTCTAAAGGTATCTTTAAACGGAAGCACAACCTTTTTATTTCTGATCATGTACATGAGGATCTCGTAATTTTTTACAGACTTTTCAACTTTGAGAGTTGCACCGCGCTTGACCAATGGATTAGTATAGTCATCTTCTTCGTCAGTAACTTTTTTCGTGGCTTCGTGATTCTCGTTTGCAGGCTCATCATTGTCGAATTTTTTATCCACGTCATTCAAAGACTTGTCAATAGCAGAATGGTTTTCGATGTCATTTTGGCTCTCTTTGCTGGTAGAAGCAGAAATGGTCTCATCGACTTCTGTAGACGACGGCTTAGAGCTACTAGGAGTATCTATGATTAATTGTTCAGAAAGTTTACTGGTTCCGTTTTCACTGTACGTTCGATTTGAAAGGTAAGGATCAAGTTTTTGTTTTTTGGCTTCAGAGGGCCCGTCCTCGTCCTCGTCTGAAGTATCGACACTGGCTTTATTATTTACACGTGAAATACTGTCGCGAGATCTTGATGGACCAGCATTTCGATTGCTATTGCTACAGCAAGGTTGATTTACATCCTCTGTATCCTCATAAAAATCCTCCACGTCGTATTCACTGTCCATATAATCGTCTATACTAGTACTTTCATGGGTATCATCCGACTCACTGGGAGCTTTGTCATCACTGCTGCTTTGATCGATAAGTGAATAAGAGCCTTTTGACCATTTCTGCAGCTCTACGTTTATCTTTGGTGTTGAATTATTGTCTGGTAATATATCGCACTCTGTGTACCAGTGAAGCAAAGTGAGGAAAGTCTTTGACTTGAGGAAATTAATGAAACTCCTGAGAACGTTGGGTAAACTGTCAATGTCAGCCACTTCATAATTTCGAATATCAGGTGGTCCTACTCTAGTCCACTTTATATTCTCGTCTCTGACGTCGTCGCTCAGTGCCAAGTACTGATCTGTTTGTAAAAAGTTCGATAACAAAGCAACAGAGCTTTCATCGAGTTCTTTGTTAATCTCATGTCCGACGGTTCTACTAAGATAATTTTTGTCCAACCAAAAATCCAAGAACGTGTATTGATTCCACAGAGATTCAAAGTACAGCTTTGGACTGGGCCTTTTTGGCCTACTTATAGTTTCAGGCAAAGGTCCGTGAAACCAGCCGTTGATACTCCATCTACTTTTATCTTTTGTGAGAACTTCCAGTACTTGATGATAAGAATTGTTAACTACCTCGAAAAATACTAGTGAGTTGTATGCAGGTGTTAATTTTTTGACTACGTTTCTGGGCAAGCCATTTTCATCTGTATCAAAAAGAGCTAATTGACCGCCATATTCATCCTTCCAGTCTTCACTTAAGTAAAAAATAAAAGCAATTCTGCGATCCTCGTTGTTGTCATCGTGACAGAGAAGATAATCACAATCGTGATACCAAGAACTGGACATGGATAACTTGTTGCTCAATTCAATTTTGGTATTGTTTTGCATCCACTGTGAAAGTTCCGTTAAAAATGTATCACGCAATGCTTTTACACACGGACTATCCATGCTTACAAAATCCCCCGTTTGTTTAAACTGATACAGATCCATATTAGCCTTTGACGTATTCATCTGCTTCAATTCTGCCTTTAATTCTTGAATGAACTTATTATCGTTTAAAAAATTAAAGATCCTGCAGACACGAAATGGTTTGGCTATGACTTCTAAATTCTCTGTTTTGTCTGAGATCCCGGCATGCCAGTGTTTATTGAAAGATTTTTGCAATTCAATGCTGTTTACATGATCTGAGATGAGTGAAACTGTGTGTGGTTTTGCGTCTGCTGTTACCACCTGATCTTGTGTAATTTGATTTTCCATTTCTATTGTAACTGTTGCTCCTTTGATGTATAAAAATTGATAATAGCCCATCAAATGCTAATCCGTTAATTATACTGTACAAAAATAATTAAAAAAAAATATTTAATTGGAATTTTGTACATTAGTTAAAAGATATAAAAACAAATTTTACGATACCTTGGATAAAAAAGTCTTGTTGTCCAATAAAATCAGTCTGTAAGGCTTTCATATCTAATGGCTTCTTCAACCCCTGTGTGGACAGTAAAGTTGAAGTTCCACACCCACCTCCGGTACTACTATTGATTATTACAGCACGCAGTTAATTGAAAACAGACAACACGAGGTTTCGCAAAATAATCCTTTTAAATATGTAAACATATGATTTTCTTAGCTAAAAAATAATTCACCAAATCAATAATTAAACGAATAAACTTGTAACGAAATAAACGTAGGAAAAACTTACGCACAACGCGCACGAGAACAATCTGTTATCTGGGAAAGGAGGTGCAGACCGGCGCACGTGGTCGCAAAATTTCTGATTCTCTCTCTAACCACCACCATCAGTATACTTGTAACTATTAAACTAATTTGTAACAGTATGTAAACACAGATCAGCAGCTGGTGCAGGAAAACTCGACTTTTACATCACGTGTGCATATTATTACTGGAACAAACTTTGGCCAATTCCTATTATTTTATTAACTATTCATTGCGGAGCAGCGCAATATATCTTTTGCAGAGCCGGTTTTCGCGTGGACGCGCGTGCTCGTGCCATTGCAGGTGCCTCTGTGCCGTTGCCCCTGCTCTTGTTGCCCGGCGGTCGATGCAGTGGCGTGTAGGAAATAAAAAAAACAAAACGTGCGAATGATAATAATGATAATGGTAACCAACCAAACACACGGGGATCAGAGTGGAGAGGAGAGGGCACCGGTGAGTGTGTGGATGATGATTGCGATATTTCCTCAGCTGCCATCCGTAGGAGGGCGTATTGTTGTTACATCGGCGACAAAATGAATAACAAAATGCACCCCTTATTGTGTAAAATTACGGAGCAGCAGAAGCCAATCCTACGAATGTCCGTCATAGCTGTCGTCTGCTACTTTGAGAGAAGGCGGCGACGCGAGCGCTAGGGTGGGAGCTTTGAAAAGTAGGTAAAAACGCGCCTTTGATTTGAATTGGAAAAGATGATAGTTGTTTTATCATTTATGACGGTCATGTTGTGTGCACGTCACTATTTTAGTTTTTACTAGTATTGCGTCATTGTTCGTTGGTTTTCTTTGTAAATAAATACTTTTTTATCACAAAATCATAGTATTATTCAATTTTTAACGTTATTTCATAAACAGAACGGGCTACGCCACTTTTTATTTGATTGATTAGTATTAATGTTCTTCATATTATTAGAGATAAATTTTCAAGTCATTTACAACCGTTACGTTTTATCGAACAGTTTTTAAGATGTACATATCATAACATATAATTTACAATTTTTATCTACAAATTTGTATCACAATTGCAGTTTAGATACATTTTTGTACTTTGCACTGACAAACTCGTCAGCTTTAAAAATAAAATCGTCGGATCATCTTTTATGTGGCGATGAAACAGTCATTGCTTCTAAAAATAAAAATAAATATACTTGCGTGGCCGAAACAATGCGCGATTCGTCAACGAAATTAATGGAGCGTACGAACAATGAAAAAAAAAAAAATTGAAGCATCCACGTGATTTAAGAAAATTAACGAGCCCACACGCATTATTGGCGTTCATCGGTGCAAATAATCGTTTGGTTATTATCTGGAGTAACATGATCCTTACAGCTTGCACTAAATCAAATTTATGTCTGTCCTTTATCCTCTGGTATAGTTAAATATTTTTATTTTTACTTGTGTACGTTTAAAATACAATCATTAAAAAAAACCACGAGTCGTTGAATTCTAAATAAAAAACATTACACGGAGTCTCACTCAATCCTCTTTTTTTTTTTTTTTTTTTTTTGCTTCTACGAACGAACAAACTTCATGTTACGCTGCAGTAGTGTTTCTCACAAACATCAATCAAAAATCCAGCACAAAGGCCTCTCTTTGCTCCTTTCAAATTTATTACAGCCTCGTAGAGCGAATTCCGCAACAAGTGACGCTTTCCTTCGCATAAAAGCGTTTACGACGCGTACACAGGAATCTCCCGCTCACCGTAGAGTTCGAATAACAATAATGGATTAGATAAAAATATATAGTTTCTCCAACGACATGACTGTGCTCTGCACGAAAGCGGCTTATTCGACCTCCTATATATTTATACTTTTAGAGGTAGATTTTTGGGTAAAAGATAGATAGTAAACTTGCCGCAAACAAAACAAACAAAGTTAATTTTACATTTTATGTCTATGAAATCAGTTGCGGCTGGTTTATAAATGACTAAATGGCTCTACCATGAGTTATATAGTAATAATTATTTGGATCAGCGCCATCTAGCGTTGCGGATTTTTGAACTAAAAAGTGGCCCTAAACTTTTGACTTGCAGCATTAGCACTTAGAGCCATTTAGCCAATTATAAACCAGCCGCAACTTATTTCGTAGCTATAAAATTAAAAAATAATAATACATGTGTTTTTGGCGGCAAGTTAACAGTACATTTTTTACCAAAAAATTGACCTCCTATGTGTTTATACTTTTGAAGATAAATTTTTGAGTAAAAAATAGATTGTTAACTTGCCGCCAAAAACACATGTATGATTATTTTTCTATTTTGTAGCTTCATAATGAGTTGCGGCTGGTTTATAATTGGTTAAACGGCTCTAAGCGCTAATGCTGTGGGTCAAAAGTTTAGGGCCACTTTTTAGTTCAAAAACCTCCAACGCTAGATGGCGCTGATCCAAATAATTATCACTATAACTTATAGTAGAGCCATTTAGTCATTTATAAACCAGCCGCAACTGATTTCGTAGACATAAAATGTAAAATTAACTTTGTTTGTTTTGTTTGCGGCAAGTTTACTATCTATCTTTTACCCAAAAATCTACCTCTAAAAGTATAAATATATAGGAGGTCGAATAAGCCGCTTTTGTGCAGTGCACGGCCGTGTCATTGGAGAAACTATATTTGTATATAATCTATTATTGTTATTCGAATGCTACGGTGAGTGGGAGATTCCTGCGTACGCGTCGTAAATCGTAAACGCTTTTATCCGTTTGAATGCATGGGTGCGAGAGAGATGAAGGATCACTCGCCCTCTCTCTCTCGCACTCGCAATTTCAAATGGATTGCAGATTGCTATTGACGTAATGTCTGAACGCTCCTTTAGGGGTACTTTTTAGTTAGATATCAGAAACGCGAGATGGCGCTGATTGTAAATTAAATCGAGCTGCGGGCTGCGGATGCCGGCGGGCGTCCATGAAACCAAAAAAAACAAAAATATCTCGCAGCAGCAGCCAGTACGCCACAGGCAATATGGCAGTCTAGCAGCAGCCTTCAAGCGTCATCGTTGTCGTTACAGGGGCACACCCCCTGATGGGCCCTCTCTCTAAATTATCAAGTGTTTATTCGTAAATAATTGAGACGAAAGCTCATCCTCGATCCTTTACTAACTACCAGTTGAGTGTTTTTTATTGTCTTTGCGTGAATACACGATATAACCCCATTTACGCTATTTCTGCTCTTCCGCGCGAAGAGGAGCAAAATAGCTAGGATGCATTGCGAGAGCCTCGTGTCCGTGTGAATAATAAGGAATAGAGAGGACGTGAGTCGACGTCCGTCAGGACGACTAGGACGTGGAGCCGTGAACGAATAGTTCATTGCACTTAAATCATTTCGGAGCGACACGTGAGTACAGTTATTGCATTGTGCATAATATACACTTGTATATAAATAGTTTGTCTCTGCATATATTATATTGAGTAATAAGTGTGGGATCATTGCACGCATGTCTCCTTTCTCTTTTAGTACTTGCTATCCTTTTGTTCCCACCTTTTTTCTTTGTTTATTCGTTCAATGATGGCACATATGTTTTACGAGAATGAGACCCCATCTCCAGGACTTGTTTATCAACACACAATTGTATATAACCTGCGAACGACGGAATGTCAATGAGAAAATCTCTAGTGTACTTAAAATGTGTGTCGTCCTTTCCCAGGCTCTCTTTTTCTCTCCCAGTCGCCGTCTGACTTTTAACGTGTCTTTTGACCCGTTATATCCTACATATATGTATATACCCGTACACGTTATAATAATGCACTTGCTCCGAACGAAGCGACGACGTTTATGATTCTCATAAAACGGAGATAGATGGGTATCGTGGACCACATGCATTACTCACCAAAAGAAACAACGGCATCTTGTTTCTTGATTCGTTTAATTGAGAGCAGCGATTGCACATCTTATACGTATTGTTTTTATTACTGTACCATGTAACGTCGTCCCTGCATCTCCCACGCGCAAAGTATATTACGTGTACACCCAACTATGCGATCTATATAGTAACCAGCCTCAACCTAGACCTCTCAAATGTAAATGAAGTAGTACTTATTTAAAAATATATTTGTGAATTGACATTTGTTGTCTCTATCATATGGTCTGACGTATCGATACATATACAAGTACCGCGTGCTCGTTATTGCGACATGTAAACAACAACGGAGAGGTGAGTCCAACTCGTACATCAGCTGTGGGGGAGGTTGTTGCCTCCTCTACTTACTTACCTAACAATCACTGCTGCGATTAATACGGTAGTTCAAAGGTTTGGCTCGTGTTGTCGTTACATCAGTGCACGTATACTTTTTATGTAGATGTAACGACGGTGAGGCAGACCACGTACAGTAATATATATGGCCAATAAGGTCGATTATAATGGCACTTGAATAAAAAAAAATAGTGTAAAACTATGTGATGTGTACCTATTAGATTCGTCCGCTGAACGTTGCACAATCTCGCACTCCCACTCACCTGTTAGTATTACATATGATGTAAATCTCGCAAATTAGTCGACACTAGTGCAACACATACCCGTGCTAGAAAATAATTGCCAAGACTCAAATATTGCTTGAAAGCTCCGAGTGTAAAAAAATAACTTGGAAAACTTTATTCAACAGATTCATTACCTATTCATTACTTTGTTTCATCCTTACATACGACACCAGTCCATTGTTTTTGTTTGTTCCTCATCGCCTCTGCGCTTAGATCTTCGTAACTTGTTAAAGTTTTTCGAGGAAAAAAACCAATGGTTACCATCTAATATGTACATAGCAAAGAAAGGATCATCCTCTTGTTCTTACGTTGTACTCCTCGCCTCCTCTTTTTTTCTCTCTCTTTCGACTTGGCCTTGAACGGTATACGTACCCAAAATATATACCTATTTCTCGAGATGCGCGCGCTCGCTATTCACCTGAGCTAGAGAGAAAGTTTGCACATGTACCTACGTATAATATATAATATGTTCCCGTTCTCCAATGCTTCGCCAATAGTGCAAACACGCACACAATTCCGCAACTAGACACAAAATATGAGTGCTCTTGTTGCATCGAGCGATTGGCCGAACCTTTTTCTGCTCCTCCTCTTCCTCTTCTCTTCTCTTTCGACAGCCCTTCAAAATTATCGCAAAGGCGAGCTACACGTTGGCAAGAGTGCAGCTATTATACTTTTAGCGGATTTTAGGTGTTGGAACGTGAAGAACACGCTGGGGAGTTCGCATATCTTGCGTCGTCGTGGTGAGCTCCTTTGCCGATCTCGATTTCGGAGGAACAGATTTTTGCCGATCGCGAGATCTCTTGTGTATATGGAGAAGGCTTATCTACTTTGAAATTAAAAACGACGTTGTCGACTGGTTTGTTTTTTTAGACGATGGTATCGGTTTTTTATTCCTTTTTTTTCTGTCCCTGAAACGACAAAGAATGAAAAAACCAGTCATTGTAAGACGAAAAATCGATTCGATGCTGAAAAAAAAAAGATACAGCTACGTCGTTCGGAATTTACATCACGGTTTTTGTTTAAAAACTCTATAATGAATGTGTATAGCTTGGTAAGTTATGCTTAATCGATTTAGAAAGCTTTTTTTGTATTCCATTCTCAATAATTTCACAATCAATGCCTTGCCGATTTAAATCGTAAAAAATATTACTGGGCGACGTCTTCCTTGTAGTGATTCAATATATGCGAACAATCGTGCCTTGGAGATATGAAGCTTTTTTAATATTTTTTTTCTCTCCGCAGGTGAAATTTGCAATACGCATCCACCTCCAACCCGCACTGTTGTAGCTATCCACACGCACACGAAAAAAAAAAACTAACACAGTCATACTTATCGATCCTTTTGTTTCTTCGATTCTGCATAATGTAGGATGTGAGTGCGTATAGCGTGTATGCCTCCAAACTACCATTCCTTCTCTTGTATAGGTACACGACGACGCGTTATAGCCTTGCACTTTGGCAGAAATATTTTGCCCCGAAGTATATGTATGTATGTATTCATAGCAATCGATAGTAACGCGCCGAGCTCCCGTGGAAACGCAGCTGTTATCGTCGCCAGTTTACACGCGAGCACAGGTACGGGGTGGTGCTTGGTATATATGAATGATGGTGTCAGTCGTACTTTGAAGTGTGGCAACGCGTGGGTAATTTCGACATTATTTAAGGCGTTTGGAACCTCATACAGAGCAATAACAACGAGTGAATATATAGTGCAGACCATGAGGTACTTATTTACGGAGCCATCTTCTGATTTTGATTTTTGTTAATGTGCTTTTTTATCAATCTTAATTTAAAACAGAGAGGAGAATTTGTTCGACACGTAAATAAATTCGTTTTTTTTTTGTCGAACATACATACCAAGCGATGGATGAAGATTGTGGCTTACAAACATTTTAATTTATGATTAAAAAGGTTTTTTTTTCTTCTTTCTATTGACTTTCTCACGCGAGTTCACTAAATTGTAAGAGCTGAAATATCATACCACCGTGAAACAGTAAAAAAAATTCCACGCACTCGTGCATTATGTTTTATTCCCCCAGTAAGTATATACGTGCACCATCAGCGTAAGCTCATTTTTCACTCCAAACTTACCTCACGCTTAATGTAATGATGATTCTTACAACGTATAGAAAATCCATATACAGAAGCACAAAAGAACCTCCACGTACTAACGGAAGGCACGCGTTTGCTGAAAAGAGTGCGATACGAGTCATTTGCGCTGTGGCATCACGAAAAATATATGAAATCCAGCCGATGTAATCTCTGCGCCAACCCAATCGTTTTATTTTTTTTTTTTTTTTTTTTTTTTTTTTTTTTTTTTTTGAAAAAAAACAATGGCTATGAAAAAGAGATCTTTTTTTCATCCTACGCTTCGCGAAAGAGAGTAAGGAACAAAAGGTCGTATCGACCGGATGGCGGAGGGGCGCGTTTGCGGACTCAATTGTCGTCTGCGTGGCCGCCGGCCGGTTAGCATAACAATGATCCGCGGCACGGGTCTGCTGCCGGTATACATATGTATAACAGGGCACAGCTGGCATCGTTCGCCACTGCACGTGTATGTATATGTGACCTGGTGGGTTAGCGAGCGAGACTCTCCTGCATTTTTTTTTACACGAGGTGAGATATCGGCATCCGATTCATACATAGATCGTCGCGAATTTCGACGATAACGGGAACTGCAGCTCTCTCTTTCTCCTTTCGATGCGAGATTCGTTTGTATAATGGCTCTTTGAGGCTACTAATGCGTGCGATCGGTTACTCTATGCATTCAGAAAATTGGAAATTCTGGATCATTAGTGTATAAGTTATTGTTTTTTAACCCAAAAACAACAATTTAGTTCATTATTAACATGGTTCGTAGTGCAGTAGGTCCATTTAATTTTAACTTTTTTATCGATCGATGATTAATAATATATAATACGAGTGACCTGAAGAAGAGACGATAGAGTCTTGAATAAATAAATACTTTTTTTCGCTTGTGCTAATATTAATTATTAATATTAATTATAATACTATAATACATGTATATAAGTTCACGCTTGAATTACAACGTGATACTTGTGGAATTGTTTTTTCGTGTAATTTAATAGTAATTTTGAAAAAGTTTATTAAGTTCGAATTTTAATGAAAACTGGTTATGTAATTAATTTTTTTTTTCCAAATCAAAAATTTTGTATATCACTTTGATTAATTCTTAAATTTAATAGTACCTTGATATTTAATTGATGAATTTCTCGCGTTGAGAAAAAATTTTGCTTTGGTAAAAAAATGTTTTGTCTTTGACAATTTCTGTCTGGCAGTAACAAACATTGTGGCCATCTCTTAATGCGAAAATAACTTGCAACCTGGTACAATACATTAAAATAATGGACACTCTCTTTTTACATCTGACTTCCATTGAGATAGATAATTCGTTACACTCACAGTAAGTGATATATCAGTTTCAGCTGGACAAAAGAAATTCCAGACCACCATTACCGCACTTGCCTTTTAATAAAAGAAAAATCACTACCAACCGTACAGCTTCTGATTCAAAAAGTAATTAAGCAGGTACAGATGAGAGTCAGGAGTGGAGTTTTGTCTAATTTATAAATTTATAAAAAATAGTGTAAACAACGAAAAATTATTATTACCAAGCATTCATTAGTTTAATTTGAGGAACAGAAAGAACATACGTGATGGTATAATCAATATACAGTAAGAGTTTCATGAATCGTATAATAACGCAAGTTCTGGACTTTGTAGGCTCCATATACATCTGTAGTCGAATACAGTATTGGCGTGCAAATCTCGATTAAGAAAGTTGCATTAAAAGTTCGGTTAAAGAAAGCAATTGTATACATTTAGGATTGTCCGGAAAAATTTTTTCCCCTCTGCTTTACTTTTGCTACAATTGAAGTACCAAACAAATTCACTAGCTATTAGAAAGAAATTTTTTCAAATGTCAAAATAAAACAATGATACACGCGACAGTCCCCCAAAAAAACAATGAGGAGCAAATCAATGTGACCTACAAAGCAGAGCCGGCAGCAGAAATATGGTCGAACGTAACAAGGATGCCTTAAGCTAATTGCCCACTTCCGAGCTTACGGTATCCAAAAAGTCAATCGGGGAACTTTAACGGGATCCCCGTCAGTGTAGCAGCAACGAATCGAGTCTCCGCTCCTTTATGACTGGGCCGCTCAACAGCAAGTCACAATTTCGTTAATCGAAGATGGAAAAATAAACGATGTACCATCAGCTTAACCACCCATTAGCATAAGCACATGCCAGATAACCCTCTCTCAAGACGGTCTAGTTATCTGAGCTCTTTCCAACTTGACGTTCCGTAGTGCAATTCTCCCGAGTTCGTATATAAGGCTCTGTATATTTTAGTAGCGCACGCTCGCACATAGGTATCCCCCGGTAAATTCCTTACTTACTCACTTACTTGCTTAATAAGCGATGGTAGTTAGACCATCGTCGGCGGACATATATTATATTATGTATTGTATAGAAGGGGGAGAAGTCGAGCCCTCCAGCAACCAGACGTATAGTCTAAGAGTAGATTATTAGAGTCACTCACATTACTTACTATTCGTATACAGTTCATCGTATTTTTTTTTTTTTTTTTTTTCAAGATATCAATAAATTTAAAATATGCTCGAATTAATCGTGTAACAAACAAAGTAAAAGCCTGTTAAATAGATGATGATGTATAGCATGCTGAACCTTGTAACCCATTATTGGTTTACTGGCGCGTGCATACGTGAAATCGTGCCAAAAGGTCTCCAGACGGAAGCTCTGAAAAGTAAAGAAGAAAAAAATTTAAGTACAGGTATCCCGTTCGCTATCTAGCGCCATTGTTTTCTCTCCCAACACACACGTCCATTAACTCGAGCGCTGATCCGATCCATAATATATATGTATACAACAGTAATCCAAACGATCGGAAACCCTGATTTGTTAGTCCGCGTGTGTATTTCAATAATAATAACACCCCCTCCACAAGCGCAGACTCCGATAAACAGGTTTCTCCTTTTATCAACCTTTAAAAATAAGAACTCCCTCGCAACTCCTCTGTATTGCTTGTACACGTGGCCATCGGACAAACGGAGCGCCCGTGTGCATAATTTATTGTACGTATATTGTATACTTTAAAGTAAAACTGCAACGCGTGGGCATGGCCGGCAAATGGTAGCAGCTGATGGCAACTCCCCCTGGCGCACTGATTCGCTTTTTCCTTCGGAAATCTGGTTCTCTCTCTCTCTCTCTCTCTCTCTGTCTTGTCTTTCTATCCGTTAATCTCGCGTGTTTCCCTCTCCGGGTGTCTTTTTTACTACTTCCCCCTCGAGTATATACATTCCCGTTAATTCCTCTTTACGTTACCGATCTCTCACCGATCGGTTGCTTGCGTTGGTACTCGACTCGCGTTTGAGCGAAATAATGACTCTCTTATGCGTGGCGAGGGTTTAAAAGAAAAAAGAGATCGTGCGCCGACTGCTCATCCGTATGCGTGGCTCATCTCTTTTCTATAATTATTGAAGCTTGCAGCTTTATTACGTGATCCAGTTGGCACTTTCTCGGGCAAAAAGATTTCCGATCGGTCGAGATTTATATATGCGGTTGAAGGGAAACAAACACGAGTAGGAGGAGCGAGAAAAAAAATTAGCACGTGCGACCGCATGTATTATCAACGTGTGAAGGTGATTGAAATCTTACATACAAGCGCTGGGTGAAGCAAATGTTTTTTCGACTGTTGGAAGAAACAGTTAAAACTACTATAGTATGTTTTTCTTTTCAACGATGTATAAGTATATATTGATCAAGCTTTGATGTTTGAATTTTCTTGCTCTCCAATAGCAATTAAAATTTTATCATATAATAAATAAAATCTTACAGTTTCAAAATTTTATTGAAATCAGAGAAGTAAAATCATATGATGAAAATTTTTTTTATAACGTTGCACTAATTACTATTTCATTGAAGTGTTAAGAAACATTAATAATAATTTTTATCAGATAACAAATACGAGGTTAAAATTTTTTAGCTATTGATAAATATATTTTAGTAAATTTTTAATACAAAGTTAAATTACTTTTTATTTATGGTAAATCAATTCTACATTATTCGCGTGATATACAATGGTTTCTCTATATTTATAAAAATATTCTGCAATAAACTGCTACTTTTTTGTCAATTCATAAAACTTTTATTTCCGTTAAGTTTATGTTACCAGCTATATAAAGCTAAAGTAATAATAGTGATGTAAATCAATCATAAACTGCAAAAATTAACCTACAAAACGTAACTCTGTACCCGACTTGTAAAGTCAATTCATCTAAATAATGAATTTTCTGAAGGTATACTTGCGTAACATTGCATTGTTCGTTTCACGGACGCACTTTCGCAATCCACGTTCGATCTCGCTCTTGTTTCGAACAGGGACGGTTAGTCACTTCTTTAAAAAGATGGTGTACATAAATTTTTTAATTATTCGTTTAAAAAACAAAACTGGTTAGCCATGGCAGTTTGAGTGAATATCAATTTTGTGTTACAGTCTCACTTGGCTTAAAACTTAAAAATACAGTCACATACAATTATACCAGGTCAGGATGTATTTATAATTGCAATATCGTTAATTGAAACGTAAAATACCAATTTTTTGCTGTAGTACATTCGTAGCTATCTGCATGTACCGTGTGCTATATACTGACTCTGCTGCTTGTTTACGCACGAGTAAAATCGTACACGACGATCATCTTACCTGTTGGCAATCCTACCACCTAGTGGTGGTGATTTGCGGTGAGAGATTCATATGACAGCGTCCAGTTGATTTCCTGAAACGCATTTCATACTACATCTTTCAACCCTTTTTCTTCTGCATTTTTTTAATATTGCCTCTTACATGTTTGATTAATATACTTTCGTGCACACAAAAGAATTATTGTACGAAACATCTTTCATACGTAAGAATTAGAACATTCATAGAATCAAACATATTTTTACGATGATTAAACTGCAGTTGTTTTAATTCAGACAATATACTTGACATATAATTTAAAAGGTACTAAAATTACAATTTAAACAATTACAGATTCTGGGTAATAAGAAAGTTGAAATACACTATTTCGCATCAACAATTTCACTTGCATATATATGTATCTAGACTTTTACATTGTAATTAGTACAAACACAATTGGTCTGAAAATTCGAGTTCCCATAACAACCGAGAAAAGTCACAGAAAGAAAAAAAAATCTTATTTCCCACAAATAAAACGAATCTTCATAGTTTCAAAGGCCACAGCAAGGATACCTTTAATCACACGCACCAGAAAGACTCATGACTTCAAGCAGCCATTAAAATGAAAAAAAAAAATAAAAATAAAAATAAAATATCGTGAATGTAACGTGAAGCGACACATCATTTCGCAATACTACTTTTTCTTATTCTCAGATTTCGTACTCCATAAACGGTTCACGGCAGCTGTTCGCGCTTCAAAATTCACGCGACCCACGCCTGCGATCTCTCTTCCGTTCATTTTTCATCTCAAACGACGTATCGATTCATGGCCCTGTCTCGCACACATATAAGTATTCGCGTATTTATGTACACCAGAACAGAAAAAGAGAAAAGATGCAACCTACTCAATTACGTCTGCGTATTTTTATTTCGTCGTCGTTACTCTCGGTATCTATACTCCATTAAAAATATATATATCTGTGTGTGTGTGTGTACATGTTTTCGCATTATATATGCCACAAGGGCGTACGCGCCACGCACTCCCACTCGATCGTGCGGTTTTTTTTTTTTTTTTTACCTGACACTGCTGCGTTGCTGGCCACTGTGTGTCTCGAGTGTTGTTTTTCTCTATTCCTTCGAGAGCTGCCTGTCGCAGTCGTAGACGCGATCTCGGTGAGAAAACCTTCATTCACCGGTCGGCGCGTTGGTTTTGGAATTTGATACCACACGTGTTCCGAAAAACAGTTATTGCACTCCATTTCTAGTAGGTATATACACTCGTTTGGAAAGAATACGTGTTATTCTGTTGTTAGGGTACGATGTGCGTGGGAGCAGAACGTGCCATTGAGGCATTTACTCACCGAACTTGATTCTCACTCGTTACTTTTTTCGAGATAGTGAGTATAAGTGTAGGTATATGGAATCCTGGTGCACTGCTCTTTAAAATAAAATAAAACAAAGCTCCTTGTGTCATTAGGACCTCTCATTAGGACTGTATTCTAGGTCAGACTGGCGTGTGACATGAAAATGTACAAAGTCGAGATTTTTTTACCAAGTGTAAGTATGGCATGTATCTAGATTCACGGAAAATCAGTTAACGCGAGAGTTTACGTTTGTTAATCGATATATTCACCATATTGTGAAAGTGCTTCCTTACGATCTCGAGTACTGCTTATTTTATTTGTTCTATTATACATTGATTTGCAATAGTTGAGTGATTGGTTATTTATTTAGTGATTGTAGTTTCGATTTTTTGGGTCTGTTGAAATAATTGATTTGAGATGAATTGTGGGGCGGTTACAAATTACAATGCAACCACTTGTTTTCCAGTAGCACTATTTTTACTAACAATTTGGTGAATAGTTATAATCAATTGTCTATTGGTGGATTTTCACTTTTTTAATTTAAAAAGCTCTCAGTGCTTGTAGTGACATTAAATGTTTTGTTGAAGTATCCAGCATACGTTTTTACACACTCGCACAATGTGATGTATCAAAATTTATAACTTACTCCTATGTGTTTTTTTTTTATGGATGTATGCTTGAAATACTTTGTGTTGAGGAGGACACACTGGAATATATTATTAAGGAGTGATTTCATTGATGTTATCGAGTTATAATTATATTTGCATTTCAGACTATTATCAAGCTAACGGTTAGTTTTCTATATCCCAAAGATACCACTTTTATTTTAGTTACAGTTTTAAAACAATGGTATTTTTAGTAACCACAAAAAACATATGGCTTTCCATATTAAAGATTCAAGCTACGTTTATTACGTATGGTTAAAAAACATTTGTCATTCACTCTCTGTATACAAAAAGAGCATAGTTTTAAAACTGCGTAAAATTACAACAACGTAACAATAACACAAAATACGCAAACAATGCATATAATTATGTAGACATGATATTAATGTTGCCATTGCTCAGATTCTAGTGTAAAGAGAGGAAAAAAAAAGAAAAATTAAGGGAGAGGGAATCCCGAACGTTAATTCGCTTTTGGCGACAGTGGGAACAAGACAAAAAAAGAGAAAGAGCTGCAGAGTCAGTGGAAAGGATTAAAAGATAAAAAAGAAAGAAAGAGGGGAAGGGGGTATAGAGATAGGCTCGCGCGGTTCAAATGTCAAGAGGGTTTTATTTGGCGTTTAAATATAGAAACTTGGGAGTTCACCGGGTGTCACTTACCTCGCGCTACACCACCACGGCTCTCAGTTTCTATCTCCAGAGTGCATGAGGGACCGCCCACAGGGAAATGCTGCTCGCACATATCTCGCATCCGCCAAGTTCGGGAAACGCGTCCCTCCACAGCCAAGTCCGCGAAGGAAGTTCTTCTTTGCACTTCTACTGTTTCACTCGCTTTCTCCAAAGCACCGCTGCGTCTCGTTGTTTTACACCTGTTCGCTTTGAACTTGTCTTACCTTCTTCACCCTTTCTTTACTCGCAAAAGTGCAAACGTGACGAATCGCCATTTAGATTGTGGGAATGGCCACCATACACCAGTTGGGAACGCTACGGGGCTATTTTTGGGACCCAGAGTATAAAGATGATTCTCGTGAAGAAACATTTCTATATCTAGTGCATCGTAACAAGTACCAAATGATAAAAACACACAATTCACGCTCTTAAGACCGTCGATGATCATTTCAAGTTATACACGCTCAAATTTTCAATCAAGATTCTCGGTAACTTGTAAATCAAGTACCCCCCCCCCCCCCCGTAATCGGATGAAATTAGAAAAGCATCGTTGCGCGGAATTGAGTTGTTTTTACGTTATGGGATTGCACGCCGTTTATATAATAACGGGTTGCGTTGTTGGGATTCTCGAGATTGCTCGTACACCCATGAAGTTGAAGTTCTACTCGATAAATAAACTAAAGTACATGTTGCATATACACTCGGATGCTATGGTGATAATAACCGTAAATTACAGTGCTCAATGGTTCAGTGTTTCTTGCAGCTCGAAAAATAAAAAGTAAATTTATTCGAAAACGCAGCATAGCATATGGTGCGTTAATTTTTTTCATTTTCTTCCGAGAACTACGCGCACAAAGTGTATACTCACATAGTATGATAAAAGGAGCACGTGTAAGGTATAAGAGCGCGTTCGTAGCGCGAGTCAGTGTCCAGCGGAGGGTTTTGAAGCAATAACGGTACGTCAGCGAGCAAAGGAACGCACTCGCTCGCGCATATATTGTACAACGTAAAGTACACGGTCCCTCTCTTCCTCTCTCTTTTCTCCTCCGCGGATGAGTGTACCTGCAGGTGTCGATATACGCTATATGCGCCGTGGAGGTTCTCGATGCTTCCACCGAGTAGGTATCCATACGCTACAATAATAATGACAAAGTGACTACTGTTATACAAATGTATCAATGAGTCTTTGGGTACATGTTGCCGCTTGAATTTTTTTTCTTTTTTTTCATCCTCATTCTCGGGCGCGTTTTACCATTGACATGCCGTTTGCGTTTCAACGACGGGATATGTCAAGATTTATGTAGCGATTTGCTAAAGCCGTCGACGCTTGATGATCGGCGAAGATGAGGGTGATTGATTTCACGCTGTCGAGCCTGACGTGGTTGCGTAATGGGAGCAATTTCCAAGTGTGCATGAATTGCGTTACGCACACACGTCTAGCAATGATGCTCTTACAAACATGCGAGGAGAAAGGAATTTAGGTGTGTTTGAGTATAAGTACAGCCATGCAACATTTGTTTTACATTGTAAAGTGAACCACGATTTAAACATTTGTTTCTCTAAAAATTTGACACGAAGCCTTTGACTGACTTGATATTATCAATGGAACTACCATAATAACTTGATAAATAATTAACTAAAAATGCAAGCTACGTTTTACCGTCAAGTTGGTTGCTTGTAAGAACAGCAGCTACCAAACTATTCTTAATCATTATTCATGAAAATTTCTTCCGTGCGGAATAAATAATTTACAAGCACAAAAAATGCGTTCACTCAGTACGAGCACGTTACTTTTGCTTACCCGTGCAAAATCAATAGTATTTACACACAATGGGCGGAATCTTAAAGACTCATTGGACTTGCGCGATCTCGACTCTCGACAAAGAATAACTATACCGTAAACCAATTCAGCCCACCAAATTCCAATAGTCAGTAACGCACAACGCGATCGTCCCGTTAATTACTCCCTCCGATAGTAACCACACTCACCTAAATAATAACCTTTCGCGTGCATCCAGCAACCATACTTACACAGTTATCGACGAGAGTAGAAAAAACTACACTTATGGATGCCCACGCCATCGCCGCGAGCAGCAATATCAATGACAGCTGGTTCTCGCTAAATAACCCTCCCCCACACAGACACATGTGTACGTAATACACCCAACAACTAAACCGCATGGAAAGCCGAAGCCGAGAAAGGCCGCGGCAAGTGCAGCGATCATCGGTATGCGCGTACGGATTTCTCTCTCTCTCTCTCTCTCTCTCTCTATCTCTCTGCTGCAACAACTGCTGTTGTCGGCGTCTTCCTTATCCGAACCGCTCATCGTAACGACCGAGTATACATGCATACGTGTGTACCAACACGCGCTCGCGGTACATGTGGTGCAGCGGACCGGCTCAATTACCGCATTGCGCGCCGATTGGGAATCCGGTTTTAAAATTGTACACGTAACACTAGCGGCCCAACGGCAACGTATCGCTAATATATATTTATACTTACCACCGGCTTGCCGCATATATTATGGGCTCTACACTAGTAGCGCTACTAAAGTTCTCCTTATTTTTTTCTAACGCCCCGATCTATTTTTTTTCTCTCTCCACTGCACCCCGTAGGGAATAGAGACACGCGCACTCGTCGATGTTGCTCGGAGTTTGTTTGGCAAATCCGTGCGTGAGCTGAAAAATTTATAAGAACCTTCTTTTGGCGGGTTACGTGTACCTACCTTGCGTATACCGGTCGTTGCGAGCATTTGCGAAAGCACCGGTAATTAACGCGAGTTTTACAGCATATACTGTTTGGTTGATGTTGTAACTATACGTACAGGTACACTTTTTTTCTCTCTCTCTCTGATAAAGTTAGTTCACGTGGACGTCGACAGTGTGTTATTTTAAACAATCGGTAAGAATTCAGTTAATCTTATTTTTCAATGGAGCATTTGCCCAATTGTTTTCGCGTCGGTTGAAACAATCGAAAACAATTACACGTAGGTATGCCAAAGCAAATTTCGACATGTTGCGGTTTGAATTTATGGACTTTTAAAAATTAACGAGGTAATTTTTACAGGCAGTATAATTAAGTGGTACCCATTTAATTAAAACCGTTTCAATTGCTCCGATGTACACGACTTTTCGATACTTAATAAATTGGCTGGAGATATCGGTAGCGATAACTCGATGGGAGAAAAAAAACGAAAAAAAAGGTAAAATGAATGCCTGAGAGAGTTCAAGTTTTTCAATAATTTTGCTGCCCGCTTAACGGGAGAACGGACGAGTAGTCGGCCAAATTTATTCCCGACGAAAACCGGTTGCATTTGACTCTTCCTTCTCGATTTCTGAATTTACGGTTGAAAGTATACTTGGACGTTATCGCCTCGTATACACTTCAGAGACAACAGTTATATCAATTGTGCAAAAACGGTGTTCCCTGTGGGACAATTCAAATTCATCAATTTACCTTTCACACGCCCAACGAGTCGGAAGCTGCAAAAAAAAATATCGATCAAATCCCACTCGCAATTGTTCGTCTCCTCTTTGGTTCTACCGCGCGCACATCATAAATATATACTTGAATAATCAACTCGGCGGCCTCATTACGACGCCGTTAATTATTCAGCTCCGCGCTCTTATTATAATTGACCGGCTCTATGGCTCTCCTGCGCCAGTTCTCTCTTCCATATTATATATCTTTGGCTTCTATGCGGACGGGAATGCATAACAACTTTTCTTTTTTGTTGTTGTTCCATAGAAATCAGCACAAAAATATATTACTCACAAGGATGCACCACTTACACAGTGTACTTAATACCATATCTAACGAAGTCGGTCGGACGAGCTTACCCCGGGACGATGATTATCGCGATCGTCTTTCTCCCTGTCATCTTTGCGCTTAATACGGTGTAATCATGCACTGCGGTTATAGTGTTGCAAGAGGCGGGTAGAGAGAGATGCCGCAAAAGGAGAAACAGAATCGCGCCAGAGAAGGAGAAAAAGAGGAGCATTTTCTGCATTCCCAGACGGCGGGTTTTATTCTTTTCGCGCTTGATCCTTTCTTTCTCCTTCACTTGCACTTTGCTCCGCGTGGCGATCCCGTAGTCTCAGGGAGTGTGTATGCTTTACGAGTTTTCTCGGAGAGCACGCCACTTCTTTTCAAAGACTCCGTGAGGTTGTGTACTTTTTTCTTTCTCTCTCTCTCTCTGTATAGTTTATTTTCTTTCTCGCGAGAGCTTTTAATGGTAGAGGTTTCCCTTTGTCCGGTTCGTTGCTTGAGCAATGTTGTTGTACGACAGAGTTAATCAACGCCTTGGGATCTCTTTTTCCTGATTTAGTGATCTTCAGCGCGAATAAAGAAATTCTTTTTATTAGACTTATCTGTTGTAAGTATAAAACTGCTCGAGAATAGTTCATGAAAATTCATCCGGTCGAGTTAACAAAGGCGATTGGATCGATAAATTTGTTGAAGATACAAACAAATGTTAGAGACATCACTTTGCATTGAATTTACAATTCCTAGTAGTCGAGATGTTCAGATAAAATTTAGTCTCTTGATGTGAAGCTTGATAGGAAACTAACATTTTTGTCAACTTGTAGTTCTTACAAAAATAACAATTGAATTTTGTCAAACATCGATGAATAGTGAAGAAAAATTATTTTTTTCTATAAAGATTAGATATGGTTACAGCTTAGTTTTCGCGACACGTAAATTGATGCGTCCTGAAATTCACACTTTTGATGTTAAGTTACAGGTACAATTAGGGTGTAGATGACATATAATGCCTGAAGTAAATCATAGAGACCTATAGTTACGATCACACTCCTTGAAATTAGTTTATTAAGTCCTCATTTAAAAGTATATATATATATGTATACATAAAATGAAATTGTACCAGTTATGTGTGTACACTTTGACGATGATATACCCTCGTGGGGAGACATGAATATAAACTGACAATACACACCCCATACGCAAGTCCTGTAAACGTATGAACCATCCGCCCAAACCCACAAAACGGAAAACAACGTTTCCCCCCTGCTAAATCGGTATCTTCGAAAATAACCATATGTACACTTTCGGATCTCACCCAGATTTTTCGACTCCGAGTTTTTTTAAAAACCCTTCACCCTCGCGGGAGAAAGTATAACGCGAGCGCCAAGCAACACAGCCGTAAATCGTGTAAAAACGAGGAGCGCAGCGCCTGCTTCCGGGCGCATAACATGTCCTATTTTTGGACGCGACCGCCTGGAATTTCCGTGGCTGTCGTCCCTCCCTTTTCCTTACGATTGACGAAGACGCGCACACAGAGGAGGGCCATCGTCCTCTTGTACCTACACGAGTGTGCTGTACTTTTATGAGGTGCATCCGAGAGAAGAGCAAAAAGAATTGCTGTGACGACAGGAGGGGCTGTTGTTTTCCTCCCCTCGAGCGCAGTAATGTTGATGCTGGGTGTAAATAGGTGAGCGTTGTATTTATGACGTGTTGAAGGATTAGAGAGTCGGTAAAGGTTGTGTACTGTACGAGACCTAGAAAAAAAAAAAAGAAAACCATCGTATAGCTTGAGAATTCAATGAAGTAGTATTCAAGTGTGTGAATTTGGTCGATGGACGATGTATAGAGATAATGATAATAAGGATGTGGAAAGATAAATAATTCGGGAACGTGGATGCGTGCAACGAAACCAACCAATGGTACAAATAAAAAAAAGAAGTACCTATAAAAAATTTCTCACGGGACAAAAAGGGAGCAATCTTGGTGTGTATTCACATACGTACCCCTTACAGCTAGCACGGCCGATCGAATGTAGACAAAAACAAAACAATCAACAGTAGAGAAGATACAATATTACAATAAAAAAGACAGTAAAGACTCTCTATAGTGTAATATGATGTATACGGTGTCCCTATTTTTCTCTTGTACATCTCGCGCGAGAGAACAAGATAGCACTGCACACGTGTGGTAAAATGATTGTATAGTGAATAGATATAAAGAAAGTAGAGAGAGAGCGCGAAAATGCCTAACGGATTAGCAGCTCGTAACCACCACACAACACACACACTATGCGGGGTCATCAACATTGCGGCGTCTCTTACTCTGTAGCTCTGTACAGCTACGGTACATGGTAACCCACACATGAGAGTGTACATTATAGGTTCGTGCATATACATTGTACAAATGCACGCCTGCTGTTGCTATAGCTTCTTTTGGCAGGTTAAAAGCTCCCTCGGCCCGCACGTATAATGTATCAGAGACACGTATGTCGGAACATTTGCGCCAATCGAGATTTCACATGGTTGTATAGTAAATCCACGTATATCTGGCGCAACGCTCATCCGAAAAAATTCTCGTAGAGCTCGAGTAACTTTTGACCAACAGGAAGAAAGAAAAGAAAAGCAATGTCCACTCTTATCACCGATTTCCGAAACAAGTTTCAAAATCTTCTGTATCATATACACCAGAGATCGGTATGTCAAAAGTAACCCGCGTTCTCGTATGTATACAAGAGAAGAGGAGGGGGGACGATGATGATGATGATGATAGGCACCGGCTCGCTTGGCGGTTAAATATACACGTGTGCGCGCTCGCGCGTTCCCAAAATACGTGGCGTGCGCGCACCGCCGACGAGACCCAACAGCAGAGCGGTAGGTACGCTACCTCGTCTTCAACGCCGAGAAATCGGTCGAGCCAAGAGAGTCTCGAAGTTGATGCTGCTGAGATACCTTCAGTGTCTGGTGTACTCGCCACTGCCGCGGGCACGGATATATTGTTTCGAGGGGCCGCGCACCGTGCGATTTTCTCCGGATTGTACTTACCGATAGCAGCGGTTTGTGTGCGTATCGTCTCAGTGCGGGGCTGTGATTTGTCTTTTTTCCCTACTCTATCTGTCCCCAAAGGGGTTCTGGTGTGTCCTAGTGGACGAATCGACGCATTTTTTACGCCATCGTGAAAATAGGGGTTTCCCGCAATCTGCACTTTGTGGTTGGACGTAAATTTAGATCGGCGGCGATCGAAAAGGCAGAGCGGTGTTTTGCATTTTTCCTCGAAACGCGACTCTTGTAAATATGGTCGTGTACTTCCTGCCTCGTTAATATTCGCTGAGATTCGCGAACTATACAGACTCTATATTGCTTTTCATCTGCAATGTTGATTTTTAAGTGAAAACATCGCGACCGATCCGCAACCGATCCGTACGTATATACATAACCCAAGGGAAATTAAGACTCGTCTATTTTTGACTCCCAATAAAACGCAACATCCAAATCTCACGTGGAAAGAAAAAGGGAAAATTATTTTTATCATCAACACACGTAATTTCCTCCAATTAACCCCAAAGAGACAAACAATGTGCAAATGCAAGTCGGGAGCAGCAGTAGTCCACTGACCTCCTCCCGATATAACGCGACGCGGGTCGTGTGTCTCTAAAAATAACAATACTGGAAATAATCGTAAAATCCGACCGTTCCATGCACACACACGCGTATACAAGAGATTCAGATCGTTACTTTTAATTATAGAATAAGCATCGAGAGAGAGAGAGAGCGTGAGTCTTTATCGCCGGCACGCGCGCCCGATCATCCGCCCACCCACTTATCGTCTTTCGTCGGCCGCAGTACCACTGCAGACATCGGCGAGAAACAAAAAGAGCCCCGAGAGTAGTAACCCTTGGCCCTTTGGTTCGCACGTCGCAGTCGTGAACTCTCATCGACAGGTCTCGGGCTCGGAAAAGTAAAAGAAAAGCCTGCGCTTCTCTATGTAGCTTGGCTCGTCCGACCGATCGCGTATCACGTTACAATCGCGTGAGCATCTCTTTCTCGTATAGTTGTACATTTTTACCGATCATACATAATTGACGGTATGCCGTTGAAAATCGAGAGTGGCAGCTACGACGTGAACAGGAGGAACAAACGGCCCGACGGTGGTGGCGGCGCGCCCAACAAAAAGCTCTCCAGGTTCTCGGTCTGGAAGCTACACTGGCGCCGCAGGTATACGACGGATCACATAATTACTCACCATTGCTTGTCTTTACGCGTGTGATGTGTTGTTTTTTTCTTCTTCTCCCTCTACTTTTGAAAAAATACTCGCTGTTGTTGCGCGCGTCGTCTCTTTCTTACATGTATGCGTGTGTTTTGTTTTGGCTCCGATCTAACACGCATGCGATCGGCTGTACAAGAAAGGTAGAAAGAATGACGACTGGCAGTGGCAGCACGCCATTGAAGCTTGAGGGATCGTGCAGTTTTTTTTCTGGCACGAGTGTGACTCCGCAGCTTTTTAGAGTGTGTTCAGGGTTGCAGCGTCGCCATGTGCCGCGACGGTGCTTTCGAGTTGATCGTCATGGTTTTGGTAAAGCTCAGTGGAATCGAGCTTCGCGTCGTTTTCAGGAAAAAGTGAGTGCACCTCTCCTAGAAGGGTAATTGTGGGATTATTGGGAGTTTTTGCCGATCACGAGGCTTGTGATCGCTAAAAACAATTCCACTCCGCGATCAAAGTAGAACGCGAGGAGCCACGATCTTTTTTTTCCCTCGCAGCGGTACTCGATCTGAATACGTGAATATTCAATCGGCGTCATTGAAACACCCACTTTTTAAATCGGTACTACGGCTGGGAAATCGTCGAGCAAAATACGACCTTTTTTTTATTGTGTCTCACGTTTCATCGTAGTGATTTTGTTCAATAACTTTTCTCGAAAGTGTGGGTACTTTATTTTTTTAATTCATTCGAAAAAAAAAAAAAAAAAAAAAAAAAAAAAAAATCATTAGGCTCCCAAGTGGATGAGCACGCGTTTATATGATAAAACTTGGGTTTATTTCCATACGAGCCACATTGTAAACTCTTTGATTAAAGAGAGAACTCATTTTTAGTAACTCGCCCTCAACTCAACAAAAAAAGATCCCATGCAAAAAAACTATACATCGAAAAGATAATAAGATTCTCCGCTCTCACGACTCGCAGCAAAAGCATCAGGAAAATCGGATTAAAAAAAATTCTCCTAAACGTAGGGATATCATTCTCAATCTGTATATCCCCAACATTGCACGCAGTACTATTTTTAAGCTAACTCCTCTTCACACGCACGTGTGTATGTACATACACCCGCATTAATATATATTTTATTTATCTACACGTACGACGCACACACGTATTATATGCATACCCACCAGCACGCTACTATAATATATAAGCAAACAAGCGCGAGCGCACTTAATTAATTTATTGTATGGATTCCGATGTATGCAATGTATATACATATATTTTTCTAGCTGTACATTGTGTGTAACATTTTTAGCATTGTACTTTTTTTTTTTTTTTTTTTTTTTTTTTTTACATAGCAATTATGACAATACCACTCGAAAATATTGATGTGCACATTATTATTATTATTATTATTATTATTATTTTTATTATTATTACTATTATTTATACGCTGTATGCGCTACGCTATACCTCGCATAATACTATATGTACAAAATTTATGCGTACATGCAACAAATAAAGTGTAACGTGATTGAATATAAAAAGGCACGTGATTTTTATTGTTGTTAACAATTAACAAGTTTAACGATGTCAACGAAGAGAAGAGAGGTGACAAACGCTCAGGAAAAAACCGCGTAACGAGACTTGTTATCATCGTGTATACTTTAGATCAATGAATGTGAATGTTATGTAATAATATATATTTGTGAAATACCATGTTCTTATGGTTTTTGACGCGTAAATGCATCGCTTATCTCTTCATTAAACTTCTAACGATTGGCAAGTAATTAATATTCACTCTAAAATACAAGCATTTGTGACCGCTCACTTGTAGTCCACTATATAGTATTATCCGGTGAAAAAAACTGGGCTATGAGCAAGGCCAAATTTATATATACAAAAAAAAAAAAAATATCTGAGTATCCCGATTCACACCCTTTTGTTCTTTTTGAAATATACATGTATCGATTTTACGTGACATTGTAGTTTTGACGGACACTCGGTATCGAACCATTCGTATGAATTTTTTCGGCGAGGTATTCAGTCTGACAACTGATCCACCCCAAACACGATAATTTCCAGTATTATATTCACCTACAAAGTAAACTCTTTTTGTTAACATTCATGAAATATTTTTCTCGGCAAATTCGTTTTTACATTGCTACTTGATAAAACGTGTATTTTAAAGGCATTTTTAATATCACGGTGATCACACGAATAATCACAGATGGTCGGATTGTTTTCAGTATACTTAATGACCAAAAGGCAATGATTTTTTCCTGGGTGTTTCAAGTACTAAAAGGTAGAGAAACCCTCGAACTCCCCGCGTGCATCATATACAGAACAACCGCTGCATGCCAGTAAGCGAGTAGCAAAAAGTAAAAACATGAAAACGAAAAGGATCGAAGCAAAAACAACAACAAAACCCGTCTTATCTGGACACACAGTGCGCACGAGGATCGCGGGAGCTCGGAGGAGCGACGCGCGGCCGCGAGGCCCAACAGCGTTAGCACCACCGGGGCAGCGGCCGACTCCAGCGTAGGCAGGCGCGAGGTCGCGGGCCTCCTCAATCGGCCCGACAGCCCTGGCGCTTCCCTGCCCCGCACCAGCCGGCGCTCCAGGCCGCACTCACTGGCCGTCCAGCCGCTCAACTACCAACGCCTCGACCCGGACCAGCAGCTCCTTCGCGAGCACCAGCGCCAGGTCTTAGCGTCCGATAGGGTGCCGCCACCGCCACCGAGGGTTAATATCGTCGTGGCCCCGGGCTCGGGCAAGAGAGGGCCGGATCCTGGCGGCAAGCATCCAAGCATGACCAGCCAGGAGAGCATCGGCAGCTGCAGCCTCGACGTCGAGAAATCCGCCTCCGACCGATCAGGTTGGCAGATTTTCTCTCTCTATTCAACCCTCCGCCCTAGAAGCAACGCACCCCTTTTTTTCGGGTCTCCGTCACGCACGTCCTTCATTTTTTATCACTACATCCTTGATTTTTTGCGTTTATCACGTGTCCAAACTGCACACGTTCTGGTATTACAATCAACATCCATGCGATTAGTTTTTTTTTTTTTTTTTTTTTTTTTTTTCCCATAACAACATGTTTGGTATTTTTATTTTCGGACATTTTTTATAAACAATTTATTGACACGTTACGTTTGACCCTTAAACATCCTTTTTCGTCGTTACTTTTTGATTTCCTTTTCGTAAGTGTACCCATACTTACTTTGAAACGATGACTTTTCAAGTATTGTATCTGCGGGGATAAGAAAGATTAGGATTACTTGTCCATGTCTCAGAAAAGAGATCATTTCCGATAGGTATACTTGCTCCTTTAACTTTCAGAGAAAATACTCTGTAATTTTTAGTTGAGCCACTTTTAATTGATTTACATGCAGGTATGTTTGAAAATAAAAGTATATACGTATAGAGCCATCGATGGTCTTATAAATATACACGCTGTATACCCGAAAAAAAAAAAAAAAAAACGAGGATAAGGATCCTCTTCTTCCCCCATTCCAGCAGTGGTGTACGCGTGCGACCATTGGTTGTGGAAAAATGCACACACAACACCGCAGCACATCCAAAAGCTATTCTCGGCAATATCTCGCTCCTCTCTTTCATCTCCTCTTTCCCGTGTGTACCCACATCCCCTGTACTTGCAAAGCACGCGCATTTAACAAAGTCAGAGATACTTGATACACGCGGGAGATGCCGGACTGGTAAAAATATGTGTGTGTGTGTGTATATGTGCAAGCTCCTCCTCGTCCTTTCACACTCGCGTATACGCGCGGGCGCGCGTGGTAAAACGGAACCAAAAGCAGACGCCGATGAATCAGCAGCCCGATCGTCGAGTGCTTCCTCCCTTCTCTTCCCGAATTGCTGCATCGTCTTTGAGCGCGTGTGTAGTCAGTCGCTCGCACGATTCGCTCCACGCGACACGTCCTCTTGAGCAATGACATTGTCATCTCCGAGTCAGTATAATATATAAAAGAAAGGGACAACAGCGTGTACGGGAGGGGGATGATAATGTCTCGGTGTAATTGCTGCTGATGAGTTTTCGTGCGTGGAATGAACGAAAAAAGTTGAGGGTGGCACGCGATTGTTGTTGATGGTCTATGCAGTAAAAAGGTGCTTGCCATGCCGTTGTCGGCTCATGTCCGCAGAGGCATTTCTTGAATTTTATTAGGCGGGGAAAATCAATACGAGAGAATTTTGCCTCACCGCGGAGACATCGTCGGGGCTGAGATGGTACGTTTTTCTTACGATACTCACTGATTTTTTTTTTTTTTTTTTTTTTTTTTTTTTTTTTTTTTTTCTTCCTATCAAGCTCTGTTATAAATTATTCGACTACTTTAAGTGGCTCGTAATGTCAATTACGCGTACACTTCCGCGTGTAAATCGAATATATATGTGCACATTTTTTTCTACAAAATTCNAGCGAGCAAACTTTCTTTTTTTTTTTTTTTTTCTTCCTATCAAGCTCTGTTATAAATTATTCGACTACTTTAAGTGGCTCGTAATGTCAATTACGCGTACACTTCCGCGTGTAAATCGAATATATATGTGCACATTTTTTTCTACAAAATTCCGTAATAGTTGATTGTTGGTTAGGTCTAGCTGAACAGCCAAATCGATCTATATTATCAATTGTTTCAGCAGATCTATTAAATTGGCTATTTTTTTTTATGTCTCAAACAAAAAAAGGAAAACAATGCGAGGAGAGTGTTGTTGAAGGACCCATAGGTACTATTTTACTAGCTCATTTTCAACATGACATTTTTTATATTAAAAAACACATAGCTTAACACCCTTTCTTTTCATACTTTCCCGCATCGTCTATTTTGGAACTTGATCATATTGATGAGTGAGTAAGTTGATCAGATTATTTTTTATAAAATATTTATCAACATTACTGTAACGTACGCCGTAAAAAAAAAAAAAAAAAAAAAAAAAAGGAACTTACCACGAAAGATTGGCATTGAGCGTTGGTGCCATAAAACACGCTTACAATTGTAATAACCGCCCCAGTCAGTCAACTTGCAACAATAAACGGTAGTTAATAAAGATTTAAATCGCACCATTAAGGATGTAAAGTATACACCAGAGACTTTGCACCCCACGTGCTTAATCTCCTTTCGTCTCGTTCAAACGCAAAAAAATCCTAAAATTAAGACGGCACACAAGTCAAGGGAGGGACGAAGAGTGAGTTAAATAGTCATAATATACACAAAGGGTGAGATATGGTGTGTATACATATGTATACGTACACATACGGAATGCCAGACGTACGCGCGTACAAAAGTTATTCTCGGATGCCCTTCTCTGGCGACATTTTTAAAAGCACGGGGACACTTATATTCCAAAGCCGTGGAGAAATTTACCCTCTCCTTCCTGCCCCTTGTTGTTTTTTCTCTTTTATCGCTTGTTCCGTCTTTGGAGCCGAAAAACATCAAACATAAAAATAACAACGCGTACGCATACTGAGTATAACCCCACCTTTCTGTACTGTTGTTTATTTATTTATTTATTTTTTTGCCTTTTTCTCATATATTTTTCTTATTCTCGTGTTCTGGGAGTTCATATAGATGTAGGAGCAACCCCGGATATACAAGTGCGAGATCGAGTTTTACGTTTTTCTGAAGTAGTGTAGTTAATACGGTCCCTGCAATTGGCCACGATAGATAGGATATCTTTTTTTTCGGCAGGCATCCATAAATTGCCAGAAAACTGATCAAAAAGGAACTTGAACCTGATAACTGCATAGTATTCAATTAATTTTTGTATCACCAATTGAACGCATTCAAATGTTTTTCATCGCTCAAGTAAAAATTTGATGAAAATAATAAAAATTAAAATGCTAAAAACGCTCAAAAGAAGTCTTGAGATTTTCTGAATGCTCATACTGTTCTCATAGTTTCGGGAAACGAGAAGACGATTGCATTAATTTTTTTTTTTTCAGCCATCATCTGTTTACCATCACGCGAGTACAAAGAGATGGTACAATATGGTTTGCATGCGTATATTATATACCCAAAGGGGATAAGGAGGAAAGAAAGAGAAATCGCGATGGATTTTTAATTCGATGATTTCGCGGTGATGTGGCGCACAGCTTTTCGTTAGGGAATCCTGCTGTTGGTTGTTAGTAAGGTACGACTCTTGTGCGATACATATATACGTACAATCCATACACATACACTGGGCCTTTTTAGTAGTTCAGGTATTATAGAAAGCGACAGCGGAAAGCGCACGGCGGTGCTGCTCCTTTCGTAACTGTGGTCTAGGTCTTTGTGTTTGTTGATAGTAATCGAGTAAGTAATTGCTACTTTTCTTCTTCCTCCCCCTCCCCCTATTTTTTTTCTTACTCAAACTAGACAACTGTAATAGTAGTACATAAAGTATGTATCTATGAGTAAATATATTATTATGTATAGGTACACCTGTTTCAAATTGATTGGCCGCTCATTGTTTTCATTGTCGATTTTTTTAGAAAATGCCTCTCTTGTCGCTCGAGTAATTTTTCTCAAGTTAAGCAGTTAGAAGATTCAAAAAATTGACATTTATATGTAAAACAAATCATCAAAAAATTATTATTAATAGCTACGCTTAACGAGGTATCTCCAAATACGTCTCCAATCTCTATACAGTTTTATATACTCAATTGCTTACATTTTATGTATATGTATATACTTTCTGATGAGACACTCAACTGATGTGATGATCGTTTTTCCATTTTATTTAAACATGTTTTTTNAAGAGCTTTAGCGTTGGAGAAATGTATGTGACCCTGTCACGATGGGAACTACGAGGTGGGTGCGGGTGAAAACGAGTGCCGGCTACAGCTGCCGGATCGATTGTACATAGTTGTACCGCGAGTGTAATTCCCCCTATCAATCATTCAAGACCAATTGAGCTTCTTCGTTGATTGGAATGTATTTATAGATAGGTCCGACGGAGTTGAACATGACCGAAAAAAAATCCTCAAAATTTCAGATGTAAACGCGGGCTCTCTGTCGGAGCGTACGCTGCACAGCCTGGCCCTGTCCGCGTGCAACGGCCACGACTCGAGCCTCGTCATAAGCGGCGCGGAGCCGGCGATCCGCGTCACCCAAGCCTGCGGCGAGCACCTCGCGAGCAATGGCCACGGCAGTGCCGTCGAGCCAACCGCCACAGAGCCCACGATCGTCGCCGACAACGGTAGCACGGAGCAGCTGACGAGGATAGACGCTTGCACCGAGAGCTGTACGTCGTCGTCGAAGAAGCCGAGCTATTTGGGCCTCGCTTGCAGTATAAGCGGCTACAGCGGCATCACGAGGTACGACAGCAAATTACGCGAAGGATTCCGCTCGAGGGACAGCAGTCCCGGTGCCAGGCTCATCGTCAGGGACACCAGTCCGGCCGGTTTCAGGTGACTTGATACATATTTTTTTTTTTTTTTTGGTACATCATGCAGTTGATGGTCTTTAAGTCGAAAAAGACACACTTACTCTTTGAAATGACGCTACGGATACTCAAACCTTTTGTTTTTTTACGCGTGACATTCCTGAAGGTTTTTTTTTTTTATTCACGCTTCTGTATGTATTTCGGTTCACGTTGCACGTCGAGCTCCCAGACCGATAACTCTAAATCGACCAAACTGCGCTAATCGTTTTTCTTTTATCATTAAAGAAAAATAACTTTTTTTCCTTCAGTTTATTTTTAGAAACCTTACCCACTCTTCGGTGTTGAACTACTTATCACGCGTAGAAAGAAAAAAAAAAAATAAAAAGCTCGCGTCGCACTTGCAGTGTATGTTGTTTTTATTTTTTATCAAAAACATGTGGGTATTATACCATAACACTGGTGTACCAACATGGTTTTTTTTTCATCTCATTCACTTGTAACGATTATTCTTCTTGTCGTGATCTTGTCCATAAGTCTTTTTTTTCCATAAACACCTATGATTTTCCACTTGATGAAAATCAAAGTTTTTTCCCTTCCTAAACGATCCTTTAACGAGAAAACATTCCAACAGATCTCAAGACCCCAATCAGAGCCTGACCGCACAACCAAAGAGCCAGTCCATATCGCCCTTAGCGATGGATCGCCAGTGCAACGGTCTCGCCAATGGCGTGCGCGACGCCAAGTGCAGCAGCAAGTACCTAGACTCCAGGACCGCCAGTCCGTACTCCTCGGACGGCTACTCGGAGGTCGACCGGGGCATCGCTACCGGCAGGGACGAGTCCATTCTCGATCCCGTGCACACCAGCTCGCCCATCCGAAAGGTCGCCGGTGGAGCCGGCAGCCCCGTAGCTGCGCGCATCGCCTCCTACAACCAGCAGAACAACTCATTTCTGTCGACCTCATCGCCAAAGTGCTTCAATGGTGAGCAAAGGTGTCCCCCCCCCCCGACTGTTTTGAACGGCATTCCACTTGATCACTCCAAAAAATTCAAGATAGATTACAAAAAAATGTTACACCAAATAGAATAAAAAAATAATAAAGATAATCTTCATAGATATGTGACCAAATCATTAATAGGTATATGGGTATACGGACGGTGCTCGAGAATTTATAAACACTTGGCATGAGTATACATATGTACACACAAAACGCGATAACAGCCAAACAATACATCTGTCGCGCTCCGCGCCGACACTGGCGCCCCTTATCTCTCCGTCACCTCTCTCTCGAATAAACGTTAAACGCACAACACGATATTTACTTTCAGTTTCGCACACGTCGCACAACAGCTCGTCCGGCGTATTGAACGGCAGCTCCTCGCTGGACCAAGACGCCAGCCTCTGTATCCTGAACGCGAGCTCCGGCAGCGAAAAGTCCTTCATCCAGCAACGCGTCGAGCGCCTCTACGGACCAGGTGCTCTTGCCCAAGGGTTTTACAAGCGCGGCGGCTCGCCCCGTACCAACGGCAGCAAGCTCGCGGCTCTTAACGCCAGTTACGGCGTCGACAAGTCCATCATCGGTAACAATAATCATAATAACAACAACAACGACACGTCCGTTGTAGACGAGGCGACGTTGCGGGACGAAGAGGAGTCGCTCAGGAGCCTGCCTGTGCTCAGACACCTGCGCCCCGAGTTTCGGGCTCAGCTTCCCGTTGTCAGTCCGAGGAGGCCGACCGACGGCACCGAGCAGGTTGTCAAGCCTTTGAAGAGGTAAGTGATATGGTTCTTTTTGTTACTTCGCTCCTAAAAACGCATACAGCGTGTACATACCTACTCGTTTTTAAAAGCAACATCGATTTCGTGTGGTTACTATTTTATTTCGATTTCTCACTACTATACCGATCATTCACACTCATACTGGTTGTTTGCATACTCCAAACTTTTAGAATCTCGATTTCGTCTCAGAAGACCGATACCAAAGAAAATAAAGAAAACGCGGTAAAGCAGAAAAACGAGCCAGTTACGAACGGCACAAAGATGTCACCGAGCATCGTGAATGACGCTAATCAACAGCAGCAGCCTGCTGTACCAGAAGTTGTGCCTGCTACGAAGTCTGATGTGCTATCGCAAAACAATGGAAACGCTCGAAACGACAAGCCAGAACGGAGTGAGGATCAAGAAAAGGATGGCCATTATTACGTGAATGTATGCTCAATTGAAAATATTTGGAATGGAAAAATCGTGATATAACTACTTGTGTCCTGACGAATTGTCTCAACTTTTTCAGTTACTCAACAGAGAAAAGAGTAGACTGTTGGCGATGTCACAGCAAGCACAAGACGAACTCGACAGTTGCACTGAACTCGGTATTTCAGAGGACGTTGCAGGCAAACTGAGGTCTGCCATTGGAAAAACTGGACTACTGACTGGACAAAGAATGCATCAGTTCGAGGGTCTATGTCAATTGAATATCGTTAGTAATTTTACTTTCATAAATCAAGGACGAAATTTGAATATTGTATGATTATTAGACAATTACTCATTTGTAGAACAAAGTGCCTCACGAACAGTTTCCAACAACCAATGAAGATCTTGCTGGTTTTTGGGATATGGTCATGTTACAAGTCGATCAAATCGATGGCATGTACGCGGGTATTGAAGCAATGAGAAAATCAGGATGGCAAGAGGTAAGTCCAAATCATTAAATGACTTTCTGTTCAAAAAGAATTTGTAAAAACTCGATTTCTCGTAACGAAAAACAGGTACCAGACAGGCCAGCAGTACCAGAGCTAAGATCAGTGCCTTCAACGCCACAGAATGGCACTTCCGCGAGACGACGTCAGACTCCGGCCTCGAAAGCAAAGTCAAGCATGAATACCGAGGCAGCACGCAAGGCGCGCGAAGCTCGAGAGCAAAATCGCCGTCAAATGCTCGAAGAGAGAAGACGCGCGATGCGTGCGAACGCCAACAAATCTACGGACAATGCCATCGAAATTTTCGCTCCCGAAACGTAACAGCAATAGAAATTAACTCTACGCGGTAAAGATAGTTTTTTGGTCTTGGATGCATGTTGATTCAAAGCTTGTGGAGTTGTCGATTCGAGGTATCTGTAATGAAGTTATGTATTATTCTAAAAAATGTTATTTCTTCAGTTTACAGATTGGATAAGCGTGAGTGAATCAATGGTAATATTTAATGACGTTAAGCTTCGCAAAACATCGATTTGTGTGAGGCAGCAGAAAATCGAGCGTAAAATTTTTTTAAAGATTTTTATAGGAACCTTTTTTTCAAGTAAATTTCGCCAACGATAGAAGAAAAATATTTTTTATAAATTTGTGGTGATTTTATTGTAACACTTGGTTTAATCAAACGTGCGTGTACGTGCTGCTAGATAAAATTTCTTTTTTATTAAAGCTGGCTATTTTACCGCGTTGATGTTGAAATAAAATCTTGTAGTATTATACGGAAGCTTGTAGTCGCTACAACTCACATAATACGTTCAGAGCTTCCAATGTGATCGTGCAAGCACGATGTTCATGCTGTCTTGCAATTACATGAAAGCGGATATTTCAATAAAGTAATAAACATAGAGCTCATGAGCGAGATTGTATCTTACAAGTCTCAGTTTTTTAATTTTAAAATTTTTTATCAGCAAAACTGGAAAGTTACACGGCTGGAACGCAATTTTTTTACGAGTCTCCACAGTTTGTTGTCATCAGCGCCATCTAGCGGACGATTATTTTTAAGAAATCTCATGCCTCCGAAACCCTATATTTTGCCTGATGTGATTGAGTACGTTCTATGTTTGTTATTGTTTTTTTAGTGATCGGCAGTGCGGGTGAAATTTTCTATAACTAAAAATTTATAGTTTCTACAATATACAACAATTACAATATAACCTCAATCTTAAGGATAAACATAGATTGTTTCTTAGTTAAACACATGCTTTTTCCTATCTTTGCTCCAGAAACTCGGTTATTTTTTACACTTAATTTTACACTTCCAAGATAGAATGAATATCGTACTCATTGAGTGGCATCTACAAGCTTCCATGACTAGCATACAATTTTTGTAAACTCACAAATATTGCATTATTTTCGACATTATGAATGAATGTGTAAATACAGAAAAAAAAAAAAAAAAAAACAAGAAAAATGCGATAAACACGACAAATCACACATAAAATAATACTCTGGTGCATTGTAATTGTAAATATTCATTCCATAGGCATTTGACAACTGCATTAGAGCTTGTTTTTGTTTTGTGGTTGTCCACTTGGGTGAATTCCTACTATTTTTTATTACGTTTTAAATATAAAACTACCGACGTACATGTATGTAAAACACGCAATATCCATACCCACACGTACATTAGATATAGATACGACAAGGTTCTTACTTTTTTACTGTCAGTCATACGCGTAATTAAATTAATACTTTAATAATACTCAGCTGGTGATTGATATAATGCGTGAGGCACCTTGTATGGTGCCACCCCCGATTAAAGAAATAACGTATCATTTCTGACGGAAAAAAATGAAAATAAATCAGTTTTGTGTGTCTAAAATCGTTGAAAGTTACGGAACAATTTGGCCTTGAACGCTGTGCAAATGTGAAAATGAGTTGAAAATTGTATATATACAAATCACGAGTGTAATAGGCAATGTAGACCATATTTTTTCCCAACTAGTTTTCTGATTAGATTTTAACAAGTTTTTTTGACAATTAATCATTATCGTTTACATTTTATCCTCTTTACGGCTAATTGTTTTTTTTTTTTTTTTATTTAGTTTTATCAAGCAGTGCTTTTAGTTAACGCTTGAATTTTATTTTTTACTTTTGATGATTAACGAAATAACGTATCTGCGTACAACACGGTAGACTTACGTACAAAACAGATCTTGTTTATAAATTTAACGAGGGCCGAGGGAAAGAGGCTTCGTGGAGCCTTGAAAAATTTTTTTGATCGAGCAACTAGCTCGCTTCTTGTCTTTTTTTTTCTTTCAACATACAAATGTATGATTATTCGTTAAAAAAAAAATCAAGAGAATATTAGATCTTGCCGAGGCACACATGGTCGCACGACGCGCGATAAATTATTTGTAAAAAAACATTGTATTGCATAATTTGTAATAAATTTTCGATCGGCATTAACCAAACCCTTCATTGTTATTTTTTTACACTTCCATTACCTTGTCTTTTATCAAATTATTACCACAAATACTGAATGATTACATATTTATTCGTACCAACTAGATGTACACTTTTATTATTGATAAATACAAAAATCCGTTTACAGATCGCCAAAGCACGAAAAAAATAGGTATTTTTAACGCACACGTGGGTGGCACAGTACTAATATATACGCTGCGATACGCATCTCTGTGGATGGCACTTGGAATTCGTTCTAGGAATGGGCTGACTGGTTACTGGTTCTTCCCGTTGATAACGACTTAAGATAAAAGGCCTGCAGATCCGCCCTTTCTTTCTTTTTTTTTTTTTTTTTTTTTTTTTTTATAACAAATTTGTCTCAGACGAGACAAATGAGACTCTTGCCTTCGTTCACTTTGTCTTGGACTTTGTTACCTGCCGTCGACTTCTCGGCTTGGCCGCTGAGTATTGCACACACAAACGTCAGTAGGATACCGCAAACGGCACTGTAGAACGCCCAGCCTGAAATTTTTATCTTATTATATTGTTAATTAGGGGCTCTTCGCAGCATCGCTTGATTGATGCGGTACAAGGTTTGAAGTTTAAAAAGCGTAGAGTAAAAAAGCTGCACGAAAGAGTTGGTGTAATTATGCGATTGAAAGAACGATCGGCAAAGGGAAAAAATAAAACCATAGTGTACGCACCCAAGGAGCAATCGGCAAGATAAAACGCATCTGCCTCTGCGCCGCATATTCTCTGGACTCTTTCGGCGCCCCATCCGGCGAGATACAATATCATCCCAAGTAAATAAATTACTCCTGAAACATGAAACAAACAAGCGATTCAGTATTCACTTCATTTATTACAATCCACCCTTGTTGCATACAAAAAAAAAATTTTATTTGCTTCAAGTTTTTATCATTTTTGTATTCAGTGAATACAATCTGTCAAGTTTACATATTTTGTCGACGTTTTCGCACCTTTTCAATGCAAAACGATATGAGATTCTAGAGTAAACGGGTAATTAATGAAACAGTAGTTCAGTACTCATTCTCAACCCTGGTGCACGTAAAAACAAAATATAGGAGCGTAATTACACTTTCGTGTTTTTCAGAATTTGACATAATAATTAGGAAAAAAAAAAAAAAAAAAATTACCAGCAACACCCTGAGCAAGCCCGGCGAGATTGAAAATACTCTTGCGACCGACGCTCTGAACGCAACAACCGAGCAGGGCGGCTACGATCGTGGTGCCCATTACAACGAGTCCAAGGGCCATGAAGACGAGCGCGGCTTTCCAACAGGCCGGGAAAACCGACGGGTCTGTCGCGAAACCCTCGACGTTGAAATTGCCGCAGTGCTTGTGCCCGTACAGCCACGTACACCTGTTGTAGATGCCTACGGTAGGCGAGTAGTGCTCCGTGCCATTGTTTGCTGTAAAGTCAAAGGAGAAAATGGTGAATTTTTATGTGTATTTACACTATGTCTTTTTTTTTTTTTTTAATTTGCGATTATGATCAATTAAATCCTCACATATCGTTGTGCCTCTGAAGCAGTAGAATATTGAAGAGGAGCTTAACTAAATTACTAAATCAGCCATTCCATATATGGTTTAAATGTATAATCTTGGAAGCAAAGGACATAGATTTTTATTTTATAGGGATACATGACTTTAAAGTACATTAATAGTAACTGTAAAAGTACGTCAACGTAAAATAAATTACTACGATGATTATTATAAGGATACTTTAAACAAGTTGATAAAAATATACGTAATCGTATGTCTACTTGTTTTGTTGGATTTTGGAAATAAATTACAAAGTATTGTAAATTTTATCAAAAAATACCGTTACAGATCGAGAGATAAACATCTGAGTTATAAGCAAATTATCCCTTATTAATATATCATTGCATTTATTTAATTTTTTTCGTGTAGATAGCTTGCTGATACGCCTATACTAACGAAAAAATATTTGTGTGAAATAAAAAAAATGATATAAACAAGCTGTTATCAGACTTTGGCACATTTATTTTAAAAAAACTTAAAATTCTTTTTTTGAGTTATGATTTGCTTACAATTGAATGTATTGTTCGTATAAAAAAAATATTTGGATCAGCGCCATCTAGCGTTAGGGATTTTTGAACTAAAAAGTGGCCCTAAACTTTTGACCCACAGCATTAGCGCTTAGAGCCATTTAGCTAGTTATAAACTAGCCGCAACTTATTTAGTAGCTATAAAATAAAAAAATAACGATATATGTGTTTTTGGCGGCAAATTAACAATATATTTTCTACCTTTGCACTCATCTGTTTTAAAAAATTAAAAAATTAAAATTACTGTATTGTGAATAGTAAATAAAATGGACTTCTATCCATCTTCGCAGTTTCCGATTGAGCATCGCAAAAATATATTTTTATAAAGCCAACCATATCCCACCGATGGTGTCGTACACCCATTTTCCAGAAGTAAATGGGTACATCCGCGTGAATGAAAAAAAAAAAAATAAATAAATAAACATAAACTCATAGCTCACAGTATACGTACCCGTATTGGTCCTTCTCGGCGGACCAACGAGCCATCGAGGCGTTATGACGGCCGACAGGACGGCCGTGAACGCCAGCAAGGACAGCAGCGTCCAGCAGAGGCTGCGACTCGTCACTATAACGTAGCACATCCTCGATTTGAGTATCAGCTATAGCTGCTCCTTCTTTTTTTTATCTCGTCCTGTTCCTCGCCTACTTCTTTTAATTTTAGTTGACCAACATCCTTCAGCTTCCTCGCATGTACACTTTCTCAGCAGGGCTTCACTGGCATCTCATGTTTGTTTTTTTTTATTTTATCTGAAAAATTTTCGTAGATTTTACATTTAGTTGTATAAAAGGTACAGTACAGAATTTTAATCATTGCTTTAATTTTATAGAATATAATGTATGTCTGATTAAAAACTGGTTTTTGATCAATAGTAGGAGCTGTATGGCTGCTTACTTGACAAATAAAAAAAAAATTCATGAGAAAAAAGAAATTCATGGAGGTCGATTTTCAGGTAAAAGATACATTGTATACTTGCCGCAAATAGCACAGACAACGTTAACTTTTTATTGTCTATCCACAAGGTTAGTTGCGTTTTTTTTTTATTTAGTTTTATCAAGCAGTGCTTTTAGTTAACGCTTGAATTTTATTTTTTACTTTTGATGATTAACGAAATAACGTATCTGCGTACAACACGGTAGACTTACGTACAAAACAGATCTTGTTTATAAATTTAACGAGGGCCGAGGGAAAGAGGCTTCGTGGAGCCTTGAAAAATTTTTTTGATCGAGCAACTAGCTCGCTTCTTGTCTTTTTTTTTCTTTCAACATACAAATGTATGATTATTCGTTAAAAAAAAAATCAAGAGAATATTAGATCTTGCCGAGGCACACATGGTCGCACGACGCGCGATAAATTATTTGTAAAAAAACATTGTATTGCATAATTTGTAATAAATTTTCGATCGGCATTAACCAAACCCTTCATTGTTATTTTTTTACACTTCCATTACCTTGTCTTTTATCAAATTATTACCACAAATACTGAATGATTACATATTTATTCGTACCAACTAGATGTACACTTTTATTATTGATAAATACAAAAATCCGTTTACAGATCGCCAAAGCACGAAAAAAATAGGTATTTTTAACGCACACGTGGGTGGCACAGTACTAATATATACGCTGCGATACGCATCTCTGTGGATGGCACTTGGAATTCGTTCTAGGAATGGGCTGACTGGTTACTGGTTCTTCCCGTTGATAAC
>NW_019379687.1:626473-676104 GCF_000648655.2 Copidosoma floridanum
CAAATTTTTTTTTTTTTTTTTTCTTTTGCTCCTTCCATAGACAATATTGCGAAACTTCCACATCAGGCACGCGAGCTTATACTCTGTGGACACCGTCTGCATATATATATATATATCCACACATCGTGACGCATCTTAATCCAATTAGAAGTACACGCACGACACACCATGTGCTTTCACCCGACTGGAATTTCCAGCGCAACAAAGAGCTCGGTTGTGTGCAGCCGTACAAGAGTAGTATAGATATAGGCCATAATACTTTATCACGGCGTCTATTGGCCCATGGGATACTATGTACATAATGTGTACGGGATCTGAAAAAGGAGGCTTTTCGATCTATATCCCAAGCACATTATACTTACACACCGCATGATTCGTTGGGTGACGAATCGTGGATATATTACATGTATATATACCTACAGTCAGGGAGATTAAAAGTGTACGCACATCGAGGGATGACGTAACCCAATAACCATGAATGTTCTCTCACAATAGTTTAATTAAAATTTTATCAAATTATCAACATAAAAAAAATAATATAACAAAAATGGTAACATATCAAAATTTTGAAAAAAATGACGCAGAAAATTTAAGATCGAATTTTTGGATTACCACGTTGTCTTTATGTTTATGCATATATTTATAAATCTAAAATAGTATACGGTGGAGTAGATAATATGTAACATATCGTATTTTCAACATCTGCCCTCCAGAACAGTTGCCGTGTGGTATAGTTTTTGGGGTATACGTATAGCATCAAGTGTAATAAATTTTGAGAGAGACTAAATGGTTTACTTGATTTTACAATTTTTTAAAAAATTTTTTTTAAAGATGAACCATTTGGGCTTATACCACGTAACTGGTGCAAAGTGAAAAATCGATGTTTAAGTGATACAAACGTTTCACTTTTAAAAATCACGTTTGCCACAGTATACGTATATACATACTAGTGAAAATGTGAACGAAATTGGGAAAAAAATAATCATACATAGTCATAAAGTGAAGCATATATAAAGTTTTTCTCACTCAATCCAGCAACTATATTAGTAAATTCCACGAAAATGACCGCGAATCTCCTGCACGAAGGTATAATATCCTTATAGAGATCTATGTTTTCTTTGATTTTTTTCTAGAATATGAAAAATCGTGCGTGTTATCATCGGGTATATATAACTTCAATGAGTTGAACTTTTTTCCTTGTATTAATTCATGCAAATATACTAACGATTACGTGGCTCTACTTTAATTATTACAATTTACAGTAGAGCCACCAAATCAATTATAAACGAGCCGCAACTAATTTTTTACGTATCAAATAAAAATTTAACGTTGTCTGTACTATTTGCGGCAAGTTTACAATTCATCTTTTACCTAAAATCTACTTCCAAAAGTATTAATATATAGGTCAATTTGTGGGTAAAAGATAGATTATAAACTTGCCGCACATAGCATAAATAATCTTAACTTTTTACTTTATATCTATAAGATCAGTTGCGGCTGGTTTACAATTGACTAAATGGCTCTACTATGAGTTATATAGTAATGATTATTTGGATCAGCGCCATCTAGCGTTAGGGATTTTTGAACTAAAAAGTGGCCCTAAACTTTTGACCCACAGCATTAGCGCTTAGAGCCATTTAGNTGACATAAAAAGAGAACCCGGAAGCTGCGATCTTCGCAACATAATAATAATAATAATAATATACACGTAAGTGCCAAATATAATCTATGCATACTGCACCGTATCAAGTGAAGGGAGAATAGGCTAATCGAGAGCGATTTTATCGGGATGATTTATCACGATCGCCGCTCACAACTCGGGCTCTCATATATACCGTGGGCAACTGGACATTCCGGATTCCTCCGTTGCTGTAGGTGCAGTACGGGCTTCGCTCCATTTTAGCGCTCCACGTTGTACTTGTACATCACGTACCTATACTCTTTACTTTTTTGGAACTCTATCACAGCCACTTGCACCTTCTCTGTTTTTATTGCTTGGTATTTTTTTTACGCTCGTATACTTGATGCGCCCAGTTTGACGCTTGGAGCGACTGCTTGCAAGTTTTCTTTTTTTTTTTTTTTTTCTTCTCCTCACGTGCACGGACTTTGTTAAACGTGTACCTATGTATAATTTACCCACGTGGCCGGGGATGGGGTGTCGTCAATTGCGAGCGACAAATCGTCGCGGTTCATTAAGTCGTGACTCTACACGCTGTGCAGTAGAAAAGGAGCAGAGATGCTTGCCTCGTTTCAATTGATAATACCTGTATGTATAATGCCAGACACGCGTATAGGTGCAAGGGGATGGACGATCGTGTTCCAGGTGTACGTTTAATTTCATCGGTATGGTTCGCTATAAAATCCAGGGTGACGCGGGTATCGAGTCTATTATTATTATTATTATTTTATTTTTTTCGCGTTGCGAGTGGATCGCTATAATGGCACTTTTTGAGGTAGGGAACAAATTGCACAGCTGTACCATGAGTGCATGTAAGTTTATCTCTTTTGGTTTTTACTTTTTGATGATACAATTACGTTAGATCGATCCAGCTAATCGATTTCGGGACCATGAAAATTTTTTCTTTTGTTTTTCTTTGGTTCGACTTTGATTTTTACGTATTAATTTTAGTTGTAAATATTATTTTGATGAATTACCAAGGGAGAACCGTACCTACTGCGTCACTTTACACGCAAGATTAATTTTTATTCTCATTTTTATTTACGCCCCTTTGGCCAGAAGAGAGAAAGAGATCGTATAGTAAACCAAGTAATCGCGGATTTTCGGCATAGATGGCTCGAGTAAAAAGAAACGAACAAAGCTGACTCCATAAACGCTTTGTCTGGGTGTAAGGAAACAAATGGTGTTTTTATACAAGTATACCTATAAGGACCAAATCTCATTTTGATTTCCGGTCACGCGCGCTCCTGCACATCATAGGTGTACGTGCACGCACTGCATACAATTTATGTTACGCATCGATGTCCATTATACGTGCGCGTACTTATGTGCATTTATGGGTATCCATGATTCCGTATCACCTATATGTATGGTACACGTGCAGTGAGTCATTGTGTACACACATAACACGTACCTATATCTATTCTAGCAAGGAGCATGAGGAGGAAAAATAACGTGTATTTAAGAAAACTTCGAGGATAGGGTAAATTAATCAATTTACAGGTGGTACCTATACTTATTAAACTGCTCGAGATTGTTTTATAAACAAATTGAAATAAAAAAATACCAATTTTTTTCAAACAAATTAAAGAGAGCACATGGTACTTTGTTTCTTCGATTCATCATACCTCGCGTTTGAAAAACCCTTTGTCGAGATGTTTTTATTCCCGAGAAGCATGACTATAGAGAAAAAAAGGAGTATCGTGCTCTCTGTCGACTTGAACGTAAGTATGAAAAACATTTGATAAACATTTTTCCTCTTGATTGTTTTAGAAATTTTTTTTTTTTTTTTTTCTTTTGCTCCTTCCATAGACAATATTGCGAAACTTCCACATCAGGCACGCGAGCTTATACTCTGTGGACACCGTCTGCATATATATATATATATCCACACATCGTGACGCATCTTAATCCAATTAGAAGTACACGCACGACACACCATGTGCTTTCACCCGACTGGAATTTCCAGCGCAACAAAGAGCTCGGTTGTGTGCAGCCGTACAAGAGTAGTATAGATATAGGCCATAATACTTTATCACGGCGTCTATTGGCCCATGGGATACTATGTACATAATGTGTACGGGATCTGAAAAAGGAGGCTTTTCGATCTATATCCCAAGCACATTATACTTACACACCGCATGATTCGTTGGGTGACGAATCGTGGATATATTACATGTATATATACCTACAGTCAGGGAGATTAAAAGTGTACGCACATCGAGGGATGACGTAACCCAATAACCATGAATGTTCACAAAGTGAGCACAGGGGGAGAACGTATATAATATATTATATTAAGTATGTGCTTTTACGTTATAGCGAGGGTTTGCCACAATATCTCGGACCCGCTTGGGTTGTATGGTTTCCAAGGGAAAAGCTCCCGATCGTATGCTACTCGTGACAAAAGATCAGCATTTTGATGCCCACATTCGTTTTTATAAGTATATCTCACGAGTTAAGCACACAACGCCAAACTCGATGCCGGGCGAAAAACTAAAGTTTCGCTTAAGTAGCAGAGCCACGATGCACCCAAAGGATGGATCAAGCTTTTACAGAGATCTAAGATGAGACATTTAGCTCTGCATGCAAGTAAAGTTGCTGGCCCTTGCGTCGAGCTTCAAAGCTCGCGTTTCACTATGATACTTGTAGGTGCACGTGCAGCGAATAGAAAAAGAAGAGAAAGGGTGTGTATACCTATACTTAAATGCGCTCTCAGGAAGAGAAATAGCGAAAAGAAGAGGCACAGCGCATGCATAAACGAGAGAGAGAGAGAGAGAGAGGGCTTGCTCTGAAAATAAAAGCTTGCTCGCAAGCCTATAGGTATATTATAATAGTGGCCAAGCCCTGCTACTCTCTGCCCACAGTGCCCCGATGAAGGAGTCACTGACACTATGTGTATATGTATACGTGTAGGTATATATAATCGTAGCGGGGATGAGTCCTCGCACACGCCATCACACACTGCTTACAGAGATACGGATTACGCGACGCCACGCTAAAAGATTATCATGTACATGAAAAGCTATAATAGAGAGGAGTATAGGCGCAGAGCACTCTGATGGTCCGAGCGAGAGATGGGGAAAACAAAAGTTTACACGTTTCTTCTCTACCTAACTATTGGAAATGTACTTATTATATAAGGGTAGCGCCGAAAAGTGCCTAAAAACACAAATAACAATCCAGAGGGTGAAGATACCTACCCTCGGAGCAATTATAATCTTTTCGCCACAAGTGCCATTTAATTACACAAATCGGTACAATCGTATACGCAGTCTTTTTTTTTATATATGTGGGGTCTAATGGTATTCATCTCAGCTAAGACTTTGATACGATCGTATACGTCTCGCCATACGTCTTCCTCTCGCCCTTTTTTTTTCACTTGATCCTCGATTGTTCGCATAACATGGCATCGATGATTGTTAGTTTTCGGCTCTGTGATCGGTGTATATATATATAGACAAAGGGCTGCGTACCCGTCAATTCGTTAAATACTGCAAAATCTCGAAATACTGAAAAACTTTTAAAGTCCAGCGAAAGATTTCAAAAAAAGCATGAAAGTAGTATAATTTTATTAAAGATAGCGCTCATCGAAATAGCAACAAAATATATGCACAGAAATTGATATATATTAGAAGAGGTGGCTCGGAGGAAGCTGCATTTTAATTTGGACGTGATAAGCGTGACCCGCGAAGTGCATAAACGTACGAGAGGTATACATATAAATACGCGTATAAGAGAGCGCCCACGCGTCCGCGGAATCTCTTCCTCTCTGACGTATATTTTCTCTCTTTTCGCGACTTGTCCGCTCTTCCTCTGCACTTCCGGTTACTTCTACTCAGTTTACAATCACGTCAAATACAATCTTGCTTTTATTCATACGAATTGCTACGAAAATAGTTTTACTCTCACGTGATCCTTGATTTTGCGACACCTTCCCTCGTCACTCGATTTTTTTTCTCCTTCTTTTATTAATTACACGCAGTTCTGTCAAACGGTGCGTTTTTACTTCTTCTATCGTAGATCTCAGTGCTATCGATAACAATTGTTTATAAAAACTAATGCTTACTTTAAAAAATTTAGTTTAAGCTTTGCTTCAAAAAAACAAATCTTTTTTTCGCTAGACTCATTGTTTTTTTTTTTTTTTTTTTCTTAATCTCAAAATATTATTTGTTGCCCCTACTAACGCACATCGTTGACACATGTACGCATTGACTTTTTTCTCCTTCAAACGATAAAAGTCCACCATACACGTGACTATTGACTTTCAGCTTTTACATGTACGTGTCATTTACACTTTGCCACGATAAATCAGCGCAAGCGTATATATCATGTGTGGCCCATTTCCTCCTCCTACGGGTGCTATGTAATCACAGTACACCATCATCCCCTGTCCCTCACTTTTTATTCTACTCATGCATAAACATCAAAGTTTTCATCCCAACCGCTCCTTCCTTTCATGTAATAGTTTCGGTTTAGTATACTGCACTGTGCAAATTTTTGCATCACAGGGCGCTTCTTTAAGACAAGTGTCGTTGCTGCTTTGCCTTGTATTTGTTAGGAAGGGAAAAAAATCGATTACTCAATATTCTTCATAATTACTAGCGTGAACCACGTACTCGAGTGAGGAGTATAGTGTTCGTTTACGTGCGAGTTTCAAGAGACGCGTCGACGAGCCCTTGAAAACTCTTCGAAAGGCTCCTTCACGAGGGCCGGAGTGATAAATCGTGTCTTTGAAACGCCAAGATGATACATTTTATTGTATATTACACGCCTTTTTCGAAACTGCAGTCGGTCCCTCCGGCTCTCCCCATGACTTATCATGTTCACCCCCATTCACCCCCAAAAAAGTAAGAATCAAATGAAATATCATGCGCGCACTCGAGTGTCGAGTTTTTCCCTTCTGGTGTGTGCATCGCGTAATATACGCATGCTGAGATCCACATAATTTTCATGGCTCGACTGAAGAATGAGCGCAGTATCATATCGCGTGAAAAATTTTTCCAATTTTTTTTACAGCTCATAAGATATTTTAGTTCTGGATTGCATGTACAAAAAGATGTAGGTTACGAGAATGAAAAGAAAAATTTGCGATGTTTATTTCATTTAGTCGTGTGTCGTGGCCATCAACTCTAATCATCTCGTAATAAAATCGTTTTCGACTATTTTAGACTGTTATTTCTCGTACGATATGAATATCATATTCAAATAATATTATCCAAATTGGTCGTATTTCAAGAAACGTATAAATATAAAGCCAATAGCGTGTTTACAGCGCGTCTCAGGATCTATCGACGTGAGTGTGGCCTTTTAATATCTACAAATGTATAATAATATATATGGTAATGGCGCATCGTTAATTTAATAGTGTTGGTGAATTTTAATTTGAAACTTTATAATTGCCTATCTCAGTATATAGCGTAACTAATTTTTAATATAATGTAAGACCAGAAGGTGAAATCCATGAAAATACGTTGCAACATGGATAAATTAAAAAATGGCAACAAAAAAAAGGTCCGAGTGTATTCATCGGAATGTCACATTTTTGGAAAAACGAGCCACACCGGCCACTTCAACGATAAAGGATTAAGTGATCCAGATAAGCCGAAGGATCGAAATTACAGTCAAACGAGCCATCACAATGGGCAGAATAATTTTTTTTCTTTTCTTTTCCGATCCCACGGATTAAGCCGTCGAGTCGAATTCCCCGCTCGGATCCCCATACAACTCCGATCCCCTTCCGCACGGATGATTCGAGGAGAAAAATCGAGCAACGACCACGTAGCTGCTCCCAAATCCAGCCCGCGCCCCTCGAAAAAATCGAGAGAGAGGATAGCCGGTGTGTTTCTCTTGATCGGTATGAATCAAAATGATAATTGCAACGTGACAGGCGGGTCTACGCGCGGAATCCGAACAAGAGCAAGAGAGCGGGAAGCGGCGGCTACGTCAAAATGCCGAGGGAGATGCATAATTCATGGAAAAAATCGGGATGATATAGAAAAGAGAGGAGAGGATATTATACTATATATCGTTCACGTACACATGCGTCGTTTTGACGTGGTCCGCCCTCCGTGTGTACGTATAGGTATATGCGCGCATACGCAAGAGAACCGTAAATTAATGTAATCGCGATGCGAAGTGCGGAGCCGGAGACGAGAGACGCTTTACTTTTCAGAAAGTCGGAGCCACACGCGAGCTTTGCACCCAGGCGTGTCACAGTTTTTTTTTTTTTTTTTTTTTTGTCTCTTTTAACGCATTAGTTCTGTCCATCGGAGTATGACTTTTACTCTTGTTAAATTGTCGATCGACTTTTATATCATGGGGTATGAAAATTTAAAGAAAATTTTGTAATCTCTTTTAAACGTAATTTATGACGAGTTCCAGCTGATTGTGGAACTAATGTGTTGTCAAACAATTCATTGGTAAAAAATATACAGCCACATGTAGCCAGGCTTCAACGGGTTCTCTGTAGTTCGAAGTTGATCGGTAACTTTAATTTCCAGTAAATCATAAAAAAATAAAAATCTCATGTAGTTTGCATGGTGTGGGTGCAAACTTTTTTTGTTGATTGAAAGAAAAGAATTTAACAAATAAAATGAAATACACTTACCCCAAACGAGGGTCAATTTCGTCGACGGTTTCTCAAAGAGCCGCAACATTAAAAAAAGAAAAAAGAAAACTCTCGAGTCACAGCTTCTTTTGCGATATCACCCAACCGAAAGCATATGATAGACAAAAAGCGAACGCACACAATGAAAACAAGTCAATCTGGCGACGATACCACGCTACAAGTGGACGCCACCTTGCATTGTTCACGTGCGTGGGGTATAGAGCGGCGCGAGCCGGCACGTCCGGTGTTCGGAGCAAAACTGCGGACCGTGGAAAGACAAGCGCTCCGTTTCTTCTTTCGTTGGGCGGGCAAAGGGGAGAAGGAGGAGCCCCCCTGCCATATGGTGCCTGTACGGTGTGTCCGCGCGCTGTCTCGGCGCGTTTAATGAAGGACTTTCCTTGATCGGTCGCCGATAATGCGTGGGATGCCCGAGGGTGTTGGAAAATGCTACTTGCGTGTGTAAAAATACGAAATTTTGCAAAGCATCGATGTGTTTTTCCATTGTTATTTTTAGTTGGTTTTTTGGCGGTTGCTTTCCGATTTTTGCCGATCTTTACCGATTTTTTTTTATCAATAACGGACAACTTGATTATGTTTAACGTAAAATGTATTAGAAAATAAAAAAATTTACGTTTTCACGTACTACTTTTGATGATTTAATTTACGAGATGAAGCGATAATTGATTGCCGCATCTGACACAAATCGCGTATGTATCCTTTTATCATCGCGTATGAGTTCTGCGTAGACTTTCAATATTCAGGTCAAAAATATTTTTTCGTCAAGGGTACATGTTTTAAAAAGTTTTTTGCGTTTTTTTCGTCAGTGCAACATTAAAAAGGAGATACTAATTAATGTCCAATCTGCCACGGACGTAAGTATTAATTTGTCTTGCCGTCCCAAATCGGCACCGAATGTTTTAGAAGTATTATCAGATGAACTGAGAATTTTTTTTCAAAAGTCTCTACAATGTTTCCAAAAAGGTTTTTAAACCATTTAAAGCGACAGCTGCTCTTTTTTCACGGTGAAACTCCTTTTAATCACTTATACGTTAATTTATATAATTGTTGCCTTACCTATTTACATAAAAATTAACGTCTGAGGAATCTAAATGGGATTGACAGTCTAAAAAAGCAGTGAATAAAAACTACGATCCTTTCTTTCGGACAACTAAAAATTACATTTTATTGGTTGCCCAGATTTTTTTTTGCATTTATTGCAAATTTAAAAAATTCCCACCTGCAAATCATGTATGCTGCCATTACCGAATTCTCTAAACCTCAATTGGCGCGTAAAATCTGTCAAACAATAAACACTCGCCAACCAAACCATTGTGGTAATCTATTGCTCACCAATTCAATCTTCCATTTTTTCCCCACTGACCGCTATAGCTCGCAAAAGTAGTATATTTATGTTAAAAACAGTTTAAACCTAGTGCTGCGCACCCAAAGTATACAGATTCATCGGAGAAACGGCACATCGATAAAAGTCAACTCTGTCCCCGTACATCCCCACCCTCTTTGTTTACATTCGGCGAGGCTTACGGAAAACTCAAGTTTCCATACCTACACAGACCCAAGTCGTTGGCAACCAAAATTTCCACGGCCACCAGTTGGTGTACAACACATTGGTAACAGTAATTAAAGCCTCATTTTCTTCGACAATCCGCGACCGCATCCGCAAATAACGAAAGTTGTGTTGTAATTTATCAGTTTTTCTCGTTAAACTTATATCATTGAGTGCGGTGCGTACGTCACAATGTGCCGCCGATGAGTGAAAATACGGTGAATCAATACGTGGTGTACATTGCCCCGAAATCGTTGAGATAATGCATCGGCCCTCCGAATGAACATAGACAGCGACAATGAGCATGAGAACGAGCGATAAACGTAGAGAGCAGGTATGGTAATATAGTCGACGCTTGATGCGTTCACCGTATAATATGTCCCTCAATGTTACACCTCTCGTTACAGAATAACTGATAACACTCTCGGATTACCCACTGACACGTGTATAATAATAAACCGCTCGAGCCCGATTTCCACTCAATCTCACTTCTGAAGTTACACGCGCCGTCTTACGCACTTGTACCCAGCAAGTCTGACTAACGTCAATATGGCATCCCATTGGATCTTTGCTATTGTTGTTGTGCTCTCTATTCTGGTAAGTCCTTTGTTTTAATTTTATCACTGTGGACAATCAAATATTCGGTTTTTTTTTGTTTTTTTTTTTTTTTTTTATGTTCAATTTTGCAGAATTCCGATGGGCTGTACTTGAAGCAAACTGTCCCGACTCATCGAACCAGTAAGTGTTATATTTACATTTGGTTGTTTTTTTTTCTCTCCCCCCCCCCCCCAACGGTTTGGTAACGAAATTTTATACAATCAAGGCGAGGACAACAGCCCGAAAATGGTCCAACTGAGTCCAGCGGGATACAAGCACTTGATGGCATCGCTGTTTGGAAAATCATCCTCCAAACCGAGACCCGATGTAACGTTCGCTCCGAAGCCCCCGTCGGGCGTGGAACAGAGCGAGGATGAAGCCCCGACCGAGTTGGAACCAAGAGCGGACGATCCAGAATTGGAGTACGAGGAAAAAACGGATCATCCGGTGAATTCGACTCTGGAGCCGATCATGGGCGCGGATTGCGACGACCAGACGTTATGCGAAGCGAGTTCGGTGATAAATTATCCCGACGAGGCTGTCCAGTCCGCGTTGAGGAAGAACAGACACCTCATGCTCATGCCTGCCAATGACATTGTAAGTTTTTGCTTTTTTTTTTTTTTCCACCTATATACATGTCAACAATTTCTCACAATGTTGTGTTTACCTTACGCAGATTCGCAGCGGCATGAGCTTGCAAGCTTTTACCGATAATCCGGATGAGATTTCGCTGTGCAATAAAATCGTAAGTTACATGAACTATTTAGCTTGGAATATACGTATCAAACGGTTTCATTAACAATATCAATCGTGTTTCAGGAGAGAATCGTGTACCCGCGCGCGGCGAAAAATATTTACAACAAATGGCAGTTTGTGATTAACACAAAGTACTTTAGACAGGGAATAAGAGTCGAGCTATGCACGTAAGTTATGTTTTTTTTATTTTATTATTTTTTTTTTTTTTATTTATGACCATTTAAAAACACGTAGTCGTACGGATATTGGGCATAACACTGTTTTTTTTTTTTTTTTTTTTTTTTGCAGTGACACGGAAAGTCCATGCAGATTTCTCGATTCGTTACCGGTGGGTTACAAATCCAAATGTCGACAAAACTTCATCTACAGACAACTACTGACGTTGAACGGTGCAAATTTAGAGATGGTAGCTCACCGAGTTCCCGTCAGCTGTAGTTGTTACTGCAGTGCTTCGCGAGGAAAAAAATAATTATGAAGAAAAAAAATTTTTTCTCGTTAATACGTAAATATATAAATATAAATTGTAGAGAATAAGAATAATAGAAACTGCGGGCAATATGCAGTTGTATTCGCTCCGAACGTAATATGAATTTTCGTACATATAGCTCTTACGTTTATGTAGTAAGTTTTGTAAATATCTTTTTTATACAAAGAAATTGTTAATTATGTTACGATGATTTATAACGCAGAACAACTCTGTTCAAAAGTAATCCCACGATGAACTATCAAAATGATTAATAAATTGATTTTTTCGCACAAAAACAAAGTGGACACGTCTCTGTTTTGAACCATATAACGTATAATTTTTCATATCTTTTTTAAAAATTATACCTAAATGCGTTTGCAATTTATTTTTTGTAATACGAAGGTACGAATAGAAACTTCCTGCGCCTCCTAGCGTTGATCGGTTGAACGTTGTATCGTGCCGATTAGCCGATAACGATAAATCCTACATCTAACATGTGTAAATATTGTGTTAGCTATCCGTTCATATCGTGTTAAAAGTGTTTTTCATATAAACATTATGAGGTATGTTTTCGTACGTTTAACAAACAAATAAATCAGATAAGAAAAGTTCACTGTTAATTTTCGTATTTTTCAATGACATCATCACCACGTCTTATCCATACGCCCGTCGAGAAAAGAATTAATTTATACAAGAGAGATTTGAGAACGCGTCGATTAAATAAATCACGTGACGCGAATAAATCAATCTGAACCTCGAACCGGCACGTATATAAATATAGACCTTTGATAGGCCGCAACATATACACTTTAACGCCTGCTCCTCCCACACTGTCAGTTGTTTGTCACTCGTCGTGTGGCCAACATGTACGAAAATCTGTTCAAGAGCCCGTTGCAGCGAGTATTTGTTTACGGCACATTGAAACGCGGCGAGCCGAATCATAGTTTATTGACCAGTGCGGAAAAGGGTTACTCAAAGTTTTTGGGCCTCGGAAAAACGCTGCTCAAGTATCCTTTGGTTATCGCTACGAAGTACAACATTCCGTTTCTGCTGAAGAGGCCGGGAGTCGGTAATGTGAGTTTTTTCTTCTTTTACGGATAATAAGTACCTACAAGCGGCTTTTAAGTACAAGTAACTTTGGTTCCTTCGATGTTGCGGTTAATGTAGAGCAAATTGTGGCGCGGTCATACAGAGAACGCAGCTTTTTTTTAAAACACCAATCCACTTGCACGACTTTAAAATAGCCTGAAGTAATTTACAATTTTTAATTGTGGACACTTATGTATTTCGGTGAATCTTCATTTTAAAAATCTGCTAACGAAGAGACTGACTAATTTCACCATTTTTAGCAAATAATTGGAGAAGTTTATGATGTGGACTCAAAGATGTTGAAGAGCTTGGACGAATTGGAAGAACACCCGAATTTTTACGTTCGAACTGAGGAAGACGTCTTGCTCGCATCGGAAAACGGTCTCAAAAAGGGGGCGAATTTCGAAGATGTAAGTTTTTTCATGTCATTATTTACTTCACATTTTGACGCTTCTGCTAATCAAATACAAAATGGATCTTAAATCCTTTTGTTTGTTTATAAATGGTATTATGAAATATTGCATCATATTAAAAATTTTGTGGTATGATAAAATTTTCTTTCATTTTTCTCGTAGATTGGGTCACAAACAAAAGCATGGATTTACATACTGCCTAGTTTTCGTGAATCACTACTAGAGCTACCCATGTACTCGTCTTACAGCAACGAAGGAAGTCACGGTCTTAAATACCACGAAAGGTATCTGCGAGATCCATCTTTTAACCATCGATGTGAAGTGTCGGCATCAATATAATTTTCAATTTTAAAAATCTCAATCAAATTCGCACAAAAATTCAGTGTCGTTTTTCTTATTCAAGTAATGAAACTCATCAATCGTAATCATAAACCAAACATTGCTTGAGTTATTAAATACATTTTTTTTAGTGATTCTGAATATGTGAAACCTGAGGATGTACAATAAGACAGAAACAAAAAATACTGAACAAGAACGTTTTAATGTAAAATATTGGGTTGTAAATAGACGAATAAAAAGACTAAGTTTACACTTGTTTTTTTACCCTTTTATTTATTTATTTTTTTAAATTATTATTAAGATGTTAAGTTGTCGTCGTATGTACTACTCACGATTCGTAAAAACGCATACATATAATCGATCTCCCTTTATGGTAGTGGCAATTTTTATTTTTTAAATTTTTTCTTTCAACTCGTAAGTATGGCGTTAAAATTACAAACCCCGCTCTGTAACAAAAGGCGCATCTTGCAACACACAAACTTTTTTATTTTTGTTCAATATTAGTATACTCATTGTATACAACATTTGTATAATTAGTAGTTCGAGTTCTTAGCGCGTTGACCACGTCGAGTAAATAATTTACAAACTATAATATGACAACGACTTGAGGAAGGACTCGGTAAAAAAAATTTATCTAAAACACTCACTAAAGGATATATTATGTATATCGAATGTTATATCGTCTATCCGATAAAAAAGAGTAAATGTGCTGTATAGACGTATGTAACTCTTTTTTATGAGATAACAATTAGTTTAATTTAAACATTGAGAAGTCATACAAAAGTTTGCGAAAAAATCTTAGCAAAACCCGTCCGCTCGTAAATGCACAGCGACAATCTCGTTGCAAAAAAGTCGGATAAGTATCATTGCATGAAATCCACATTTGAAATAATACGTACTTGAACAATTTGCTCATTTTGTTCTTTCTTTCCTTTATTTTTGTTTTTTATTTCGTTTAACTCTATACAGTTGCTTTTTTGCTCGAGATGATCCCAATGAGGTACTATACGCGCACAAGGATTTACAACGTTGAAATGCTTGTGAATCAGGCAGTTCTTCAACAAACTTGATTTTTTTCTTAGGAATTTACAAATAATCACAATTTTTTTCATCTTGCACTGTACAAAAACTCATTTCGGCTACCTAATCAGAAACTTAACCCTCACTTAGCACCTCAACAGTTTTTCAAAAGCAAGTTCTTTTTTTCTTTTCCTAATCATCCTTCCTCTTCTTTACTTGCTCCTGTTTCTCCTTACTGTGAATGAAGAAAAAAAACAAAGGTACTAACCTAACAAACATAATCAAACAAGCATCAACAAAAGCATACACACGTTACTTTTTCTTTTTTATATATGTATATATATATAAATTGTCCTTATATTTTCATCATTTTCGTCAGCACTTCTCTTTCCTTCGACAATGATAATAATATTGTTTGCTTTTACTTTGACTTTTAAACACTGTTTGCGTTAACGGCACCGCTCCGAAGCCCAGCCTCGGAATCTCACTGTAATTCAAGATGATAGAATATTTTTTACAGAGATTTTTTATTACTTAACTATTAAAGACTTTTGCTTTCGTTGACAAATGCAATGACTTCGCTCTTTTTTTGATATAATTTCGTGAGCGACATATCGCACAAACGTAAATAGATTTCTTCTAAGTATATACTTTTATTTATCAAAACTCGCGACATATTTTGATACGATTTGTAATAGTACTAGCAATTTTCTCACCGACTTTCGAGAGAAAATTGAAAACATCCAACGATTGAGTAGCGAATTTTCAAAAAGAGAGTGAAAGAAAAAAATTGTCAATAAATATATGTATATGTATGCACAAACGGTATGCAATTATTTAGCCTAAAAGTATGTGTCTATGGCGCAGCTGGGCCACGAAACGGAGCGAGGCGGTAACGTATATGGTTATCGATCGATTAGACGGTATTTGTTGCTTTCAGCTTTGATCTTGCGATAGCGCCCCGTATTTGTTTCCTAACGACAATTTAGGAGCTTGGTCCTGAGCTTCTGGCGTATTGTAAGTTCGAGTGCCCCCTCGATTACGAACTTCTTCAAAATTTCCTTCATCCTTTTTCCTAAATAAAGAGAAAAAACTAATGTTATTATTTGTCCAATAATGATTTCACAATAGAATTTGATTAGATTTCATGCAAAACATAAACAAATGTTTACAGTCGTAAGACTTGACAATTATTCGTACAATTACTTACTTTTTGCCCCATACTCCAGCCACATCGTTTGTTGCAGGCTTGGCATTTAATGTTGGGAAGTATTCTTCACTGTTGATGTCAGGAGCTACATTCTTTGCTCTGTGGCGACGCAGTGGAGCATCGGGTTGTGGATTCCTGAGGCCTGGTGGTCTGTAAACACCACCAACTACCTTGGAAGATTGTTGTGCTGGTTCGGGTTCTGGTGCTGGAGGTGGTGGATTATCAGTCTTTTTCCATGGACCGGAATTCTTATTGAGCTCTCCTGACTCCTGATCGGAAGCGTTTTCTCCAGTTCCTCTATCATCATCGACGTCTCGGTCATTTGTCTCGCTCACAGTAAGGTTTCCAATTTTCAGACCCGAGTAATCCTTCTTTTCCTCCTTGAATTCCTTCCACTCGTCTTCCTCCTGAAATCACATATTTTTGTACTCATGCGGTAAATCTTATGAAAACAATACGTTAATATGACATCAACGAGAGAAGAAATTGCCCAACGAGGAGTAGAGTTTCAACTAGACATTAGAATATTTTGCAAAAAAAACTAGGAGAGCAAAGGCCTCAAGGATGTGCAAAGCAGTATGCACGTAACAGCTGCCAATCCGGGGGGGGCGAGCCGCCTCGGACTACTCTCGGACAGTCCGACAACATAAATAATCCGCAGTAGCGAGAGCCATGCGTTACATAATTCCCGGCTTTCCCCCGGACTGGTTGACCGTTCCTCAGCTTGGAGGAATTCTTCCTTGGAACAAACGATCGAACCTGGAGGTGTGGTGCTAGAAAAGGAGCGCACACGAAAGAAGTTCTTGAAAAGCAAACGAATCGAGGGGGAAAGGAGGAGTGACGTTTGCTAGAGTATAATGCAAACATGGCAGCGGCGTACTTTTCACGTGGACTATGGATGAGGGAGAGCCCCAAAGAGGTGCGAAGAGTTTGGAACTCTTTGGGGTTAAACGCACACGGGGAGGTTGGTAAGTGTGCGTAAACCGTATACCTGTGGGTGAGTAGCAGCCTTACCCTTACCTCGATCTGCTGATTGTCGTCGTTGCCTTCGGAATTTTCCGGCTTCTCTTTGGGCTTGGGCTTCTCGAGGGTCTTCTTGCCAGTCTCCTCAAGCTTGCGAGCTATCTCATCGGTCGTCGTGAACTTTTTTCCCTTTGCTTTTTTGCGATCTTTTTTCGCAAAGAAATCGTCCAGGTCTGCCATGGTTGCTTTGTTGCTATTTACTACCTGCTACTGCTGCTGCTGTACTCGTGGACTCACTTAACCTGCTGCTGCTGTGCTGCGGCGCGCCGTCGTCGTGTCTCGCACGCGCACGTCGTACAATGTTAACAAAGTACCTACTTATACTCAGCTTACTCTACCTTCCTTTACGGGGCAGTTCTAGTGTTAGGTACGGTAAAAAGGCACTCCTTGACTTGTCCCGGCTATTCCTTGCCTTACGCTCAAGATGCTAAAGCACGACACGACACGAGGCCGCCTGTACGTGAACGAGAGCTACAAGCTACAAGCAGAGCAAAAACAGGCATACTTACTTATAAAAGAGAAAGAGAAAAACGTGACGTTGCTGTACGTTTGCCTATATCTGACTGCCCTTGGGATTTAAACTCACTTAACTCAAGATCTGGAAAAATGACCCACACAATTAATATTACTTTAAACAGTCTAAACTCTAATTTAAACTCTTCCTAAATTCGGGATTGGCAATCAAACTGATTATGATATATGTACTTATAATCACTTTTGTATCAAATATATTTCTTCCATTGATTACTTTTCGAGATATCTGTCAAAAGTTTTCTTACATTTTTTTAAGAAATCATCTGTTGATAGAAAATTTTTTTGCCCTTCAATACGCTCCTACGAACTGTGAAATTTATTTGTTTAAACAAAAATAATTTGTTGCTGTAATGCAGAGCGCAGACACTCTCCTTTGAATTTTGGAGCTATACAGTCGTTTACACGTATGGCACTTTTCTGGGGCATTTTATGTCTAAGAAATCAATACATATCCATCGTTAATTGTTGATTAAAACAAAAGTTTTATTTGCTTAAACAATCAAAATATTCGATTACTGAATTTGCACGGTTGGCCGCGATGGTCAAAAGTTTGATGCCGACATTGCCGACCGCACTTACTTCGCCATTCCATATTCCATATTCCATGTCATCTAGCGGGGCTTGATTATTGACTCAATCATGCACTCAATGTCTCAAGTCTCAATAACCAAGCCCCGCTAGATGGCACCGCAAACGTAGCTGGTATAGGCGGGCTGGTCATTGTGGAATCTACTCAAGATAACACACGTGTAACCAACACATGGTAAGGATTTGCATGATAATTGTTAAAAATTAGTACTAGTTTTTGACACGGCTATACATTTGTCATTGTGGCAGCTGCTTCTCTCTCAATGTCTCAATCCCTTCTGCTCTCCAACACAAATATACACAAGCAGAAGCCTCCGTACAACTGTCTTCTGAACGTCGTTTCTCTCGGCGAGCTCTCTTTTCAGTCTGTCTTCGGCTTCATCCGAACCAAAAGTCATATAAAAACACGACGCGCTGCAATTAAGTACATTATCATCTCGCATTTTTTATAGGGCTCGTCCCCTCGTCCTTCTCCTCTTCTGTTTTGCGGGATAATTTTTATAGCTGCAGCTGTCTAACAAGTTCTTGTACCTATCTATTGTTCGAAAGAATAAGCCTTAGAGAGCAAGTGTGTCAGCCGTTGACAAATTAGGGCCAACAAACAAAAAAAGAACACCAGTACACATAGGTATATCTAGACAAAAATCGGCTTTTCCGAGGAGGTGGTTTTAATGTGCGGCTCGACGAGTGTTTATAACCTGAAGCAATTGAACCATCAAAGTTCCGTGGCGCTGGCGAAGGCTATAGTCCAGGTAAACGGCCAGCACCAGCTGAAGCAGCAGCTTTGCAAAAATGAAGCTCACCCAGAGGTGCCTCGGCAACATCGTCAAGATGCTCGACTTTTACTCCCAGTTCAACCCTTCGCCCCTCTCGATCAAGCAGTTTATCGATTTTGGTAAGTCCTTGCTTCTCCTCCTCCTCGACGTCTCGTCGCTCCAGGTGACGATTTTCATTGCACACATTACAATCACCTTTAATTTCTTTAATTTAATTCAATTTTTTTCTTTGATTCTAATATAGCGATATGTACGTGTGTCTAAACAATAGCATTGATTTTTGTTTTATTTAAAAAATTTCGTCCCCTCCATCCCTTGACGAAACTGTTATCGGCGTTGACGAAACCTATACCAAAACAAGAGGATTTTCTCTATACCTGTACAGGTGATTCACTCCACTTTCTCCGCCAACTCACGCCTTACACAGTTTGGTGAAAAGACGACCAAGGTTACGGATTTTCTCTTTCCCTAGGGTGTGATTTTCGATAAGTCAAGTTTTCACTTTCGAAACTTCTCATAGATTGGTGAAAATACAAATTCATTTCATGAGTAGGATTCCTTTACTGGAAAAGTTATGGTGGTTAATAAAAGAGTTTTGAAACACCATAAATATACCCTAGACAATGAAATTGTAGATCTTTATTTTTTCGCACCGTAAAGTAGTTACGAAAAAAAAAAAAAAAGTGTCACAAATACATACTGTATACGTAATAATATTACTGAAGTCTCTGCGCGAGATACTTACCTATATACATTATCAACATAAGTACGTACAGAAGGTCCTTATCGATTATTATGTAGTGGTACGGAAAGTGGCGCATCATTGGATATCAAAATAGCGAGGTTCAATCTTGTAATGTACAACATGACATGTTGGAGGAAGGAAATTGCAAAGTTTTCTCTTGTTTCGCGAAGAATTTTTTTTTTTTTTTTTTTGTAGCGTGTGTAGGTAGTTGAGATCGATTTTTTAAAAACAAAAATACTCAATGTTGCATAATTTAAAATGATGAAATCGTTTGAGTTACTTACAGCTAATATTTTTAAACACTCATATATATATAAAACATATTTTTTTATTCGTTGGGTGTGATTGGTTTGTTCGGCGGGCTTTGCAAAAAACCAAATTCACCTAGTTGTAATAATATTTAAAATGAAATAAGTTTACTATGTAAAAACAATGTGAAAAACATTTACACAAAGTGGATATTACATAGGTAAAGTATGATACGTACGTTTGCGAAGACGAAAAAGTGAGGGGAAAATTGTAAGCATAATATGGTTTTATTTTTGTTAAAAAAATAAATAAAATAAAGAAAATCACGTAGGTGGTCGTGTGAGTAAATTTATAAACTTTCTATTGCGCAATTGTTGTGCGGAACAAATTAATCGCGGTATCACGTTGAAGCCGTACCGACGAATAATTTATCTCGTAGACATAGATACGAGCACCCGATTAGAAAAAAAAATTCACCTCTTTATTTACTTAACTCTCATAGCCACGTGGCTTTCACTTGATAACTTGAATTTTTTTTTTTTTATTAACTAGTAAATCTAACTAAAAAATTTGCCAGACGCAAAAAAAAAAAAGATTTTGGGTTCGTTTTTTTCAGTCTTTTTTATCAATCTTTATAAAAATCAAATGAAAACTTGTGAAATACGCTTTGCTCTGTTTTCGAGACGTCGGAGAAAAATTAAAAAACAAATACACTCAGGTTTCATTGTAGAGTCCACCTAGTGCATTACGAAATAAAACTGGCTACCTGAAAAAGTCAGCTGCGCAGATGTTATGATGTTACCCTATACACCAGGTATGATTTCATCGTCACAAACGATACTCCGCAACGTCACTTGCGCACGTGCGTAAATTTTATCTGTATCACGCCCCTCTGGACCTCTGTATACACACGATGTAAACAATAACGACAACAGCACTGTAGGTGTTGTGTATACATTTGGGGTATCTATATGAAAATACGACCCAGACACCGGAAATCCTATATACTTTTCTTTTGTGCGGTCGGTTTTATCTGACGACCTCTCCTTCTACCCTCTCCAAAGAGAAGACGATAACATTTATCAACAATACTCTGAGTAGGTTCATTTACTCATGAAAATCAACGAAAATCAATGTGTTGTACAGTAAAAATGACCTCACGACTTTATTTGGTAAGTTCCAGTTGCTTACACGTTTCCAACCGTGCAGATGATGGTCGGTAGGTGCAATCTGAGTAAATAAAAATATCGCTGTGGATACCCTTGGACTGAAAAAAAAAAAAAAAACTTTATCGATGATTCTTACGTCCACGGGACTTTATATTTTCATACTTAATTCGTATACCTTAAAAAACAAAAAAACAAAAAAAGAGCAAAAAAATAACAATGTGAAAAAAAAAAAAAAAATTGAATAACATCATCAGATTGTCCGCGTCTCTGAATTATTGTGTACTTGAACAAAAATAGTATCGTGCCACAAAATATTCTGGAATCTAACGAAGCTCGCGTCTCTCCTCCTAGCGATACATCTCCCGGCAAGCTATGCATGTCTAATTACTTGAGGCTTTTTTTTGCGCAGACGGCAAAAACACTTCCATAAATTCAATGCTGCGGCGGGAGTTTACGTAACCGGTACTTGAAACCCGCCGCCGCTCCGTACGAACAAAGGTAAACTCGCGGAAATCGCGCCGTGTACGCGTGCACGATCATCCGCTTCGTCTCCGGTTGCTCACAAATAATAAAAAAAAAAAACCTGCGATCGAGGCTGTATCTTTCTAATTATTGTGCATCGCGGCATCAAAACATCAACGGGACTGTCAATGTTATCGTACTCGAACGAGTTTATAAACGACAATTCGATTCAGCATTGAGAATGTTTTTCTCTGGTTATCTGTACCGTTGAGAATACTCGCTAGCTTGAGTCTCGAGAGAAATCTAGTAGCATACGAATGCCAGTTGTATGAGTAATATACTTGGTTTTTTTTTTTTTTTTTTTTCGGCCTTTATTTTTTTTTTTTTTTAATTTTACGATCGATTTGAACCTTAAAAAATTTGATTTTAAAAGACACGTAATTTGATTAATTGAAGCTTTTTTAAAAATAAATGCGTGTGCTATTGGTATTTAAAAAGTTTACATGTTCTCTGTGTGTATTACACAACATATAAATAAAATATAGGTCATTGATTCGTAATAATCAACTACGCAACAACTAAACAAGTATAGGTAGCTACGTGATAGTAAAATTTTGTGCGAACCAATTGAATTAGAATTTATTTGTTTATTTTTGCCATACTACTTGCATACGTCTACATGCAGTTATTTTAAGAAGTGCATGCGGATACGTTGAGTTTACAAAGTCTTGAATTGCGCACGAATTATTTTTGTCAGTTTTATTGGATATACGCTGCTGATATGTGTTTTTAGTAGATATCTCTCGTCATCATCACTTTTGATTGACGTCAATAAAATAGATTCTTCGTAGATACATGATTTTTTACGTTTCTTTTCAAATTAAAGTTTGATTTTTTTTATACAGTCACAAATTTTATGCTATATTGGAATGACTATGACAATAATAAAACATATAATATTTTTAAATTACTGTATTTATTAATTAATAGTATTTTATGTAAACGAGAATGATTCATTTTTATATATTTTTTAAGTAGCAGTGTAACCGACGTGCTATTAGAAGTATTTAATAGAATGTAATGATGTAACGTTGGTAATTTGATTTGTTAATACACGAAATATCAAACAATTGTTTATGAAAACTAAAAGTATATACTCAGAAACACATACAGCTTATACGTATAAACAATTAAAGAATAGTGAAAAATTCTCATTATATTTCCCATTTACATTATTAGATTTTTTTTTTTATTTTTTCATAATTTTATATCATCAAAGAATTATCCGTATCACTCCATCAACTGCACAATTTCACGCGAAGGTCGCACGTGTAGTCAGCATTATACTTTTTAATGAAAATTACAAGCTTTTCCATTAAATGTGCGTTCCCAACAACAACGACGACGACGCCGATGGCTGATACATTTACACATGACTATGAAAAAAAAAAAAAAAAAAAAAACAAAAAGGGTGTTTTGTTTTTTTTGAATTTTTTTTTTTTTTTTTTTTTTTTTTTTTTTTTTATTTCAGGCCTGTAATTGATATTTTTTTCAATTTTATTAATTACTTTTTTACTCATTACGATGGAATATGATACTTCACAGGAGGTATGAATATTTTAAATACGTGCTTATTATTTATTTATTTATTTTTTTTTTTCGTCAACGATGAGAAAAATCTTACAAGAACGACCGAAAGAAGAACCACAACATTACTGATAAATGTAGTCTAAGAGTCAATAGGTCACAAAAAGAATTCAGCTGTTTACTACTGGTTGCTTCGATTGTTTATATTTTGGAGATATTAAATCGCGGGTTCTCCATTGCGAATAACCTACTTTGTAAAGGATTTTTCTTGAAAAAGGTCAGAAAGATACCGCAAAAACGTAAATTTTTTATTTCCAAAGTAGAAAAAAAAAAAACAATAGCTATAGATATTCGTGCAGTTGTATCCGCAAATCCACTGAAAGTATTTGGTTCATTGCCAAACTATACCATTTCAAAATGTATATTATATTGAATTTTTGTTGACGATCCAAGTCATCTTTCACGCGTATATACCTGTAAAATAAGTATACGGAGCACGTAATAATCGATACGAGACTCGAGGATCCGACCTCACAACGAAGAACAACAGGAACTACGTTTACTTGGCTTTTATCTCAAATATTACGTCCGAGGGTATGTCTGCCCGAGTTTGTCGAAAACATGTATCCGCTTAGTCAACGTTCGTTCAATTCTTTGATAAACAAGGCATCGATTATTATTATTATTATTATTATTATTATTATTATTATTATTATTTATGTCTACGCTTTGTTTTTTTAATCCAACTGTTTTTCCGTCAAGGACATCGAATTGTATTGCTTTTTACTCAGAGACTGACAGTGCGCGTAATGTTTACCGATCGCCTACATACGTATATATAATATATATGTAACGGCACGCGCAGATGTTAATCAGGTTTTCGCGTATAAGCACTTGCGCATACGTTTCAATGGATTATTACGACTTGTTTTGTACCTGAAAAACGTGAGTCATCGCGTACAACAACTCGCGATTAACTTTTGACATGAAAATTTCTGCTAATCTCAAACTTGCGATCGGATTAATCGAAGCTAACGAGCTTTAATGACTAAAATAAAAAACCATACCTATACTAATCGATTCTCGTAAAAAGTATGGATACTCTTTTTTCAATGAGTCATTATCAATTGAATTTTATTTTAAAAAGCTTCGAAAGTCGACAAACAGTAGTACAGCAAACTATACTTGTAAAAAGCGCGCACAAAGCCCAACGACGTACCCATACTTTGTTATTTTTTCTCGACAGTCGGAATCGCAAGACACTCGGAGGCATGGCTTATTAACCCACGGATACGAATGAAGCGAGCCCACAAAAGTCAAGCACCGATTGGCGGAGCGTATATCGGGCCGATAGCAATGCTTTCGAGAATTTTTTCATAAGTACGTATACACTTAAAATACGTATGACTCGAGTCTCTTGGGAGTCTCTTTCTGCGTATGTGATATTCGGCTTATCTAGGAAGGGGACTTTTCGTATTTTCGTATTTGCCAGAGATAGGATCAAGCCGCGGAAACATTGATCAATGAGGTCAACACGTGCGAGTAACTTTTGTTTTTTCGTTAACATGAATTTTACTTACTTCATCAAGTGTTTGTCTACGGTATTTTGCAACTTTTGTTCGGAAAAAAATCACATAAAAACAAAATTAATGAAAATAATATGGGTATCTATAATATAGTAGTTTTCCTACGAGTTTGAAAAGTCTCTGTTTGCGAACCGAGAGGTTTGCGGCCCGAGCCAAAGGCGAGGGACGTAACGAGGTTCGTGAAGGAGACTTTTTGAACGAGTTCCGGAAAACTGCTTTTTCGCCCGAGGGAGTACCAGCTTCCCAAAACCGCCCGAGGGCGGAAAAATTTTTTTTTATGATTTTTTTTCTTTACCAACACTGAAAGGCTCATTCACTATTTTCCATTACCTATCAGTACATGGACCTTTTTTTATTTTATTCCGTACTCGCCCGTCACCATATTTAATAGATTATGATATCTGATGTGGAGTAAAGTAATAGTTGGTATAATGACTGTGTAAAAATAAAATGGAAAAACCCCATGAAACGATATAAAAAACCTTATGCTTTGTTATCGATCAATCGGCTTCAAATATATGCGGATGGTAATGTTATGTATTAAAAGTTATAAAATATACATCGATTATAAAATTCATCACATTGTTTTAAAGTGTGCTTGAAATATTAATATTTGGATAATCAATTCAACTTCTTGTTAAAATAACAAAAAATTTTTGTATACTTTTTTCTCCAAATAATTTCTTCAAAAAAACCAACCGTGAACAAAATATTATCTACCATCTATTATTTTTGAATATTAATTGTGGATGGATGTAATTGGAATTGGATTGACGTAAAAATCAGATACTGTAGGTTCGTTGACTCTGTTATTAAATTTTTCGTATTTTTACGAAACCTTTCTCGCGTCTGTAAAATAAGTCAAACAGAAACTGTTATGGAAAATTTCTCGCATTAAATTTATCATTTCAAATTGTGTACGAAAAAAAAAAAAAAAAAAAAATCAATACAAATACACAATAGGTGGTATGTAGTTTAGTCGGTAAATATAGATCCCGCAATAACACTTTCGTGTAAGACATGAGGTGTTGAAGAAATGCGTGTAAAAGGCGATGATGTTAGTTTGAGGCACAAAAGTAAAATTAACGTTGCTTATTAAATTTTTTTAAGTACATAATTTTTTTTTTTTTTTAATTTTACGATCGATTTGAACCTTAAAAAATTTGATTTTAAAAGACACGTAATTTGATTAATTGAAGCTTTTTTAAAAATAAATGCGTGTGCTATTGGTATTTAAAAAGTTTACATGTTCTCTGTGTGTATTACACAACATATAAATAAAATATAGGTCATTGATTCGTAATAATCAACTACGCAACAACTAAACAAGTATAGGTAGCTACGTGATAGTAAAATTTTGTGCGAACCAATTGAATTAGAATTTATTTGTTTATTTTTGCCATACTACTTGCATACGTCTACATGCAGTTATTTTAAGAAGTGCATGCGGATACGTTGAGTTTACAAAGTCTTGAATTGCGCACGAATTATTTTTGTCAGTTTTATTGGATATACGCTGCTGATATGTGTTTTTAGTAGATATCTCTCGTCATCATCACTTTTGATTGACGTCAATAAAATAGATTCTTCGTAGATACATGATTTTTTACGTTTCTTTTCAAATTAAAGTTTGATTTTTTTTATACAGTCACAAATTTTATGCTATATTGGAATGACTATGACAATAATAAAACATATAATATTTTTAAATTACTGTATTTATTAATTAATAGTATTTTATGTAAACGAGAATGATTCATTTTTATATATTTTTTAAGTAGCAGTGTAACCGACGTGCTATTAGAAGTATTTAATAGAATGTAATGATGTAACGTTGGTAATTTGATTTGTTAATACACGAAATATCAAACAATTGTTTATGAAAACTAAAAGTATATACTCAGAAACACATACAGCTTATACGTATAAACAATTAAAGAATAGTGAAAAATTCTCATTATATTTCCCATTTACATTATTAGATTTTTTTTTTTATTTTTTCATAATTTTATATCATCAAAGAATTATCCGTATCACTCCATCAACTGCACAATTTCACGCGAAGGTCGCACGTGTAGTCAGCATTATACTTTTTAATGAAAATTACAAGCTTTTCCATTAAATGTGCGTTCCCAACAACAACGACGACGACGCCGATGGCTGATACATTTACACATGACTATGAAAAAAAAAAAAAAAAAAAAAGATTAAAATACTGAGAGACCTTTTGACCACGCCATACAATAATATGCATACAATTCAGAGCACAATATGACCTCTTCTGCTAAACGGAAAAAAATAATTATATTATTTTAAAACCACAACGCATTCGAGAAATTCTAGAAAGTAGTCTCTATATTCGATCGATTAATATATCCTCTGAAAACCATAACTCGCAATTTATCTCTGCAAGGATTACGCAACAACCTTCCAACGTTATTGCCATTTGATTAAAAAAAAAAAAAAAAAAAAAATATTGATAGTCGTAAGGGAATAAAAGCACTTTGAAAATTGATTGAAAATTGTGTAGTGATCCAAAAATAAAAATAAATACTTGGATAAATTAATCATCCAATCCTTCGTCATTTCACGGCTGGTTTCGTTTCTCTTCTGTACTCCCTTGTTCTCTTCGCGCAGATAACTACTAGATTAGCTGTCCTCTGTACTTTATTCAAGATGCATGTGCACACGAATGTGCTTTCCATATATACGTCTCGCTCGTGTACGTACTTCATTTCGTCTATCGTTTCACTTTGTTCATCAACGAAGTTATTTTCTGAGCTGTGATAGAAATATCTGTATACATTCTGTCACAACATTTCCGCATTATGAGAGGCATGTTGTATGGTTTGCGGTTTTCTTGATTTCGCACACGAAAAAAAAATTAAGTGTTAACACAATCAACTCGTTACGACGACAAACAGATAAGAACGTAATTTTGAATTTAAGCCTATTTATCAACCTAATGTTAATTATTTCTATCAGTATACATATTCGTATTGTAAAATATTTCTCTTTTAATTGTCTAATCACCTAAACTTATATTTATAAACATTCCAAAGATTTTAATTATAAATAAAATATCTGGTGTAAAGTTTAAACATCACTGTTTTATCACGAAAGAGCAATCATTATTTTTTAAATCTATTTAAATAAAAAATTAGGTGATACGTTTTAATAAAAATTATTTTTTCGTAAAGTAAACAATGATATTAGAAAAATTATTACTCAAGCCAAACAAGATTAACTTGATTAAGTATTAACTTGATTTAAGTTTGTAATTATTATACATTTCCATGTTCATAAAATTGAATTTCTTTTGTAAATTCTTAAAATTGTTACAAAATCGACGAACCGCACATTTGTACAGTTTTTGTACAGTTCGAATTTTTTTATTAGAAAACTGTATTTTAAGGTGATTTAGAGCCTCGGATTTTAAATATAAAGAAATGTCACCGCTAAAAATGAAATTTAACATACGCAGATACGACGTGGTATATTAGTTTTAGTGATACATTCATATGCATTTATTTTTCATTTTTATAAAATAAGTTTACATCGAGGATTAAAGCTAAATTATTTTTTATCACTTTCAACTAATTGGAGCAAATTGTGGAAAATAGTATCGTTGTAACCCTTGTGTATGATGTAAAAAAAAAAAGAAAAGATGATAAACTTGTACTCGAATCGAATTTTCCCCATTTCAGGACTTAGTGCATGCCAGAGAAAGTCTTTCATTTTCCTGAGAAAAGAACTTCCTGTTCGCCTGGCTAATATCATGAAGGAGATCCATCTTTTGCCGGAGAACCTCCTACGCATGCCTAGCGTTGGAATTGTAAATAATTTTTACGCCACTTCTTTCGAAGAGATTATACGCTTTGAAAAGGCCGACGTTAGCGAGAGCACCTTGGACAGGTGAGTTGGTAATATTTATTTACCTTCTTCCTTTTTAAATGTCAAAAAAATCACGCGCACACGAATTTTCGATTACAGATTTTGCGAGGCTCTAGTTAAAATTAGAAACCGACACACTGACGTAGTTCAGACAATGGCTCAGGGAGTCCTAGAGTTGAAAGAATCTCACGACGTGGACGCGCAAACGGAGAACAGCATCCAATATTTTCTCGACAGATTTTACATGTCTCGGATCTCGATAAGAATGCTCATTAATCAGCACAGTAAGTAACATTCACGCCGTTAACTAAATTTTTTTTTCTCTGTTACGTAATAAAATTGAAAGTACAAACATTTTGAATTATTTTTGTTTTTATTTTAGCGTAGGAATTTTTTTCTTTTTAAAACATTTATTGCAGCGGTTGTTAAAAAATAAAAATAAAATTTCCGTCTATCTTTCGTGCACGAGTCAGTAATTGACTGTACTGTACACTCTAGCACGTAGGGCACGTAATGTATATTGGTTTCAATTGAATGATGAGCAAATGCAAGTGCGGAACTGTTGAGTCTATTAAACTAAATGAGCGAGTGATTGCGCAACTTTTCCGACTCGATTTTCACTCGAAACTTGCAAATTTTTACTGTACCCTAAAAAAAAAATTCATTATTTACTTGACGCTCAACAATTATTGGTATGTTTTTATAAATTGTACCGAAATTCATAACGTCAAAAAATAAAAAAAAAACTCATTTGCAGTAACGATAAAAAACATCCAAGCAACGTATGATAGTAATTGCGATACTATCTGATTTTCGATGTATTCTTATCAAACAAATAAAACGAACGGCTCAAATTATTTTGAAGAAGTGCCAAAAAAAAAAAAATATTTAAAAATTCGTTTGGTTTTTAATTTGTTCCAGCATTGTTGTTTGGTGGTGTACTGAACGACAACAACATGCAAATTGGTTGCATCGATCCGAGCTGTAACGTCATCGGAGTCATCAAAGATGCCTACGAGAACGCCCGCTTCCTCTGCGATCAGTACTACATGGCCAGTCCTGACCTCGTGGTCAAACAACACAATGGCAAGTCTGCTTTTAAATAAAGCCATGCGTTGATTGCGATAATTAGTATTCCTTTTGTCAAAATATTGTTCAGCATGACCTGAAAAAAAAGAGACCATCCATTCTAAAAAATGTATACTATTCAAGTTTCTGAATGATATTTAAACGTATGGAGACCACAGCTATTAATTATCGTTGAATTTTATTCATCTACGACTGCGGTTTTTATAGAATCTACGTTTTTTTGTCTTATAGATCCTGGTGATGTAAAGATAGTTTACGTGCCTAGTCATTTGTATCACATGCTTTTCGAGCTGTTTAAAAACAGTATGCGAGCGGTGATGGAGCATTGCGGTTCCGATGCCGATAACTACCCGCCATTGGTGGTCACTGTTGTTCGTGGTAAAGAAGACGTATGCGTGAAGGTACGTTTTCTCAAACATATTTCCATGGTATAAAACAAGATATAAAATATTTAAACAACATTTAATTTCCAGATGTCCGATTTGGGTGGTGGTATTCCCCGTTCACAGATAGATCACTTGTTTAAGTACATGTACAGCACAGCACCCCAGCCCAGTAAGTCTGACGCTCACACGGTGCCACTTGCTGGGTATGGCTACGGTCTTCCATTGTCGCGATTGTATGCGCGATATTTTCATGGCGATTTGGTTTTGCTCAGTTGTGAAGGCTACGGCACAGACGCTGTCATTTATTTGAAGGTAATTTTGTTTTGTTGAAGCGTTTATTTACTTATTTATTTATATATTTTGTAACTTTTCTGCAATTGATAAATTTGTGTATTTTTAGGCTTTGTCGAACGAAGCTAACGAATTACTTCCAATATACAACAAAACCTCATCAAAGTTTTACAAAACTCCTCTGCCAGTTGCCGACTGGAGTAGCCAATGCGGAAACAGCATGGCAACTAGACAAATGAACATGAGCCAAAATCAGGGTCATAGGCTACCGAACGGCCTAAAAGCAAGCCAGTGCTAGCGAAGCGCCATTGATCTTGTTGATCATTGACTGACTGATACGTATTTAATCTATGGATGTGTTAGAAATTTTTTATATTCTGTTATTCGGAGTTTTTAACATATAATTCTCTTGGTTTATGTCACAGCATTGAAATTTCACGAATATAACGATTCGTTGCACATGCTTTTATTCTACTTTTATCGACTGAACTTCTTTTTTGAAAAATTGAATTTCAGCTCAGTAAATCATGTTATTTTCTACCTTGTATATCCAAAACATACCACTATTTTTTATTTATACAAATTCACGATGATTTCAAATTTTCATGTAATTTGAATATATTTCAAAGTAAAATGTAATGTCGTTATTTTCAAGTAAGTGTTAGTAGCTATTTTGTGTTAACTGTTGGTATTATCGTCGACGAAAAATCATTGTCATTATTCTTGTAATTTAAGAAAGATGAAACCACTTGCGATTGGTGGATTATAACAAACATGTAATAATTAATCACTGTGATTGTAAGATGTTTATTTATGTTGAAAAATGCTGTCTGCAACCTTGCATAGGTAATTTTATGTAAATTATCTGTTTTGATGATTGATTTATACATGTATAAGAGAATACAATTTTATTTTTTACTTTTTTAAATTATAACAATGTATCTTTTTATTTCACATTTAATAGATAAAAAACAATAAGAAAACAAATTTCCCTCAGCAAGATTTTACAACTTATTTTAGTATTTATATGTACTAATTTATTATTTTATATTTATTTGCTTATCTAATCAAATCTACATAAAAATTCTTAAAACCCTTAGAAAAATCTAAGTTCTTAAGAAATAACTCGAATTTACTCATATACTTTCACTTACTGCAGCTTATTGCACTATTTATTGTCCCAGTTTTTGTTAAATTTTTAAGTTTGTTAAAAACATACAATCATTTCGTTTATTTATTGAGAGTTTAAAATTGCTTTTATAAATATATGACAGCGATCTTCAATAAATAAAAATCATTATTTTACTACAGTATCAAGTACATTTTTTGGTGTTATTTTTCCTAACGTACATCATAAAAATTAATTAGACTGATCGGAAATTTGACAAAACATCGTGATTTGTAAATTAATTTTTTTCACCATACAAAACTTTTACAAAATAATATAGCACAAAATTTAACTATATTAAAGTGATGGAATCGTTAAAAGTATTCGGACAGAATATGCGTACTAAATAGACATTTAAAATAAACTATCGCTCTGGAAGCGATTATTGACGATTAAAAATAATTTTAGCTTTAAAAATTAAACACGTACTTCTTATGATGTAAATCCAAGCGTATCGTTTCGGATTACTGACAACTGATACACAGTTATCAGAAAAGTAAAAAAATTGTGACACGCTTTGAGATGAAAGCGTTACTTACCAATTTATCATAATGCGCACTTTCTTAGTGTTCATGTAGTCTATAATTATATATATCTGTTCCTAAACAAAATAACGAAAATTACAAAATCATATGTATGTTTAGTGAATTACATTTTTACGTAAGTTCATTAAATATATTTTTTTTTACACAAAATGTTCTTCGTGCTTAATTTGTAAATGTACAATTTCTCTATTTATATTCAAACTTATAATTAAATTACATATCGATACATAAACAAAAATGTTTTTCATAATTTGATACATAGCTTCTCCGAAAAATCTTCGACAAAAATTAGATTGCGCCTTACTTAATACTGTTTTATTTCCTTCTTCATACCGATTGCTACCTCAGAACTTTTCGTTTTTTTTTTTTTTTTTTTTTTTTTTTTTTTCTTTTATTTCAAATATATTTCGAATTTCAATGAAGTGTCATTATTGGTAAATTAGTTCTGTAAACAAAGAACGTTGTTTAAAATATGCTTGACTATAAACACATACTCTATTGTTATTTCTAAAAAATAGCTCTTATATATACTAATGTGTTTCTATACTATACTTATAAAGTCAAAGCTTTTACTCAAGAAATTTAGACACACCTGAGGCTTAAACACAGATAAAAAAGATAAGCCACCAACAACAAGTGTAAACGGTGATAAACTTCAACGCTGGCTTATCGCATTGCACTTACCTTTCGTATAAATATAGTTTTTGCTCAGTAGTCGTAAGCATATTTTTAAGTTAGAAGAAACAAAAATATACTTATAAAAGTATATTGGTATTTTTTTTTATGTTTCGTGTAAATAAAATTAATAAAAATACAACAGAGTATTGACAAAGCATTAATTAACAGTTGATATTCAATGACGTCAGAATCTCTTTCGCAAAAGGTATTTTTTTTATTTTATGACTTTTAATGCAAATAAGATCAAACTACTTATTCGTTTTATAAGTTGTATAAAACTACAAATTTATTAACATCAATTGTCTAATGAGTATGCAGTTATTTTTTTATATATTTCAAACATATATTTGAGTTATTTTCTAACCTCCAATTAACTTCAATGAACACGAATCACATAATTTTTATTTTCTTTTTGACATTTTTTCCGAATTAAGATGTGTCTTTTTAGACGTGTGTAACTGTGTACATGCATATACATACATATATTATATACACACAACTGCTGTAACAGCAAGAATCCAATGATAAAATATAGATACCTTATTAATGTTTAGTAGTTAAATTCAGTAAAAAATAAAATGAAAATTCAAAATGTTTTGTTTTTCATGCTTAAAAACAAAAAATACTTTAGTTTTTTAAATACATGTTAAAACTCAAATATTTATGTTGTAGTAGTACTGTATGTATTAATACTTGAATGAATAATTTTTAGTGGTTCGACGATTTTGAAAAACACACAACCAAAGGTGATAATGAGAAAATTTTTAATTCATTGGAAACCATTTTAGTACCAAGTGCTTATGACAAAGAAGGTAATGGCTTGTTGCATTACACCGCGAAAACAAACAACAAGTCCATACTGGTTCATTTGTTGTCGGTCGGTTGCGATGTAAACATTCAAAATCAGAAGAGAGAATCGCCCCTTGTGATTGCGATACTTTCCAATAACGCAGAAATCGTAGAAATACTTTTGGACGCGGGAGCCGATCACGTAAATACCAATTTTTATGGTAACTTTGGCCCACTGCATTTTGCCGCCGAGAGGGGCTACGCCGAAATTATTAAACTACTTTTGAAAGCCGGAGCGGACGTGAAAGCTGTCAATGTCGGACGACGTACGGCTTTGCATATGGCAATTGCAACAGAATACAGTACAGCAGTTTTTCAAATTCTTATTATCCTTATATTCATTTATAGCCGTAGATCATAATAAACTTTCAATTTTAATTGTGGACAAATTTTTGTTAGGGATGATTATAAACTATTATTAAAAATCAATTTCATAATTTTCACAACTTTTTTTTACGTGTATAAAGTACACTTCATAGTGGGAAAAATCGATATTAGCAAACAACAAAATTGTGTACTTCTTTTGAGTAATTTTAACGGTCACTGCATGATATATTCCCCTTTAAAGTGACGAGTTAATTCAAAGTCATCAAGAAACGTTTTCCTACGTCATTCTCATGTCATCGATGAATTTTCATTCCCAGAGGATGACTCGACTTGCCGCTCGGAGGCCGTCAGGGCGCTGATCCACGCCGGTTCGGATGTGAACGCGAAAGACGATTCAGACGAGACTCCACTTCACTGCGCCGTCAATTACGACCGAAGCGACGTTCTGGAACTGCTGTTGGACGCGGGTGCTGACGTCCAAGTGCCGGATTGCCCATGTCCACCTTTACACCTGGCGATAGAGAGGAACAAGCCACATTTGGCCAAACGACTCGTCGAAGTTGGCACCAACGTCAACAACTGGAGGGACCAAGAGGCCAGGACATTTCTACACTTGGCCGTGGCTTCGGCGAAGCCCGCGATGGTGAAACTTCTTTTGGAGGCCGGAGCCTCCGTCGACGTCTGCGACAAAGACGATCTCGATCCGCTCTGTTACGGATTAAAGACGCGCAGCGCTGACCTGAACAAACAGATGTCCTCGAGGTTCAACAAAGGCCGGCACGACGACTGCGACCACGACATTGAAACTCTTTACCCCAACCTTGTAAGTGTTCATTTTAATTTTGATTTGTGGATGGTTGTTTTTTTATCAAATGTCCCGATCTCCCGTAGCTTCACGATCAGACGGAGTGCACGAGGTTGCTGCTGAAACACGGGAAAAACATCAACCGAGTGAACAAGAGTGGCCTGACAGCTCTGCTCGTCGCTGTCCAGGACTGCAATCACAGCGAAGTGGTGCGTTTTTTGTTGGAGAATGGGGCAATTTTCGACCCCAACCACCCGATCGTACGGGACGTTATATTGAGCGAAAACGGTTCCTCGGTTCCTTACCTCCTGTTGCGACACGCGGCTCTGTTCGAAGCGCAAAATCCAAAGGGTGGATCATTGAACTTCGAGGTCAGAAGAGCTTTGAACGGGTATCGGTTGGGGAAGCATCGCGAGAAGTGTAAGCAGGAGTTGGAGTCGATGAAAAACTCGTGGATCTACGGCTCAGTTTCGTTTTTCAGTGTACTCCTTCGGGACAAAGATATCGGACCGTACGTCCGAGACGAGCAGCTTGACAAGGCCTTCGTGAAGCAGTTTGCCGAGAAGAAATTTCCAATTTATTGCGATTTGTTGGTGGAAAGGTTCGACAGGTTGATGGAGATGCGAAGGGGCAACGCGAATAATAATTGTACTGTTATGTGAAAAATTTTTACTTTACATTTTTTTTTGTGTATCATAAGATTCGTTAAATTGTTATTACTTTTATTCTTTAAGCCAAGTTTTTCCTTTTTTTATCGTTATCAATATTCTTAACTGTATGGCATAAGTTGAATTACAAGTGGAAATGAAACTAAATGATCACAGTGTCATTTTAAAATTAGATCACTCGAAAAACCCTTTAATTTTTGTTTTTGCAAAATATTTCAACGGAAAAGAGGCGAATGATTCACCTTAACCACAAGGATCTAACAACGGATCCTTAATTCTTGACCTATTATTGATCAAGGCACGTGGCTCTACTTCAAGCACCAGGTCATAATACCGGATTTTTTAATTCGGAGATTGAAAAAGCTTTGGAAGAATGTTATTTAGTATAAAACGAAAGGACAAAAATATCGATCACGAGCAGCTCGACAAGGCTCTCGTGAAGCAGTTTACCGACGTTTATTAGTGGAACGGTTTGATAGGTTGATAAATTTGCGAAAATTCAAGGTTCAAGTAAGACCAAGTTAACAGCATACTTGAAAAATCACTTTCCTTTTTCTTCACAATGAATGTTTACAAAAAGATTTGTTTAACTGTTTACTAGTATCAATTTGTACAAAGATTTATTTTTATAAAATTATGTCCAATAATTTAAGCAGTCTTATTGAGTAATAATTTTGATTTTAAACGTACAAGTCACTAATCAACTCGCCATTGTTAAAGCAAACCTTATGAAAACTTTTAATGTTGAAAAGAAACAGGCATTGCATGTTTAATCGCATTATGGGTAAAAAGAAATTAAATAAATAAAATAAATTTCACCTCAAAAAAGATAATCCTCCATCAACTATTTAAAAAACGTGGAAAAAAGATCTAAAAGATTTCACTTTAAAGCCACATATCAAAACAGGTAATAAATATTATTTGCTTTCAGTCAGTCCAGCAGACTAGGAAACTAACACTTTATAAATGCAATTTCAACAAAAATGATCGTAAAAACTCTTCTGTGTCGGTCAATGGCATATGTACAATGAATATTATAAACACCGTGGATTGCTTAATGGCTGCTACAATTCATCGTGTAATTCTTCACCAAGTAAGACTTTTTGCACCTTTTGCAGCATTTCCTGGTTGTGATAACTTAAATTTGTACCATCTTCGCCTTTGACAGGGAAATCGTGATATAGAACAAGCATCTTTTGAATTTCAGTCAAAAGATCCTTTTTTTTAAGAGCAAGCTCTTCTTTACAAAGTTCGCTTAAAGTTAACATACTATCATATATAACTTTGTGAAAATCATCAATTCCAGATTTCACTCGTAAACTCCTTAGTGCTAGATCTACTAAATTTTCGCAGTATTTTTGCTTGACAATATTGTTCTCAAAATCAATTAAGTCATAGTCGTTTGTTCTGTGTATCCTTTGCTGCTCATCTCGAATTGCATGCAGTTTTTCTTTTCTTTCAATGGCCAAATCATTTACTAAATTCATTACTCTGATTTGTACTTGAGAATTTCCGTCCATTAAAATTTCCCCAAATATCTCAAAGCCTCCGTTGTTAACAAAACTCTTCTGTGCGGCAGGGAATTGACGTATCAGAGCTCCAAGAGCAAATAAACATCTAGATTTTATTGTAGCCTTGCTATTATTTATCGTAAGCATGTACAATATTTTCTGAACAAAATCATTTTCTAGTGCCTTTAACTGAACTTTTGGATTTGACTGGACTGCAGTACCCAGTAATCTTAAAGCTTCAGCCTTTATGTCAGTATTCGTACTGTTTAAAGACGGAGAAACTACCTTCATCATCCTGAAAATAAGTATTTCCAAATGTAGAAAAATTTTTTAAGTAATTTCGTAAGAATCTTAAAAGTACATACCCTCCCATATCTGCAAACAATCGTGCATTATCAATTTGATGTAGAAGGTACTCCATATCATTTAGGATACCCAGTATATCATCGATTTTTTCTGTCTCAAGATTTTCTGATGTAATAGTTTCTTTGTAAGGCTGAAATTGTTCAAATAAACTTGTAAGTACTTCAGCATCAGTGGAGATGTTCATACTTAAACTCTCTAGCTGTTCTTTCAATTCTGAATAACTTCTGTACTCTTTTTGTACAGCTGAATGAACTTGTTCATTCTAAAAAAAGAATAAAACGTAATCATTAGATAGGTCTGGGAAAAAAAATTTTTTTTAATGCAGCAAATGTTAAACTTACCGCAGTTTGTATTAGCTCATCTGCCTCATCTGATTTTATTTTCTTCAACATGGCCTTTAATTCGTCTAAAGGTACTTTTGTTTTCTCACTTTGTGCATCCTTTGTTGCTTCTTGCACGTCTTCATCCCTTACTGACTTTTCTGGGTGCAATGTCAAAGAGTTTTTTTTACCATCTCTATGTATGTTTTTTGAACTTGCATCCTTTTCATTTTCATCCAGCAATTTTGCTTCTACTACTCCAGATTGTAAATTATGCCGGATGTGTAGGCCAGGAGGGATGGGAGTTCCTGAAAAGTGAAAAAAAAATGATGCAATCGTGAAAGGTATCAAAATGTTACTAGAACAAAAATATTTTATGTTAAATGTTACATCCTTATGGAGATTAAAAAAAAACATACTTATTGGTATCCGAATTTTTAGCAGATCTTTGAATAGACTACGACTTGTTAGACAAATGCGATTTAAAAAGAACTCACCTTTTGGCACAATCTGCCATTCCTTGGTAGGAATGAAAACAGTGTCGTTGATTTTCGTATCAGTGGCAATAGCGAAGCTGCAAATCGCGAGGTAACTCAATGTAAAATGCCAATACGTCATATTCGCGGGTGAAAGCTGTGCTTGAACGAGATCTACGCTGCTCAAAACTCTGAAAACAGAGCACTAGAGAAACTATAGAATATTTATTAGTATAAGTACTTGTCGTTTGCTACAAGCGAACTGGTACTGTAGATTAACTTTATACGTATAAATAAGTGTTAGTAGCCGGCTTGAGAAAAACTGATTTACCATATTCATTCATTAAGTCTTACGTGGTCTTTCCCGACTGGTAAGAGTTGTGAGTATGAGGAAGAGGTATGTACCTATATATATGAGGGTAGGCTCGTATATTACCTTTTACGATGTGCTCATATACTTATTTACATTTTAAGCGGCACTCTATACTTGCATTTTATCAGATTGCGTGGTTTCGATGATTAAATTATGTTCTTTCCAACATTGAAAGCCATAAAATTAAGAAGGTACGTATAAGTATACTTATACACCTTAAAATTACAGATAAGTATTTCGGAGTTCGTTTACAAATGAAAAAAAATTGAATTCATGTAGATCAGCGCCATCTAGCCTTTTCAATTTCGAACTAAAAAGTACTCCTACATACTTACGGTAAGTAACTTACCTACTTTTCACAAAAAACCGAGACAATTAATACCGCTAGATGGCGCTGATCTACCCAAATGCACTATATATATAGACAGCTCTAGCCATCAACTATATAGCCTAAAGCGTATGTATATGTATAGCCTTAGCCTCCAGTAAAGCATCATCCATAGTCCATGTCAGATTAGAGGGAATCTGGGGAATATACACGACATCTTTTAGATCTTATAGCTAAGAATTGGACATTTCAATGGTAGGCTTGGTTGTCTTGTTCTCAACCCGTTCGTACGAGTAAGTTATCACGCGAAAAGAGTTAAATGAGCCTTCACGACAGCTTATTCGCTGAGGATGCGGAGGACGATGTGAAGCACTTTTTGGAAAGCAGCGAACAGCGCAAGAGGTGCGTTTTGAGACTTCGTTTTAACATAGACATAGTATAATATCATTGTAAGTACAGTAATTCAAGTATCTCATAGCTAATAGGTCATCAATTCATGCTACTTACGGTCTATCATTCGTGTTTTTTCATTTTTACAAGCTCAAGATACGTTTACCTGATTTTATTTTATTTCTTTTAGCAATGTCTAAAAAATAGCTTTGTTACTGTAGCAATTGTACTTGAGAGTTCATGCGCCTAATGTTAATTCTCTTTGAAAAAATACATTTTATTTCACAACTTGCTATGCTTACAAATTCAGATGAATTGGAGATAAACCCAAAACAAATCAAGTATGTTTTTCTTAGTTGCAAAGATGAACCTAACCTTGTAGGTATTCTTTTTTTCTTTTTACTTGTTCTCGTGTGTACATTTTCTCATGCACTTTTCAAGAGGAATTTCGCAAATTGTTTGATGTTTTTTGTATAGAAAGGAGGCTAAAAATGCTCTTCAATTTCACGAGAAACGATTAATCGTGTGGATATTGCGTCTCGAGTATATAGAACTGCTCGCGGTTAGATTATTTTTATGCTGCGGATTCAAAACATAAGTACTTTGTTTAGTTCAGAAATGTACACGCCCGTGGCCCTGGTGATATTTCTGATTCGCTTTCAAGCTCTTACAAGTTCATGTGACAGTAAGTTACGTTAAGAAGTTTTTATATTCACGTAAAAATTCGTCTTAAGAAATGAAAGTTAAATAATTTTAATTGAAGGACAATTTTTATAGCAATTTTGTCAACAATTTAAATGCATTCAATCGTTTAACTTAGTCACTTGGTCATTACTTAACTTTTTACGTAGGTATGGTGTAAGTTAATAACAATAAAATGTAAATAATTTTGAGAATCTTCTTGAACAGAAATGAGAAAATTAGAAATTTTTTGTTCTATTGTTAGCCAAGTTCAAAATCTACAAAAAGTTTGCACAATTATGTTAATTGATAATTATTTTAATTGGATTACTTATAATAAACGCAGCTTCACACAAAGTACTTACCCATGATCTATATTTTACTAAAAAAAACTCATGTAACACAATCAGTTAAAAAATCGAGCACCTGCTTAGCAGAAAACTTGAAATTCAAACCTCATTTGTTTCGAAATATTGTATAACACGTAAATAAAAAATTAATCGATTTTTGTTGAACATTGAACGCAAAAGATCATGAGTACCTTTAACGTTCTACGTTACACTAAAAAACATTGCAAAATACATAGACAGCTGCACATAATCTCATTGGAGCATTCATTTTGCAAGTGTAGAAGAGAAGGGTCAGAAGGGTATAAAAACAGAGGTGATAGGGAAAAGAAAAAAATATGTTACGTGTAAGACTTCGTAATAGATCAAAGCGCACACACGCGGGATATCCCGTCGAAAGTGAAAGTTGTGCTCTCTCACCGTCCGCGTGTGCTGTACTTATATGATCTCTTTGTTACATAAAAATAATACTTATTGGGTTCTGAGTTCTGACCTCCGTTGAGGAAGTCTGTAAAGTGCGCGAAAGGCCATCATCTCAGAAGTTGTCATCACCTGAAGGCCACGAATAAAATTTTTCAAGCAGAACACAAGCCCTTTCTGGTAGTTGTTTCTAATTCAATTATTGTTGCTCTGTTTGGCTATTTTTATTGTTGGAGAAAAAGAAAAAAACTGTTTTTAATTTCATTTGTGGCAACTAAAATAATAGTTTTCGTACCTGGTGGCGCATGTCGCCAGGGCAAGCACGAGACCCGAGAAACTCCTTGTGCTTGTCCCTAGTTGGATGCGCACCAGGTGTGAACCCTATTTTTCCTACGAAGAGCACACCCGACCCTCAAAAACGCCCAAGGTATAGGAAAATTTAATTTTATGTGAATGTAGGTAAAAGAAAAATCGTTTTTGTTGCACGTCAAAATTGAAAAACAAATCATTTTATTTATTGTGTGACGAAAACAAACAAAAAAAAAAAAAAGATTCTCGTGTGTATTTTACTTCTTAAACAATCTTTCTTCTTACATTTCAGGGTACTGATTTTTCCACCAGTCAACAATTATCGGCGCTTTCTTATTCATCAACTGGTACAGGATCGCTTTGGTGATTTGCTACAAACGTTTTCGATTGGCCAAGGTATTGACCGCAGGACCGTCGTTTGCTACAAGTCTGATTTTATTGGGTAGACAACTCTTTTTTATGCATATGTATATTTGCCAAAAAGCCAAACCTGCTGGATTAATCCCGTGTATATATAAATGTATGTGCACATATTATCATGTGCATCTAATTTCTACAGAGTAGGTGTACACATGCACTTTCCAACCGAAGCAGTAGTAAATAATTTTACTTTTGTATACTACATAACAATGAGATTCCATGTATTGTCGGTAGCTTTAAGATAAAGACTAAATACATGTTTATACATTAAGATTTATTGCGTACTTGACCTGTTATATGCCTTCAAGTAAATAACAGAGTTGTTTATGTCTTATCATATTTATTAAAGTAAATTTTCTTATTTACGCAGAATTTGATGATTAGGTCATCTTTCCCGGCATCTCTCAGACATTTCATCCATCGAGTCACTACAGTGCTCATCAAGTAATATTTTATAAAAAAATTCTACTTGTACCATGCTAACAAGCAATTTTTCGTTGAAATTTTCCACTAGGGTAACATTTTAAAGCACCTCTGTAATCGCTAATATTCTATATCTTTAAAGTAACTTGGTTTTGGTTGGATTGGCTAGTGTTCTCCCTTGTTCCTTTCCAGTTCCTTGCTGTTCCTTTCCTATACTTTCATCGCTAAATTATAATTAATCTCTCAGTACGTAAGTAAACCCTTTTGGCTTTGTAATTGAGTTTCAATCCAGACTTCACTCGAGCAATACACCAGTACTTTTTTCCAGGACACCACCACAACTCGATGGTATTACATTGCAAAGAGGAAACAATATCGTCCGCAAAATCTATTGCACTATGGGAATTGAAAGCCAGTGTTCGCCCATGGCGTCACCAGAGCACAACATTCAGCGACCAAAACAAGGTATGCCAATATCGCAATTTACCTGTCGTTTTATAAAAAAAACTAGTTTTATGAAAAATTTATTTATTTATTTTATTTTTTTCTTTAATTTTATCAGTGAAGACATCTCCTTCGGTGGAAATATACGTGCCACCAGCTTTAAGACGAACTAAAGTGGAAAAATCACCAGCTCGACCAACATCGGTCGAACTTACACCAACTACGGAAACTTCCGTAAAGTAAGTTTGATTTTCGTCACGCACCATTGATTGCTAGTAAACCCATTTTCCTTTTCATTTCAGATCAAATCGACAAAAGCGACCTGATCGCGCGGTGTACGTTCCTCGACATCGCCGTAGTATAGCTGAAACAGACAGCAGCAATGTTTCCGCTACCGAGACTCACTCGAAGTCGTCGTCGAAAGAACAGCCCCGCGTTTCAAAGCGTCCGATCGAGCGGGTGCCACCCGTACAAAGGACGTACGAAGAAATTCAAGTTTCTACTGCAGAAAAAATGAAGCCTGCAGCAGAGCCGATTGAAATTTGCCGGTATTCTACGGTCGAACAAGAGACGGTGGCACCAGTTGAAGCTATTAACGTTACAGTTGATGAGACAGCGATTTTGGAATCATTAATGGACGAGATGGAGTCCGAGCTAGCCTCGACAATCAGTACATCTTTGCTGGAAACCAGGAATGAGCAAATAATCGTGAACAATGATGCAAAAACTGAGATCGAGGTAGAACATATGAATGTGAGAACTAAGGAGGCTGATGTTGTCGAGGCAGTGGCTTTAACAGACAGTGAAAAAAAGGTCGTTAACCACGTGATTAAAAAGAAACTTCCTCACCATTATGCAACCGACACGCGAAATCTGAGAAAATCGGCAGATTCGGATGCTCAGTCGCATGTTAGTGCCGGAACTCGATCTGGTCCATTATCCATAAAATCGGATAGTAGTGAAATAAAAAGTGAAACTGTGAAACATGTGCAGAATTTGGTAGCACCTAAAATTGAATCTTGTGATGATAGTTCCAATGACAAAGTTGTCAAAAAATCATTGGTCTCAAAAGTGTTGATTATTTCGACGGCTGATGATTTAGAAGATAATCCGCAAGAGTCTAATAAGAATGAGCAAGAAATCGCATCACCCATGACTCCACCTGAAAAGAAGGTCAAAAAGATTGAACGGCCAAAAAGTAAGCCAGTACCTCCACCTGCACCACCCGTAAAAATTGATCGTGACGAGTGTGACTGGGACAGTTTGTTTGACGATAATGGCGACTGCCTTGACCCTATGCTGATAGAAGAGGTGAGTCGGTATACTTGTGCTAGACAATAAACGTGTTCTTTTTTTCTTACAGTTCGATTTAAATCACATTTAAATTTATAATTCAATACGATCTAAAAATAAATCAAGTCGTGATAGGGGTATTTTATGCTTTCATAGTTGAATATTAAATTTTTTTTTTTAAACCTTTGATTTTTACGTTAAGCTAAGTGACAAATTATATTTTTTTTTTATAACTAATAATATGTATACTCTTTAGTTAACATCGTCAGTTGGAGAAGTGGTAATCGAGAAGCCGCAAAGTATCAGTTGGAAATCGCTCCCCCGACCCGCGGAAGTATCGAGCGACGAGTTTGCTCATGTGCTAGAGATTTACAATTTCCCTTCAGACTATAAAACAAGCGATTTAACAATGGTATTCAGTCCCTTTAGAGATGATGGTTTCGAGCTTAAATGGGTCGACGATACTCACTGTCTTGCCGTGTTTAGCAGTCCTCTTGTCGGTAAGTACGAATTTAAGTTTTTACTATAGCACTTTGAGTAGGTATTACATTTATTATAAAATCAAAAATTGTAAATCCTCATACTATTTTTTATAACTATTATAATTTTTGTTTAATACGAAGTTATCAACGTTAAAAACTTGGAAATATTTACACAAACTTATTCATTTGTAACGAGATAAATCTATGATTCTGTTTATATCCATCCACCCATTACCTATACACTTCTAATTTTTGCCAACTGAAATTTTACTCATCAGCTGCTGAAGTATTAGCATCGAACCATCCATTTGTAAAAACGAGACCTCTAAGCCAAGCCACTGCTCTCAGTAAAACGAAAGCTCGTAGAAGCTTTGAGTACCTTCAGCCTTACAGAACGCGACCGGAAACCTGCGCTGCTCTAGCGCGACGTCTAGTCACAAAATCACTAGGAGTCACACTTGCGACGGCGAAACAAGAACGCGAGCACGAGAAAATCATTCTGCGCGAAGCCAAAGGTACGTTGTTATCAATAATTATTATTATTTTAATTTATTTATTTCATCTCATTCGATTGTGCGTTTTATTTTAGAAAAAAGGAGGCTTGCAATAAAACAAAGTGAAGAGATCTGGGAAGGCATTATCACGCCCAAGTCAACGACGTAGATATTTTTCGAAAATATCATTACTATCATGCTGAAGTGCGTTGTTATGTATGAGCGTATGTGCCTTGTAATGAAAGACTCAGAAGTATGGAAGCAAGTATTTCGTAATATACTTGTATAAATTAGACTGTTTTCGTAAACATTGTTAACATGTATTAATTGTAAATTTGTTTTAAGTGATCCTGAACTGAAAAGGCTGTATACATGCATATGAAAGTTGATAAAATGTGTTTTTACAATTACTGTTAGTTGCTTCGTTTGAATCGACAATTTTTAGATCCTTAAGTATATTTAGCATAAACAAAAAATGCATCATATAATCTCTTAGATAGTTGGCAAAACTATTTTGACTATTTTACAAAGTACGTTGTACCTCAGATTAGTTTTTTTAATATTAAAAAGTTGTGATTAGTGTTTAAGACAATTAATGGTAGACAATAAAAAATTATCTTGAATTAGCCATTGCTAGTACAGGTTGCTAATGGAGTTATTTTAAGGTCGTGATTATTTTAATAAGAAAAAACTGTTACTCATAAGATTATCTATCAGTGAATAATGACTCGGTGATTATTTACGCACAATATCCTAGGTATGATTAGAGAAATTTATGATCACAAGTACATGAATCAACATTATGGATTGTAATATTTTCCTGATACTCAGAGCGAAATGAAAAATGTTAGTTTGTGCCTATTTTTGTATATTTTATGATTAAAAAATCGTGCAACGAAAAGACCCCTAGTCATTACTTCAGAGAAGTGTGTTACCTATATTCTACGTTATTTTATGGTACATCTGAGAGAGGAAGAGAAATAAAACGTAGTATAGAATACTTAATGAAATAAAATGCTTTATTTCAAAATTATTTTGTTTTTATTTGCAACAGTAATTAAGTTGTTTTTCATTATAAAAAGTCCATGACAATATACACCTTTACAGCTCTTGATTAGTTGTCATTGCACATTGTTCTGCAATTGTATAATAATGGTACAAATCCGGCAGCGACATTTCACGACGTGTTAACAATGAACTCACTTGTGAATAAGTATATACTTTCGTACATTTTCGATTACCATTTGCCACCTTTTTTCTTCTTTTTCTGATGTACCTTCCTCTGCTGCTGTCTAGGACCTGCTGGTTCTGCAGCTGGACTTTGCCGAGGGTTTGGAGATGGCTTGGAAGCTGACATTTTTGTGATATCACTGAAATTTTAACATTGTATTTCAATTTATTCCACAAAAAATGAAAATTGTCAAGAATTTCGTAAAATTGATACAATGAGGAATTCGTGCAGTTTTTTTTGCATCAAATTAATTTAAAAATTGCTTACAACTGATCGCTTGCTCCTGTGGCAGCTCCCTGAGTTCCTTTCATGGCAACATCGCGATTCCTCCTATCTCGTTTCTTTCTATATCCAGTACGTTCGTGTTTGGGTAGCCACCTTTCTGGATCTAAAGGTACACTAGGATCGTAATTTTTTGGTAATTTACCTTTACGCTTCTTCCTTTTGCGCTTTTTTTCCATAATATCGGGCTTTCTAAACAGGTACAAACAATACTTATAAAATTACACTTATCAAAAATAATAATAAAGTTACGATTTAATATATTTTCAAGCATACCCTGGTGACGCTTCAACTTTCTTCTTTATAACTTTTGTTCCAATGACCCAATTACTACTTTCCAAGGCATCAATATCCGTCGATTCAGCCAAATTGTGTAGCGAAGGCAACCTCTTGGACAGGCTATGTGCTTTTGCTGGATCAAACTCAGCATAGGCAATGATCAGCTGGGCTAACGTCTTGGTATCCGAAGGCGAAGCCACCAAAAGCTCCTCCAAACTCGCAGCTGCAACTGCAACTTCTCCGCCTCGCAAATGGAAGTCTGCAGCTTGACGCCACAGTTTTCCAAGACTACCTGTATTTTCCTTAATTAAAAATTCACGGTATTTTTAGTTTTCATAGTTCTACTGTCATTAAAAACCTGATGTTGCCAATTATGTTCGCAAAATACCTTATTTTTCTTGTAATAGTTGACAGCATTCTTGAGAACAGCAGAAGCCTTGATTCTATCATTATTAGCCATGTGCAAAGTGACAAGTGTACTAACGATTCCGGGCAACGATTTTTCTTTTTCTTTCAAATTCTCTAGTATCTTAATGGCATCTTCTCTTTCTTCATTACTTAAAAGTAATTGCACACAAGCCAATTTCAAAGGGAGATAATGTTCGCCCTTAGCCTGCTCGTCGAGCAATTTAACAGCTTCCTTAGCCTTTCCTTCTTTGGCCAGTTGTACAGCTTGCACAGTTACGGTTTCTATCATCATATCAGGATAATCTTGAATAAACTTCTTACAAAAGGACTGACATTGTTCTCCCTGAAACGTATTTCATTCAGCATGTAAGAATTAGGTTTTAAAAACAAATTATTAAATTTACATCATGTACATACCTGATTTGTATAAAGTGCCAACAAACACTGATTGTAGCCAATGCTCTTTCTCTGCCTAGAAGTTAACTTGTATTCCAAGCCTTCCTGCGTGGCATTTTTCATTCTTTTCTTGCTGTCAAACACATTCTGATCTTTATTCAAGGTCGCAATGTTGTTACTCGCTACAGCAACCAGAGCAATATCATCAGGCCTTTTCTTCAGAGCAGCAGTGTACAAGGCTTGAGCCTCTTTTTCCTTGCTTTGCATTTGCAAACAATAGCCAAGCTGAACTCTGATGATACCAAGCTCATCTTCGACTTCCTCTTCCGTCATGCCTTCCTCCTCTAAAGACTCACGACACATTTTCTCTGCAGTACGCAGCTTTTTCTCGGCCTTTGCCAAGTTTGATTTGTCCCCATTAGTGATCGTCGCTATAAGCTGGCATGCAGCATTGTAGGTCAACTCATAGGTATGCTCTCTTAAAGATGGAACATCTACTTGCTGTAAAACATACATTCCATCCAATAACATAGGACAGTAATGGTAGCAAAACGATATCTATACAGAATAAAATTGACACTAAATAGCACTTACAGAATCTTCGTATGCTAAATGGACTAGCACAGCAGCTAGATTCGTTTCTCTCTCATCTTCGTACTCGTCGTTGGAGTTCTTAATGATATCACGATAGACAGCAAAACACTCCTCATATCTCTCCAAGCGATAAAGCACTTGAGCTTTGAGCTCCTTAACTTTTAAAGACAAATTTTGTATGCTTTCGATGATTTTAAGAGCATCTGCAACTTTGTTTAGACGATAGAGACAGTAAGCTTTCTCAAACTCGAGATTTCTGAAACAAAGTACCTCAAAATGACATACCTGTGTACAGAGAACAATTTAGTTAGAAATCAAATGGGAAAATAGAAAAACCAACGGTAGCAATTTGGGAAACTTGTTGATGAGTTGCAAGGCATCGTTGAACTTGGACAGCTGTATGAAACTGACAACCTTGCAGTGGAGGGCTGCTTCGTTGTCCTGCGAGAGACCGAGTACTGTAGATAAAAAGCAAACGATTGATCGGTGACAGAAAATTCAATAAATAAAAAACTAAACATCTGGCAACAATATGTGGGCATGTGGCCGAGTGCACATTAACGTACACGACACTTACTTCGGTTAGCGGTTTTGAGGGCTCGCTCGTACTCGGCGTTCTGGCCTTGCTTGTGCAGCTCCGCAAAGAGATTGTTCATGCTGCTCTCCTTCGACTCCTTTGCAGTCATTATTAATATATTTTATGAGTCAACAAATGATTTTTTTTTTCTTCAACTGTTATTCACTCTTTTTGGATCTTCTGTCAGACGACAGAACATGTACAGATGTACACTTTGTACAGTACCATCTGTTTACTTTAAGAGGATATATATGCGTTTACGTCTATACCTATACAGTGATTTTTTATATATTAGCGCCACCTTGCGCGGCTGATTTTGAACTAAAAAGTACCCTTAACCCTTATCCCTTATCCCTTAATCCCTTATACATATACCCTTAAAACTTAAAATAATTTATTATGTTACCGAAAATCGACCTCCTATATAAATTATACTTTTGGAGATAAATATTTGGATAAAAAATAAATTTTAAACTTGCCGCAAACAGCATTAATCACGTCAAATTTTTATTTTATATGTATTAAATTAGTTGCGGCTGGTTTATAATTAATTAAATGGCTCTACTGTAAATATAGTAATAGTTATTTGGATCAGCGCCATCTAGCGTTAGTGATTTTTGAACTAAAAAGTGGCCCTAAACTTTTGACCCACAGCATTAGCGTTTAGAGCCATTTAACCAATTATAAACCAGCCGCAACTCGTTTTGAAGCTATAAAATAAAAAAATAACAATACATGTGTTTTTGGCGGCAAGTTAACAATCTATCTTTTACTCGAAAATTTATCTTGAAAAGTATAAATACATAAGAGGTCGATTTTTGGTAGAAAATAGATTGTTAACTTGCCGCCAAAAACACATATATTGTTATTTTTTCATTTTATAGCTACAAGATGAGTTGCGGCTGGTTTATAATTGGTTAAATGGCTCTAAGCGCTAATGCTGTGGGTCAAAAGTTTAGGGCCACTTTTTAGTTCAAAAATCCGTAACGCTAGATGGCGCTGATCCAAATAATTATTACTGTAACTTATATTAGAGCCATTTAGTCAATTATAAACCAGCCGCAACTGATCTTATAGATATAAACTAAAAATTTAACATTTTTTATGCTATGTGCGGCAAGTTTACAATTTATTTTTTACCCAAAAATCTACCTCCAAAAGTATAGATATTCCTACTCATATGGTTTCAGAAAATCGATCATATGTCACTTACTTAGTAGTGATTACTACAATTACCACACACAACTTCACGTAAGTATATATATCTTACACCGTGCTCTCTTCACCAGATTACCAGAATGATAAAATCAGAGGCTGTAATTATATATATTATAGGCTATTCGCTCCGAGCCGATACAGAGGTTGCGCCCCCTCTAGCCAAAATCAGGCAACATTTCTTGCATGTAAACAAACGGCTTAGAACATATATACATGCGTATAGCTGCTTGTGATTGGCTGAATAAGACAGCAGGAGAGGATCGTCGTTCTCTCTCTAGCTTGTCAAGTGCCAATCACAAGCAGCTGTACGTATGTATATATGTTCTAAACCGTTTGTTTACATGCAAGAAATGTTGCCTGATTTTGGCTAGAGGGGGCGCAACCTCTGCATCGGCTCGGAGCGAATAG
>NW_019379687.1:687311-854503 GCF_000648655.2 Copidosoma floridanum
CGCGAATACATGTATATATATATATATATATATATATATATATATATATACATGCACGCGGTAAAGATGTCCTGCGCGGAATTCCGGAGCTTTTCCGCCCGGCGCTGTTTGCCGAGTGAATTAGACGTGCCGCTCAACGCGTGTTGCGACGGGCGCGTGTGGTTTGTCGAGAAAAGAACTCGTCGAATCTCTCGGCCACCAGCGTATACATGCAAAAACTATGGAAAATTACGCAGTGAGAAGGAAAATGGTACATATAGCCTCCGCAACCGAGGGAACGGGCCACGTACATGATGCAGGTAAACGCGTGTAAGAGCGGTATATCTTCCTCCCGAGTAGATAAGCCCATGTGAGACGCGCCAAAGATAAGAGAGCGAGAGAGGCGCGACAGAAGGTGCAGTGCACAATAACGCAATTCATTACGAAGACTAGGTGTAATGGGTATGGTATGTATATATATATATAATATACGCACCGACCCACGTGCGTGCGTGTGTACACGATTCAATATGTATAATAAGTATATGTATATGTAACTAATCGTAAAATCTCGACACATGTATACAGCCGCAAAACGCGTAGGTACACGTATATGCACCCTGTAAGATACCTAATATAATTATAACGACAACAATAATTATTGTAATAATAATAAAATGATAATAATGATGACAGACCTCGCGCGCCCATGGCATACAGGTGGGCTGTTCATTCCCCTCGGCTACGTCTGTATGCCCTAAACACGTGCGATCTCATTCCCCTCCCCCAAAATTGCATACATATATATGTACGGGCTCGACGTGTATCCTTCTGCCTCGATTCAAGTTTAGTTTGCTCATATATTTACATGCAAGAGCCGTGCCGTAATCTACATCGCTGCCTCTGAATTATTGTATCCATACGAACGTCCGTCTTTTGGGATGCCAACCCCGACTGTACACCCACTCTCTCTCTCTCTCTCTCTCTCTCTTTTTCTGTGTGTACAATGTGTATAATATAATGTTAGGAACCCTGTGATAGCTCGTGTTGAGCGAGTGTGAATCCGCGAGTGCCCCTCCCCAATTTTGTGTGCTCGTACAAGCTGTGTGGTATGGATACACTGATCGGATTAACATCCTGTTCCTGCGAATTCGTGTATACGTGCATGAGAGAGTTTTTACCCGATTGTACGATTCAATCGCGAGGGAAAGTGAGCTTAGAATTGTTTGATTCGTCGTATTATTGTATATGTATGAACAATTTTTCTTTAAATTGTATTTTTACGAAATATTTATGCAAGGTTTTTTTCAACTTTCTTGTTCATTTGGAAAAAGGTGACGCACATTTTTAGAGATAAAAATTATGGCAAAAATATTTTTTCTGTCGCTTTAACAGAGAAAAATAAACGTAACGTCGGCCTCATCTGTGCTGGTGTAGATGAATATGCAAATGTTGAGTACAGGGTGCGAGGAGACGAATGCGTACGTACAAAGGCGTGAATTTTAATTTCATTTTTAAATCCATGTGTATCCGTAGGCAGGGGTGTGCACAATTATTCTATAGAGTTTCAAATATTTGTAAATAAAATTACATGTAAAGCATTGTTTTTGCGGTGATTTTTCCTCACCTCCAAGCATCTTTGAGATAATACGTTAAAAAAATTTCTTTATATTTAAATGTATAAAAAATTTTTCAAATATTTTGACACCCTTGGTTCTTCACTTGTGTCTTTTTCTGAAAAAATTTTGTCAAGTAATAAAAGATAAGATGGCAAAAAATGCATTATTTACATTGGTCTAATTATCACCCAAACGTTATAAAAGCTCTATTCGTTGGACGCGCTTGTCTCTACAGCTCGAAAAATCAAACCAGAATCATCTCGAGGAAACGACGACCAAATCAATGCACCACCTTCAGTCATCGACGAAGTAACGCGTACAAACATAGACGCGTGCACTTGCTTACTTTAGATTGTAATTGATCACGTTTGATCAGGGGGGAAGGGGCACAAAATAGATTACAAGGCTTAAAAAGGCGATATCCAAAGGGTGCGGTGCTATATACATACAGTTCCCTCGCGCAATCGATTGAAACCATCTACTGCGGCGTAAAGATAAAAATTCCAATTTTCCGTCCTCCCGTAGTAACACCCCTCGCCTCGTTGTTTCCCGTCTCCATTCGATTGTTTCGACTCGCCGGGGTGTACGTTACACGAGGGTTGTTACTTAATGGAGGCAAAGAGGACGGGCTGGCACGTGCAGTGGCGCATCCACGCGACCGAATCCTCCTGCCGGCTAATGTGAGCGCACACCCCTGATTCCTTTGCCGATAATCTCCCTCGGATTCGCTCTCGCGTCCCGTGTGTTATTGCGACGCGGTGTACCAGCTATACAGTGACACGGCCGTGTAGGTAAGTGCTTTTCCAGTCGATTGCACTGTAATCCAGGTGTTTCTCGATACTATTACAACATCAAAGGGTTGGATACTTGCCACAGATTTATGGCTTGACTACGTGAAAATAACTAAGCAGTTTGGTGATCAAATAAATTAAATCAATACCCTGTTATTTCATTTGTACTCGAGTAATTTTTCATATTTAGTCAATTATATTTTCATTATGTTAATTTGAATAAGTTTAAAACCACGTGAAGGGCCTGATTACGTTTTTCGAGAGTGAAGAGAGAGATTCTTTAAACGAAATCAACGCAGTCTCGAATCTAAAGTATTTTTGTCACGCGTGAAATTGAAAAACGATATTTATCACCCGTTCAAATGGTGATAAGTCATAACCATCTGAAAACCTTGGGAAATCGATTCTTTATTTACGGTCGATTAAAAAGTGTACTCTCGCTTTAAAAGTTACCCAAGAAAACTTCCATTCCACCAACTCGTGGGTAAATCGGTCCACGGAAAGGTCTAAATTAGCTTATAAAATATTTATTTTGTGAGTGTATGATACAAAAAAAGAATAAAAAATGTATAAAACCCACCGAAGCTCGTCCTCTCGTAAAAGTATCGAAAAGGCCACGCGGACTTGACAAAAAAGAAGCCGAAGCAAAGTGATCGGGTAAGTATTTATCGAGCTTCGACTTTGCCAAAGAAGCCATGGCTAGTGGATAAAAAGCGCGCTTGCGATTTAAAAGAAAAGAAAGAAAAAAAAAAAATTAACGACAGGGAGGGAATGTCTACAAGACGTGAAAAGAGTCAGTTTATCAAGTTTCTTTTCATTCAACCGAAAGAGAGAAAGAGCCGGAGGGCAGACGTTCTCCGTTTTTTATTTATTTTTTTTTGAGAGGGAGCGGGGGTTGGGGGTAAACAAAAGACGCAGAGGCCATCCAAAGTACAAATGAAAAAGTTCTGCGCGCGCGCGTGCCTACAGTCCTGAGGGTGGCTGTTCTCTTTCGTAGGAACATCACCTTATTTTGTATTTACTTTTTCGCCACTCCGAGCCCGTTTTTTCCCATGCTTTTACCTGCAGAGAGCGCACGAGGCCTGCAGGAGAAAAAAAAAAAAAGAACAAAAAAGAACAAAAAAGAAAAAGAAACAAACAAAATACAAAAATCACAGCAAACCTTAGACATCGAATGTACAAAGAGAGCGCGAAACTCACACCGCTGCCTTTTTTTTTTTTTTTTTTTTTTTTTTTTACTGTTTAGTTGCACAAGTGCTCTTTTGTTTCGAGGACAAGGTCTATTCGTTTCAATAATCTTTTTGCTGCGGACATTAAACAACTATTACTTTATCGAAAACGTCAGTAGACTATATACAAAAGTGAAAAAATTGATTTAATAACGCTAATATATGGTAAAAGAAACGTGAGAAAACTCGTATGCAATGTATCAATTTAGGTTGATCTAATTATTCGTTCGTATGAGTTATCCAGACAAAAATAATTTTTATCTTAAAAACTTGTCGATTGAATGGCTTGAGGATTGGTTAACCTTGAGATTGTAATTCTTTGTGAACAGTTGGTATCATCTTTCTATTTTCGAAAAAGTTTAGCTTTAAGGGTTTCTAGCGTCCATGCACATTTTTAGAAATTTCATGAAGCCTCGAAAAGTTGTTAACAACGTTGAGATGCTTCATTGTAAAAAGTTTCAAATAGTGTTCAGATACCTACTCTCTAATTTTTGAACTTTTGCAAATGTTAAAAGAACCATAAGTTCAAGCAGTAAAAGAATTATTACGTTTCATCACCTTCGATATGTTTGCTACTATTGTTCTCAGCACATGTGTTAACGTAGTTAGATATTCATATTTGCCTCTCCTCACATAGTGTTTGTACTATTACACCCAAAGTAATACTTTTTGTAAGGGGTAAAAATTTTTTCGATAATGAAATAAAGAAAACGGGATACTTTCATGCATTGGTATAGGTACAAAAAATTTTACCTTGTGATAATTTGAGGATTGCTGTCGTGAATGCCGTAATGGCCGTTGGCTCCGCAGATTTAGCGATAATAATGTTCCTGTAGAATTTCACTTTTTAGGTATCACTTGAGTGAAATGAATTTTAACTTGTGCAATTTTATGGAATACCTCAGCAACAATTAAAATACCCAATCCCGTACTTTTTGTATACGATTTTGAAAACTGCGATCTGCATTTGTAAGTGAGCACAAAGAGAATACTTGAACTCCAACTTTCATAAAATGTAGATCTCTAAGTATTTTAAATTAGTCGTCAGCGACAAAAATGTCGTTAATTGGATTTTAATCTATTTTTTCAGGCAGTGATTATTTTCCAATTACCTTATCACACACTAAAACGTTTTTTATTATTAAAGTTCAAAGTATGACGACGCGTAAAAGATATTAGGTGTTTCCAAAGACAAAAATATTTTTAATTAATTAAATTTCTCAACATATTTGTAAAATTTTATCAGTGTACTAATATCGTATAAGTATTGAAAGAATGTTTAAAAGTAAGTTAAAAGCAGTTTTTTTTTCCATTTTGACTAAAACTTTGTTGATAAAAAAAAAAAAAAAAAAAACCTCGTTGCTCAGGAAATTAGTCTTTAGCCCAACAAATTTATGAACGATGGTGATAATTATTTATATGGCTATTGCCATTGTTAATACAATTACAGTATCAATTTTGAGTATCTAGATTCAGATGGTCAATCCTCTATGCGTGCTGTTCCATATTCCTTACACCTAACATATTATATTATCGGTATATATGTTTCGTTAGATACGTACACTACATTTAAATATAATGTACTCATGCATTTTTCTAGAGTTGGAGCTAAAATTCGTCAGAAAATGAACGACTTTAATTTCAAGAAATTTAATGAAAAATTGAAGGTGTCAAAAAAAAAAATCTTTGAATTAGATTGGTATATTTTATTATCGGAGAGTTATCGAAAGACAAGTTCTAAAAATCGTGGTTTCAGGCACGTACTACTGTTACGTAGTATTTTTTTGCATATAATATATACCAAAGCAAAAAATTTCGGACTTTATGAGAAAATAATTTCACATTAACAATAAAAATAATTTTTTAGATGAGAAGGAATAGGTGAGTAAGGTATAAAATGTTTTGAAATAAAATACAGTTCATCCTAGAGTTTATTAGTACATTGGTATATACATAGTACAGGAATGTTACAGCCATCGTTAGCGATATTTACACACAAGTCTTGTGTAAAAATACAGCAGTCACCATTTTTTTTCTTTTTATTATTCCTAAATACGTCAATAATGAACTTTAATCTGGCTAAATATTTCTCGCGATTTCCAACCCAACTTTTCTATCCTTGTTTTTTGTTTGTCGGCTCGAAACAAAAAAAAAGACACAAATGCAATTCTTTAATACAGTTGAAAACCAAAAGCAAAAAAAAATTATTTCTAAAACATCGACGTAACATCGATTAATGGATCGCTGCTAGAGCTACGCAGGAGGACACTTTGTCTTCACAAGGGGAGATTCTCCTCTCGAACTTTGTAAACATTAGTTGGCTTTGTAATTAGTATTCAAATCATTTCCGATTTTTTACTCTTAGCTCCAAAAATCGGCAATTTTTCTCAGACTCAGGGTTAAGAAACAAACAAGTCGATTACGAGTACAATTTGAACGCTGGATAAAAACAAATTCAGACGGAAGATTCGTCATGTCCGCTACTACGAAATATTCACACACGGAAATCAATGCAATGGAAGACGTAACAGTATACATTATCATTATTATTATTTTTCGTTCAAGTATACAGCACATAAAAACGGAATCTTATTCCTCGAAACTCCAGAACAATAACTACATCTCCCCGGCCAAACGGTTTGGCTCGACGCACCAACGCCAACCAAATGTTCACTTAATCTCTCGTGGGCCTGAAGTAAAAGTGTAAAAAAAAAACCCCTCTGAATAATCGTGTATACACATATCCTAAAACAAGCTTCGAAGAACGGCAACGGCAACGACAACAACTCATCGAGTGGAAAAAAAAAAAAAAAAACGCCGCACCATACGTTCCGAGCGCACATCATGCGCGGCTTATACATGACCCCGAGGAGCCATTTCGCTCGCTCGCTCGAGCCGTAAAAACGCTAAAAATTGCGCGCTTGCGCGTACTATACGTATCTACTACTTGATATACATCATCCGCGTTCGACGCTTGCACTTATCGAGCCCATGAGAGATTAATAAATAAAACCGGGGCGCTGGCTCGTTTTTATCCATTTATTACGCGAACGTATGTATATATTATATTATCCGTACACACTCATAAAAGCGTACGCGCGCATATGTACACATGAGAAATCGAATTCTTTTTTTCTCCTTCCCCGTTTTAAAAATAAAATAAGCGATCATCACGACTCATATGACCTAACATTATTGTAATTGTTAATCATTAATTTACAGAGTATTGCATCGGAGCTGGGGGGCAGTACCTGCGAGTGTGTGTGACGTGGACGCTTTTTTTTTTATTAGGTATACCTACAAGTGGGAGCTCTTTAGGTTTTTGTCCAAGAAAATGGAAATCGATCGAGGGTTATTGGTCCCTGTCCACCACTCGCACACTTAGCACTTCCACCTTGCATAATTCTTTGTTTGGTTTTCTCATTTTCTATTTTTTTTTTTTTTTTTTTTTTTTTTTTTTTTTTTTTTTTTTTNTTTTTTTTTTTTTTTTTTTTTTTTTTTTTTTTTTTTTTTTTTTTTTTTTTTCGCGCAGTGAGAGCTTGGCAGGACATGAGAACTCGTAATGGCCCGAGACGACTGTCGTTTCGTATTACAACGCACAATTTACTAACAGTACAGAAATGAATAAAATATATGCCTTCACTACCGTCTACAGCACCAATTTTTTTCATTAATTCCATGGAACAATATACATAGAAACGAAGTTGTTTGGCAAGACGGGCCTTTTTAGTTTACGCGTTTACGTAGTTTTACGTACATCGTATATATACATACACAGTAGAGACAAATAGTCATTGGTCGTTAATTATGAAAGTGAAACTGAAAAGTTGCAGTACTACTTTGCAGCGTCTACGATACACACGGGACATTAAATGCTATGGGTATATTCTCTCGTAACAAAGGACGCCTGGAGCTTTCGTAGTATCCTCATTGTAAGCGTTGCAAAATTATCATATTGTAATTATTAGAATAACAATGTAATATCAATAATCATAATAATAGTGAAAATAACGAGGGCAACAGTATAATACATAATCAAGTTACAATGTATATAGAGGAATGATGATGATAATTGTCGAAACTGAATCGACATCGGATCAATTCGGTGATGTAAAAATATGAGGATCAATTAATCCTGAAATGCAAGGGGAAAAAAGAGGGTAACGAACAAAAAAAACTAAACTCTCGTTCGTAATTTTTATTGCCATGCAATAAGTATTTTCCCAACAGGATATATTATGGACTCTTGGGCTCATCCATCCGACGCGAGAACACTTTTTGTTTCATTATAATCTTTATTTTTATCCTAGTATTTTGCTCTCCTTCTATTTACTTTTCATTTCATCCCTACCTTTCGTACAGATGTACAACGATATATTTACACAATCATCACAAAAATATCCGTAACTCGAGATATATTTATGTACTCCCCTTATTTTCATTACACTGTTTATATATGTATATATATGTATGTATATATATATATAATATACGCACCGACCCACGTGCGTGCGTGTGTACACGATTCAATATGTATAATAAGTATATGTATATGTAACTAATCGTAAAATCTCGACACATGTATACAGCCGCAAAACGCGTAGGTACACGTATATGCACCCTGTAAGATACCTAATATAATTATAACGACAACAATAATTATTGTAATAATAATAAAATGATAATAATGATGACAGACCTCGCGCGCCCATGGCATACAGGTGGGCTGTTCATTCCCCTCGGCTACGTCTGTATGCCCTAAACACGTGCGATCTCATTCCCCTCCCCCAAAATTGCATACATATATATGTACGGGCTCGACGTGTATCCTTCTGCCTCGATTCAAGTTTAGTTTGCTCATATATTTACATGCAAGAGCCGTGCCGTAATCTACATCGCTGCCTCTGAATTATTGTATCCATACGAACGTCCGTCTTTTGGGATGCCAACCCCGACTGTACACCCACTCTCTCTCTCTCTCTCTCTCTCTCTTTTTCTGTGTGTACAATGTGTATAATATAATGTTAGGAACCCTGTGATAGCTCGTGTTGAGCGAGTGTGAATCCGCGAGTGCCCCTCCCCAATTTTGTGTGCTCGTACAAGCTGTGTGGTATGGATACACTGATCGGATTAACATCCTGTTCCTGCGAATTCGTGTATACGTGCATGAGAGAGTTTTTACCCGATTGTACGATTCAATCGCGAGGGAAAGTGAGCTTAGAATTGTTTGATTCGTCGTATTATTGTATATGTATGAACAATTTTTCTTTAAATTGTATTTTTACGAAATATTTATGCAAGGTTTTTTTCAACTTTCTTGTTCATTTGGAAAAAGGTGACGCACATTTTTAGAGATAAAAATTATGGCAAAAATATTTTTTCTGTCGCTTTAACAGAGAAAAATAAACGTAACGTCGGCCTCATCTGTGCTGGTGTAGATGAATATGCAAATGTTGAGTACAGGGTGCGAGGAGACGAATGCGTACGTACAAAGGCGTGAATTTTAATTTCATTTTTAAATCCATGTGTATCCGTAGGCAGGGGTGTGCACAATTATTCTATAGAGTTTCAAATATTTGTAAATAAAATTACATGTAAAGCATTGTTTTTGCGGTGATTTTTCCTCACCTCCAAGCATCTTTGAGATAATACGTTAAAAAAATTTCTTTATATTTAAATGTATAAAAAATTTTTCAAATATTTTGACACCCTTGGTTCTTCACTTGTGTCTTTTTCTGAAAAAATTTTGTCAAGTAATAAAAGATAAGATGGCAAAAAATGCATTATTTACATTGGTCTAATTATCACCCAAACGTTATAAAAGCTCTATTCGTTGGACGCGCTTGTCTCTACAGCTCGAAAAATCAAACCAGAATCATCTCGAGGAAACGACGACCAAATCAATGCACCACCTTCAGTCATCGACGAAGTAACGCGTACAAACATAGACGCGTGCACTTGCTTACTTTAGATTGTAATTGATCACGTTTGATCAGGGGGGAAGGGGCACAAAATAGATTACAAGGCTTAAAAAGGCGATATCCAAAGGGTGCGGTGCTATATACATACAGTTCCCTCGCGCAATCGATTGAAACCATCTACTGCGGCGTAAAGATAAAAATTCCAATTTTCCGTCCTCCCGTAGTAACACCCCTCGCCTCGTTGTTTCCCGTCTCCATTCGATTGTTTCGACTCGCCGGGGTGTACGTTACACGAGGGTTGTTACTTAATGGAGGCAAAGAGGACGGGCTGGCACGTGCAGTGGCGCATCCACGCGACCGAATCCTCCTGCCGGCTAATGTGAGCGCACACCCCTGATTCCTTTGCCGATAATCTCCCTCGGATTCGCTCTCGCGTCCCGTGTGTTATTGCGACGCGGTGTACCAGCTATACAGTGACACGGCCGTGTAGGTAAGTGCTTTTCCAGTCGATTGCACTGTAATCCAGGTGTTTCTCGATACTATTACAACATCAAAGGGTTGGATACTTGCCACAGATTTATGGCTTGACTACGTGAAAATAACTAAGCAGTTTGGTGATCAAATAAATTAAATCAATACCCTGTTATTTCATTTGTACTCGAGTAATTTTTCATATTTAGTCAATTATATTTTCATTATGTTAATTTGAATAAGTTTAAAACCACGTGAAGGGCCTGATTACGTTTTTCGAGAGTGAAGAGAGAGATTCTTTAAACGAAATCAACGCAGTCTCGAATCTAAAGTATTTTTGTCACGCGTGAAATTGAAAAACGATATTTATCACCCGTTCAAATGGTGATAAGTCATAACCATCTGAAAACCTTGGGAAATCGATTCTTTATTTACGGTCGATTAAAAAGTGTACTCTCGCTTTAAAAGTTACCCAAGAAAACTTCCATTCCACCAACTCGTGGGTAAATCGGTCCACGGAAAGGTCTAAATTAGCTTATAAAATATTTATTTTGTGAGTGTATGATACAAAAAAAGAATAAAAAATGTATAAAACCCACCGAAGCTCGTCCTCTCGTAAAAGTATCGAAAAGGCCACGCGGACTTGACAAAAAAGAAGCCGAAGCAAAGTGATCGGGTAAGTATTTATCGAGCTTCGACTTTGCCAAAGAAGCCATGGCTAGTGGATAAAAAGCGCGCTTGCGATTTAAAAGAAAAGAAAGAAAAAAAAAAAATTAACGACAGGGAGGGAATGTCTACAAGACGTGAAAAGAGTCAGTTTATCAAGTTTCTTTTCATTCAACCGAAAGAGAGAAAGAGCCGGAGGGCAGACGTTCTCCGTTTTTTATTTATTTTTTTTTGAGAGGGAGCGGGGGTTGGGGGTAAACAAAAGACGCAGAGGCCATCCAAAGTACAAATGAAAAAGTTCTGCGCGCGCGCGTGCCTACAGTCCTGAGGGTGGCTGTTCTCTTTCGTAGGAACATCACCTTATTTTGTATTTACTTTTTCGCCACTCCGAGCCCGTTTTTTCCCATGCTTTTACCTGCAGAGAGCGCACGAGGCCTGCAGGAGAAAAAAAAAAAAAGAACAAAAAAGAACAAAAAAGAAAAAGAAACAAACAAAATACAAAAATCACAGCAAACCTTAGACATCGAATGTACAAAGAGAGCGCGAAACTCACACCGCTGCCTTTTGTTTCCTTACACGTGACGTGAGTGCACTCGGCAGTATTTCTCCCTTTATTAGTTTCATTCGTATCTACAACGAGTCTAGGGGAGCTTAGTTTCGATCGATCACTTGACTAAGTACACGCACCGCAATCGACGGAGATTCCCGTAAATCGGCTGTCACGTTTATGTACAATTCATCTTCTATTCTGAAATCGCGGTAGTTTGGATCGTAAAAATTAAATTGGCAAAATTCGGTATCACTGGAAAAAAAAGCTCGTTCATCAATCACCGGTCATCTCATATAATAAACGATAATCCAAACAACCGCGGGCTACAAGCTTACAACTAGTGCGATATCACGACGTGGTTCTCACCGGGCTCCCGTGGCCCTCGACGCCGATCACGTGTCCGAGAACAAAAACTCGCTCTCGGACAGCAGGACCTCGAGGTCCGAGGGCACGGTGTGCAGATCCGAGTTGGCCGGCTCGCCGATGCAAGACGCTTGGCTGAGCTTCGAGGAGGTCCGATTAGGCTTCGACTTGCGCTTGCGACTTTCCTTGGCCACCGCCGCGCTCCCCTTGCTGCTCTTGATTTTCTTGCCCTCGGCGAGGGTCCGCACGAGCACGCCCGTCCTCGGGACCGCTGTTGGTTGCTGCTGGTTGGCGTTCGAGCTCCTCGTGGCCGGCACCTGGCCCACCTTGTCGGCTTTGCGCAGCTTCACCGTGAACTTGAACGGCGGCTTGTACAGCACCTGCAGCCGGGCCCTGTCGGTCCGCGGGTTCGCCGGCTGCGGGGCGCTTCCTCCGACGTTTATCGTCGCCGCGGCTGCCGCCACCGCGCTGGTGGTGTCGTTGCGTGCCAGGTTGCCGACGCTCCGCGACTTTGAGCCCGTCAGCCTCCTCAAGGGCGTCACTTGCCTGCTTGGGGACCAAAACGGGGGTGGATGAAAAAACAAAGTGGGTCTCTTTCAACGACGGTCAGCTTGGAATTTGAAAAGTTTTTCTTTTTAATGACGTTTTAATGAAATTCGAAGGGAAGCTTTTTACGATATGCGCGTTTGAAAAGAACTGCCACGTGTCTTCGTAACCGGTGGAATTTATTTACGACAGTTTGGAAATTTTTCATTCGCAACGCGCCGTTAAACGGACATTAAAACGTAACGCTCCTAATTCGTGCCGCTACAAGTAGGTGACGTGCACACGCTTTTCCGCGTCACGGGTTTTATACTTTGCATGTACTCGAGACACTTGAATCTCATTACTCTTCCATTGACATGGTTTTCAACTTTACTGTACGGAGCGACGTTTCAACTACATATTATACGGTATAATCGAAAGCGATTATACAAACGTCACGTTTTTTAAGGGGATGTAACATTCGCTTCGTAAAAAAAGGTACCTTATTTATGGAAAATCATGGTCATTCGAGTGAGTCCCATGAAAATAGGTAAAACATTATTAGCTTGAAATTGGGAGGTTTACCCGGATAAAAGGACATTTTATTCAGCTGTGGAAAAAAAGGGCACTCACCGTCCATTGCTCCGACCGGTCTGCGGAACGGGCCTTCCCGCCAGTCCCCCGGTAGAAACGACGGCAGGATTCGCCTGGAGGTTCACGGGGTTGCTCTTGCTCTTGGGCAACCCAACGGCAATGGAGGCAGCAGCGTTAGCCACAGCAGTGGCGGTCTTTGGCGCGTCGACGCGACAGTGGGAGGCAAGCAGCCACGAGCGCACTTTGGTCTTGGGATCGGCTCCGGCGACGGTACCGATGACCACTGGGGTCGGCACCGGGTTGTTAGCCACGGGAAGCGCCACAGGCACCGACGCCGGAACCGTCGGCCCACTTGCCACTGCCACCGGGACCGCTTCGTTGGTCTTCTCGGCTTGAGCTGCCGAGTAGTCGATCACCTCCTTTTTTTTGCGCAACTGCTGGGCCACCTGCTGTTGCTGCTGGCCGTTTGACTTTTTCTTGTCGGCCGGGGCTTTTTCCGGCTTGTCCTTCGCATTGCGCTTCATGAACTGCTGGAGCGCGGAGGACGACGACTGCGGCGGCGGGGCAGGCTTGCTCGTCGTCGCGTCGAGGACGGGAGGCGAGGAGACCTCGGGCACGACGGCCGAGCCCACCTGCCGTGCTTTCCGGGAAATCTCGTCCGGGGGTTGGACGCCCGCCTGCTGAGCCGCGGCTGCGGCTACCACGCGCTTTCGTTTTACCTGATGGGAGAATTTTCTTAAATAAATAAATTGACAGATCTCTCGATTCCATATATATATATACCGATCCTATGTACCGAACGATCATTACTCGTATACCACACGTCGCACAAAAGTATCAATAAATTAACAATACATCGGCATCGAGTGGCCGTTGAGTTGTTCGGTACACGGAGTAGCACCTGATACTAAGCTGAATAAATAAAGACGATCGATCGGCCGGAGGCTTACCCCTATACCGATCAATAATCCAGGGATATAACGAGCACGAATCGAGCGACGATGCAGGGAAGATGATAGCGGATCACACTATACGCGTAGAGAGATCGACCGTGTATACCCCAATAAAGTATTTATTGAAACAAAAATAAACACACACACACCCATCCACGTTGGGGCGGATTAAAAACAACCACGTAACATCTGCCCATCGATCGCCGGTGGGAAGGGAGGGGAGCTAAGACCTTTCATCAACTTTGCCACCCGGGAAAGCTCGGTTAAGCTCCATCTCGGGAATATGTATTGTGTTCCTTCGGAGCTGCCGTCCCGGCGAATTACTTTCCGCGCAGCTGGATTCGACGATATACCAAGGGGGGGGAGTCAAGTTAAAGCAAGCGAAAAAAAAGGGGGGGGGGGACGAGATAAAGCTGGATTATCGCTTCCATCGTCGGAAGGACGGCGAGTGGAAAAACAAGGGGAAAAATGTATAAGACTCTTGCTCACCTTGGCCGCCTTGTCGTGGGCGTCGTTCTTACGCTTGGGCCGGCGACGCTTCTCCCGGACTTTCTTGCTGAGGGGCAGCTTCGCCCTCACCGCCGGTGGATGCACCGTCACGCCCTCCGCACCCTCCGGTGGCAGCCTCACCGTCTCCGTCGTCGAGCTGTGGATTATCGTCACCGACTTGAGCTTCTTGCCCTCCCGTTTCGGCAACAATCTCACGACGATCGCCTGCGAAAGACACACGTCATCATCGTCCACGTGGCATATACTATTGTTTTTTTTTTTTTTTTTTTTTTTTTGGGCCATTGGAGTTTCAATTGGGCGTGGGGAGTAGGCCGGTTGGATTTCACGGTAAATCGGAAAAAACTTTTCCACGTAAGGGATCGCCTATAGCCGATATACATCACCTCCGAGGGGCTCGATTGAACTTTGCTCATTGTTTTTGTGATTCAATATCGACGGGAAAAACCCGACAAACCTGATTCATGTGTACGGGTAATTGAATGCTCCAGGTGGCCGTGTTGGCGATACAAAATATCGGATGGGAAAACCGTTTTCTTTTTTTTTTTTCAAACTTTTAATGGGCTTTCATTATCACGCGAACAATATGTGCATTCAACGAGCAAGCTCCTCCGGTCTTGCGCGTAATATCGAAAAAACTTGTATAATCGGCGCTATAAAGTTGCGGAAACGAAAAAAAAGAAACCCGAGGTTCAATGGTACATAATGACGGGGATCAATTATGAAAATTACGCTTTTCACGAGTTACGCGTCGAGGAGGCCGCTGCGCGAAACTTTGTACATACTTTCCAATTAAAAGATGAATTCCCCCCCCCCCCCTTACGGATCTTGGGAAACCATCTTTCGCCGCGAGTATTAAATATAAGTAAATTAAAGTTTGAAACTTTAGTGTACACGTGTATATATGTATATGTACGGATCGTCAGGCTCGCGTTTGACCCACTTTGAAGGAGTCACAAGGGGGGGAAGGGGACAAGGATATACTTATTTCCCGTAATATACCGGGGATGGCAATTACTCGTTTACACAATTTCCGCAACTGCGCCGCATTTTCATCGAATTATCAAACTTGTCCCGCAAGTTGTGCGCCCCATAGTCATTTATTCAAATACTTCGGGGGGGGGGGGACTCCTGGAAATAAAAAAAAGTATACCTACCTACCTACAAAAGTTGACGTTATTTTCAAGTTTGAGAGTAATGGAAAAAATAAGTAGCTCCTATATAAAATAAAAAAATTAAAAAAAAAAAAAAAAAGAGAGAGACATCAACATAAACGTCGAGTGGGATATGCTTGCTGTATACGTACGAGGAGGCAGTAAGGAAGAAGAGAGCTAAGGAAAAATCCTTTTAAATCTAACGGTCTTTCTTTCCACTATTTACTCAAGGAAAATGATACTTTTTTACGGGGAAAATGTTTCTTTGCTAGCTTATTCATTCCTCCAAGCACCGAGTTTTATATTACTTTCGCAAACTACCACTACCCCTTCTAGCGTATAACGAGGCAGTCGGGGATGATAGGGGGAGGGGGGGGTAAGCACCAGAAGAACAGGCAGGCAGGCGTCTTATGAATACAGTGGCCTCCCCGTTCCCGCGTCTGCCTGACAATTCAAGAACTTGCATTATTATTACAAATTACAGTGGAGGGAAAAGGGAGACGGAGAGAGGAGCCCGAGGAAGAGGGTGCATTTACGCGGGACTGTTATAATAAGTTGAGCAAACGCTCGCTTGAACATCCTCTGTGTATACAAGTATGTGTATACATACACACAAATAAGCAGCTTTTGTACATGTAGCGAATCTTACGTTTACTCGGGATCTCGCGAAGCTGTGGATTTTACTCTTTTATTATTACGTACGTTAATTTTGCGGTTTAACTTACTATTAGAATTATTATTAACGTCTATGCACTTCTTCTTTTCCTTTTTACGTCGACGCTGCAAATAAAGCGTTAAGTGAAATAAAAAAGTTGTTGGTTGCGGCTCATTTGCATTTAACTTGAATGGATTTGCTTCTTTTTTTCTCTCTCTCTTTTATTTTGCTTTCTCCGGAATATTTGTCTTCGTACCGGTTTGTTGCAAGTAAGAGTACCTACTTAGGAATGTTATTCTCAACTAGACAAATTGAGTTACGAAACTGCGGGAATACACTTACTCAGAGTGCAATTTCAATATGGTCTTGCAGTTAAAAGCTTGGGTTTCAAGTAAACTTGATTGTTTAAATATCGAAAGAGTATATTCGAATTACATATACTTAAAAATTTGTTGAATGACAGAAAAAGGATTTTGAGCTCTTTCGTTGAATTTTCTTTGACTCTGTAATGATGATTAATATTTAATAAATAATAATTTAAAAAAAACCTTTTTAGGCACATTCCTTGTAAGTAGAGAGAAAGAGATAATTATTTTTATCACAAGGAGCGAATGGTGTTATATTTGGTTAACTTATCAATTTAATCCGAACTACAGATAAATATCACCACTTTTACCAAAAGCACATAAACACACATATATATATATACGTAGAGGTAAAATCGTAATAATTTTTAGATTTGACGTGTCCCCAACCACAAAATATATCTTTCATTTTATTGACACACCCCAATAATAAAACCACTTTTTATACGTAAAATCCCCCAGTATGATATGTACTATCGAAAAGGAAAAAAAAGGCAATGTACTCACCACCAGAGTAAGAAGAGCGATGAGCACCAACGAGCTGACGTACCAGTGCTCGTACATCCATCGCTTGAAGGTGGCCAGATTCTCGTCGGACAAGAGCAGCTTCCTAAGCGTGGCGAGCGGCCCGCTGGGGTCGACCTCCCGACAGCGCTGGTACACGTCGCAGTAGCCGATGTAGTCGTTGCAGGGCGTCCCCGGCTTAGCGAACATGTCCGGAATGTCGTACGGCGGCGAGTTCCAATCGAACGACGACCTGCAAACATGTACACGGAATATGACGCGACGTTTGCCGGGTTCTCCCCTCTTTCAACTTTACACTTCCCAAGGCGGATTCACAACTGCAAGGTTTGCACATCCAGCCCCAATACATACTTCATAGCTGAGAGGTACGTCGAATTCCATAGCTTTTGTACGGAGCAGTCCTTCGACCGATTCTCGAAATTGCCTATACCCGAGACAGAGAGCGCATATTCAAAGGGAAAGCTGTGTGCACACAAGAGTATTGAAAGAGCTTCGGGCGAAGGTAGACGTAATACCACATGGACACGGAGAAACTACTCAAAACACAAATCGAGATATTTGGTTCGACACTTCCATTCCTTTGTTTTTTTCGTTCGTTGCGTATAGAGGAAAATAAAAATCAGCGCTCGGCCTTTATTGTCCGGGCCATTGTAGTCCCCTAATGAAACGTCATTGTCCGAAACTTGGAAACAGAGTTGGCCGCTCCATCCGAACGCGAATCACGCGAATGACAATATAAACCTGGCCCTTGGGCGCAAAAAATGTCCTTTTCATCCGATTTACCATCGGGGTGGAAACAAACAAAAAGCTTCGACCGAGCGAGTAAACTTTTTCCCTTTTTTTGTTACCGCAAACAAAACAAAAAAAACAGCCACGGTGGGTGGAAGGCACTCGCGTGGTTTTTCACGCGCTACCGGTTCACCGAAAATCGCCTCTCCGGCGATGCGAGAGAAGCCAATCGTCGTTTTTGGACTTTGAAAAACATTTGGACGCCCAACTCGGATGCAGTAGGGGGGGGGGGAAGGACTCAGGAGGGAGTTCCTTCGGCCGGAAGAACCGATCGATCGGCTGACTTTTCCCCCCCTTTGAATACAAAAATATCCGGCGCGCATCCCACCTCTTTTCCCACGACCGGGCAATCGACGCCTGCGCTCCTCTGATGTATGTGTGTGTACCTTACACGTGGCCATCTCCGTTTCACAAAACCCAGGGGAGTGAGTATTTCTCCCCTTCCTCTGTGCTCGAAAACGGAAGGCAACTTTGTCTCCTCCTCCTTCTTGCGGACAAAATCCGGACTTGGCGAATTTATTTGATTATAGGACCCAGAGACGAGAGCAAGACTGCAGGTAAGCGGGGAGGAAATCGCATTTGACGAGGCGGAGGGGTAAGAGGGTATAAGTACGTCCGTGCCTTTCGGTGCACACTGTCTGTCTGTCTGTCTGTGGGAGTCTTAATCAGGTTACGTCCAAGTGCAGCAAGTTCAGCGGGGGCGAGCTTTGCGCCGGTCCTCCTTGCGCGGAGAATTCGATTAAATTGACGCAAGTCCTACTCACTTCTGGAAATCATGCGACTCGACGAGCGACTTCCCCCCCCCCCCCTTTTTTCGTCCGGAATTCCTTGAGAGCCACTCGACTTTTTTTCTTTTCTTTTCCCTCCTTATACCTCCTAACTCGCGCGTATTTTCTGATGGGCGTGTATGAATCACCCGTGCGCTTACGACTGATTTATCTCGCGGATTTGGGCAATTCACCGGCACGAGGGTTTATGAAGAACCTTCCCCGCTCCCTGTTTTTTTTTTTTTTTTTTTTTTTTTTTTTTTTTTTTATCGCGCCTCGTTGTTTAGGTCTAACTTATGTTTGTCCGTTTGTTTCCTCGAGCTTTTCCTTCCGGTCCTCCGACTCGTATAGCTCATGGTTAGTGCATATGTACACAGTGACCCGAGCTTGCAGCCTCTCCCCCCTACACGCGCGATAAGCCAATCTAATGCGACGAGCAACGTCGCTTCTCGGGCGTGACGCCTCCGTGTCTCTTATTTATGGAGGTGACCGTGTATACACGCCTTTTTTTATTTTTTTTGTTTTCTTCCTTTAGGATTTGTTATTCAAAACGACAAGAAACAAAAAAAAAACTCACAGGCACGGCTGATTCTCTCCGGGCACGCGACAGCAGAGCTCGCAGGCCTTGGTGGGCGGGTCGTCGGGCAGGGGGATGCACTGGCAGGACTCGAGTCCGTAGGCGAGGCAGATGCTACCTGTGCACTCCTGCGAACGTAAAAGTAGAGAAAAGAGTTAGCGTGATTATACAAAAAGAGAGGGGGGTGGGGGCGCGTTTAAACTTTCAGAGGGTTTGCGGCTGTCTGGCGGGCCACGGTTTGCGCGATTGCGAATTTAACGGGGGCTTTGGTCTCTCCGGATTCCAGGGGTGAGAGCGAGTTTTCGAGAGTTGACTGCTCTGCGTGTTGTTACGGTGTTGGGCGAGGACTACTTGTACGCTATACAGCTTTACGCAAGATATTGTTGGCGAGGTATCAGTTATACCTTTAACATCAACGGGACGTCCCGACATCCCAACGCGTAAAATAATATTGTAACGCGAAAAGCAAAAGTAAGAGGGATAAAAAATATAATGCCATTGGGTGCAGCAGAGATAAAAATCCATTACATGTATTCCAAGATGGTTGTACCCTCAGTGTAATTACAATAAAATACGCGATTCAAATTTTTATATTTAAAAAAAATAAAGGAGGATAAGCCATTACTCCTATTGGGTTGACGAGCAATTAGCCACGCTCGATGTTTCGAACAAAAACCATGGATGCACGCTTTCGCGCATTGATGATCACATCACCGGCGACACGGAAACCCGTCAGGCGTCGGAGCTTTAAATTTTCGCGATGTATAGATATCATACGCGGCAAACAGCAAAGCGCGAGCGATTAACGAGTCACTGTATGTATGTGCATGTACACAATGTGTACACATGTATATGTATGTATGGGTGGAAGCACCGGAGCGTGCAATAACGACTTACCCCCATGAAGCAAACGAGCTCTTTGTTGCAGATGGTCTTGTTGGGCTTGTTGATCGAGGGGGGACAGTACGGGGTACGTCCGTCGCAAAAACTCGCGTCCCGACAGCCGTTGTCCTCGCGGCACTTCTCCCCGAACTTCAGTCTGCAGTCGGTCGTGCAGCACGGGCCCTGTGAACAATTAAAAAGCGAGACGCCGCTGGTTACTCCTCGTTTCGCTGTGATCGATCGGTTGAACAGGTGGTGCCCTTGTGTTTTTTCTTTGACGCTCTTTCGGACTAATTGCTCGTGAAGACACGTGCATCGACAAGTTTTTTTTTTTTTTTTTTTTTCTCAAAAGATTGAAGATTGTATTGTATTTTTTTTTTCAGTGAATCAAACGAAAGGGATTGTTCAAAATATTTTACAAAAAAAAAAAAAAAAAAAAAAAAAACATTTTTATTGATATTTGACATAGGTGTTTCGTAAAAAGTGGAATTTTCCATCAATAATAAGTATCTTGTACATGGAAATGCAAAGGAAACTCTTTAACAAGAAACTTTTATAATTCCGTTGGATTTGACCTACAAAAAACTTTACGTTTTAGTTTTTATAATACAACACCATCACAACATTTTTTTTTGCTTCTTTTGTTTAAAAAAAGTGAGAAAAAATATTCTTAGTGAGTAAATTATTGCAGATTGAATAGTATCTATTTAAATGAATGTACTTCGCAATTTTCGGATAAGCTTAAAAATGTGTAATACCATTTCTACTTGTACGAATAAAAACTACAATGTAACTAAATGATTAAAAAATACAAAATAAAATGAAACGAAAAAAAAAGTATAATAAAAAAGAGAATTTGTTGAAATTCAACATAATGTACACATTTACTGTAAACATTTTGAACTTATGGATAGATAAAATATCAATTTTGTTTATATACCGACAGGGGGTGGAAAAATAAATATAAAAATAAAAAGACAACGCTGTAAAAGTGTACAACAGGATAAATATTGTATTCATAGCAGTATTTTGTATCCGATGGCCTTTACAATTTGCAAAAAAACAAACTGGAAATACCATGTAATCAAATTATATTTTCTCAAGTATTTACATCACTGTAAAAATTTTACTATTCAACAAATGTAATAATTTATTCAGCCAACAGGACACCCCTTGTCCTTATTGATTCATACACGAAGGCTCAAAAAACCTCTTCTATCCAATTTTCACAAATAAAACCAAATCCATCGCTACACCAGGAATTTCGAACACCGTAATTCTATTATTACGGACCTTTTCTTTCAATAAACCAAAGTACAAACGAATGAATGAATAAAATACGCAACCACCCCTCCCCGTTCTCCCATAGTTTGCCTAATACACCTGCAAATACCGAGCCAGCCGAGCGTGCTCCGTTCGCATGTACATTTTTTCTTGCGCGCAGTCGAGCACACTTGGCTCGCCTCTACCCGCATGCTCGTTCACCATGCGATGATTTACGCACCCATGATTCGCACGCCATGCGTCTCTCTTTCCCTGCTATTACATTAAATGTATCGCCCGCCAGCTGGAGCAAGAACATTATTATTACTATTGTACGCGGTCGCTCGTAAAATGTCAACCCACCCGTTACTCACTCCGGTAAAAAACACGAACAAACGATGGACTCGACTACGAATAAGCAAGTCTCGCATTTAGTAAGAAAGGAATAAATATAATTGTACGAGTTTCGCGAGGGTTTTCCTTCCTCGGTCGGCAAAAAGTAAAGCCGAACAAGCGGTGGCGTCGATACCAATCGTCCCTGAGGTGGACGAGGGGAGAAAAACCGAAGATCCCAGTTCGAGCGACACAGCTCCTTGCCTCAAAATAACGATCTGGAAATAAATCAGTTGCCCAGCCCACACATACAGGAGGAAAAAGCTCACCTGGCTGGGACTGCAAATCGAGCCGGGGGTGAGGGTGCAGGGCACCTCCTCGGCGGGTGGGTAGCGCCGTTGAGGGAAGCAGCACGAGTCCCGACAGTCCTCCTCCCAGCCGCAGTCGCACTCCTCGCCGTCCTCGACCACGCCGTTGCCGCACAGCGAGGCTTGTGGCTCTGTGAAAAAATAAAGATATATATTCAAGCTTTTTTTTTTTTTTTTTTTCACGATGGTTACCAACTTGGGGCGTTTTTGCAAGATAATGGTGGAAACGCAAGAACGTGATTGGTATACAAGTTTGCTGTTAAAACGAATCGAGGACACGTTAAAGCTGCATTGCTTTCTCAAGTGATCAAATAAATCCTTCGATTACAATTTCATCCATCAGTAATGCAACTGTTGCTATTTTTACTATAGCCAAGTCTATTTTCTCAAGCATAAATATTTTGCCCGAGACACAACACGTACGTATCTACATGTGATTTCAAAGCAATGTTGTTTTTTTTTTAACGATACAATTTTAACAGTGTTGATTTCCTTGATGAGCCAAGATACTCGATTAACACGAAAAATCACTTCATGCCATCGCACAAGCTACTACGATACGTTGAGCTCATTTCGATTCCAAGTCTCGTCCAGCAAACAGACCGTGTTTATCCCAGGAGGGAAAAGGCGACCCCACGACGCAGCGAATGCAACCTCAGCGAAACTCGGAAAGACGACCACCTGCGTCCACCATCCGTCTTCCTCCCCCATCGATTTATAAAATTCTCGCGCAAGTAAGGTAAGAAGAAGGAACGACAAAAGTCGACAGCATAGGTGCCAGTGCTTGTCATATTCGCATACACGATGCATAAAAGAGTACAGAGATGGAGCGAGCAGTTCTCGTCGCCCCTGAATCTCGAAAGAAAAGGAGACGAGGACCACACGTGCAGGCACCGAGAGCAAACCTGGCAGGCAACAACGCTGGATCATTGAAAAAGACGTTGGTATATATAATACCTATATATACGTATACCGTTGAGTTTCTTGCTTGCTCAATCTCGACCCTTCCCACCCGTATTCCGTCTAGGCTGTGTGTACCCATATAGGTAAACTCTCGCTACGTTTATTTTAAGAATGGATGAGACGAGGGGAGAAAAAAAATATGGGTGGGCGCGTGTGTTTATACATGACGACGTGATGGGGCAAATAAACGCGAATCGGGTAAATAAAAATGTAAGCGAATCGAATGAGCGCGCAAATATTTGCACCGCTGCTTAATCGTGACTGCCGTTTTCGTTTTGCTAGTCATACATATAATCATGGTGAGGAGATGTAATACAATGGCAGAGCTCATTGTTTCTTTTTTTTTTTTTTTCTCAAAAGATTGAAGATTGTATTGTATTTTTTTTTTCAGTGAATCAAACGAAAGGGATTGTTCAAAATATTTTACAAAAAAAAAAAAAAAAAAAAAAAAAACATTTTTATTGATATTTGACATAGGTGTTTCGTAAAAAGTGGAATTTTCCATCAATAATAAGTATCTTGTACATGGAAATGCAAAGGAAACTCTTTAACAAGAAACTTTTATAATTCCGTTGGATTTGACCTACAAAAAACTTTACGTTTTAGTTTTTATAATACAACACCATCACAACATTTTTTTTTGCTTCTTTTGTTTAAAAAAAGTGAGAAAAAATATTCTTAGTGAGTAAATTATTGCAGATTGAATAGTATCTATTTAAATGAATGTACTTCGNCTACAGTCGTTTACTAAGTTTGGTATTTATACTAATGCTGTTTCACGAGGAATATTTCGATTGGCTGGGATGCATTGCTTCGAGAGAAATCGCAATTATCATTTGGATTATGTTAAAATCAATTATTTCTTTTCATGAAAAACATTTCTCAACTAATATCGCCTGGCAAATCCGCTTACGAGAAATCGACTCTTTTCTCCTTATGAAAGAGAAAAATTATTTTCAAAGCAGAGAAATAAGAAAACTCGCCATCAGTAAAGACCGACCCGAGTATACTTGTTTCCTTGGTCCATACAATGTATACGTTTCCGGTACACCGTTGTAGATACTTAATATTATATTTTTCTTACAAAACAAATAACAAAAAACACGTTCGTTGAAAACTATTGTGGAAAAAAATCCCACTCCCTGCAACCATAATACTACAAATTCGTACAAGAAAATGGAAAGAATTGCAACCACGTCCATATGTGCCATGGCACACACACACTCCCCTTTCCACCAATCCAGCGATAACAACGGCACTGCTCGGAGCAAAGGGTGTATGCACATATATACACACGTGTGTGTGTGTACACAAGGGCACACAGAAGAGCATCAGCATCAACAACAACAACAACAACAGCATAATAGTACACGTGTATACACATACATAAGGTATAGCACTCGCTTGGGTCATGGGCTATTTGTCGAAATAAACTCGCACAATCAGGACTGCACAATGGAGCCTCCCAACTGCTGCCCGTGTAGAGGTACTGTTAGTTCCGAGTGTAGTGGGAGAGGCAGTGAGCCATTTCTGCGTGTGCTAGCTCCAGCTCAGACAGACGCGTGTACGACAACGACCGCGCTCCGCAATGCCGTAACTGTATCCGAACGCCATACGGGTGTGTATACGTATACTGTCGAGAGTACACACGCACACACGCATGCAAAGTCGTACGCTTGGAATGAAAGTCAAGTAAACACGAGAATGTGACACATGTGGGTGAGAGAGAGAGAGAGATATCCTGTAATGTACGTGTGTATACTTACCGGTGAAGCAGCCCTTGGGCGAGCGAGCCTTGGTGTTGAGCACAGGGTTGATGGCGGTCAGGCTGCACGGGCTAAAGCGATTATTGTTGCGCTTGTCGCCGCTCGTCGCACGGGCGAACATTATGAAATTGCCGTCCTCGCCGCCGGGCGTGCATTGCTCCGGGTCGTGCTGAAACGTACGGTAAAACGGCCCGCATTAAGAAGCATCCAACTCTCGCGTTTATTATATACGCTACGGATGATACAGTTTGGGGTGTAGTCGCCGCTCGGGTGGGGGTTTAATAACTCGTTGTCTCAGCACCCGTACCCGGTCCCGCACGAGTGTGTACTTGTATACTCTGTAAATTTAATGGTTTCTCGTACGAGCTTCGTTTCATTGCATTTTTTTTTGTTCTTTCTTAACGCGCTTATCACGCGCACGCACTGCTATGGCGCGCGGAACGAGCTCTTTCACGACAATGGCTGCTGTTTCGTCCTATTGCGAAGATTTTCCGCTCCAGCGGGGGCCGTTGGCTTTTTCTTCCACTTCCTCGTCCTCTACTGCCACTTGTACTTACCTACGTGTTATCATCGGCGTCTCGCTGGAGATTTCTCAGGAGTGGGCGGTTGAGTGTGCGTCTGACCAAACGCGGACTCGTACTACTTAAAAGTGCTCGTTTGTGCGCCCAAGGGATTTCTTTTATTATTTTTTTCCTTTCCTTGCAATAGTTTCTTGCATTGTTTACTTTTTCATTGTTTTTGTGTATAAAAATGAGACGAATGATGTTAACAAACTTGCAGGCAAGTGTAGTTGAACGTACGTCTGACCGAACTCGGACTCGTACTACTTAAAAGTGTATATACGTGAAAACGGCTTCTTTTTTCATTTATTTATTTGTTTGTTATTTATTTATTATTTATCTTCTTGTTACAATATTTACACAGGGGCAGTGCTGAATTTGTTATTGTTTTTATGCACGAAAATGAGATGAAAGATGTATACAAACTTACAGGCGAGCCAAAATTGTGTCCGATCTCGTGGGCGAGGGTCACGTGCGAGACCGCGGGTGGCACGTGCTTGCCGTAGTTGAGCAGCGTTACCAGGCCGGTGTTCAGGGATTTCATGCTGCCACGGTAGTGCTGGAATCAGGAAGAATTTTCTTATTTTTGTTATTATTGGATGCGAGTTTGTGGTTTGGAATCGATTTGTTGTTAAAATGCGTTTAGTAACCAAGGCAATGGAGCAAAAGTACGGTTATTGGATTTGATTTCGAGGTAGTGGATTTGTCTTTGACAGAAACATTGGAGGCTACATTGGGAACAAGAAGTTTGTACGAGCGTCGATTTGTTCGACATAGAGATTAAAACATGGTTGGAAACTTTGTAGTGAACATATATTATGTTGAAAATAATTTTTAATCATGTATAATGTTATAAGCTGTTATTTTGGACTCCTAATCTATACTTTTTCGCTATAGAGACTTTGGGTGTCGTAGCCAAATCAGTACAGTCTTAGAATCTTGCCATGGACATACATGAGATCCAATCACATTCTTCTCTGACTGCCTATCACAAAATTGTCACACTGGCAATCCATTGAAAATGACCAAAAATTAGTATTCTGATAAATGCAGAGGTCCATTGTTTTATTTTATTTTTTTTGTTACTAAAGTACAAAGCATCTTTTCATCATGAATGAAAAAAATCAACAATTTACCAAAATACAAATCTCAACTCTAGTCTTTTGATAAAGTATACTCTTACGAATGAAAGTAAAATAAAAAATTATCCGATTGGCATCCACCCACGCGTTAACCCATATACCAATGTACAGCTGCACGCACGTACGAAAAAAAAGAGAGCAAACGTGAAAAGGCTGACCGAGAGCAGCCGTTTGCTCGCCGAACACAGGGGGGGAAGGGTTAATTAAGAGCCCTCGTCCTGTGGCCTACTTCTCATCGACAAGTACAAGCACAGACACATGCCGATTGACGCCGCTCTATTCACTCCCCTGTTCTTTCTTCCGCTGCTCGATTCAGCGAGCGCGTACGTGTGTTTGCTCATCCGTGTCCTAACGAAAGAGAGAACAGAAGTCGTACAGACCCATGTCCACCTGCCACTGGCGATGCTCAACTCGTGTATAGGTATGGTAGCCGAAGTCGACGTTTACTGCCGCTATAGAGCTTTAATTCATGCATACATACATATACATGCGCTGCAAGCGTGGAAGCGGAAAGGAAAAAAAGCCAGAGTCGTAAAAAGGAGGGCGATGCGCAAAGAAGACTCGAACGCCCTGTTGAGCGGAATAACACCAACAGCAGCCAAGTGTTGGCAATTCTTTTCCCGCCACCCTTTCGCTTTTCTCGCTCTCGTGCATATAATACCATACCCGCGCGTATGTGGAAAAAAGAGCACATAAGCCTCGTTTGCTCTAATGCTCCCAACCAACCCCCCGTCCATTTTCTCGCTTTTCTCCTTTTTGCCCCGCTCTCCGGAGCTTTTCGATTGGCTTCCCTCCTATCTTTCTTTCTTTCTTTCTGGCTACCGGCTCTCTATCTCTCTCTCTCGATTGAGCTCTGCTGCAGCACCTCCGCCACCGCCTTTATTCATCTCCCCTTCTTCTTCTCCTCTCTGTATGCGCTTGTGCGCAAATCCACGCCTTTTTTTTTTTTTTTTTTTTTTCTTCTCTCTCCGGGAGAGTAGTGCTGATGCACGCCGCGCTTTTTGCCCCCCGCTTCCACTCTCGTGCACCTCTTTTTCTTCTTTTTTACACCCAAAGCGCGACCATTCAACTCTTCTCTTTCGTTCTTTCTTTCTTCCTCTTTCCCCCCTCCCTTCTTTTCTAATGATGAAATATACCACCGGACTACCCCCTACCCCAAACCCTTAGCCTCGTGTACGCAAGCACTTTTGGCCGAGTGCACATCAGACTTTAAAATTTCGTCGGCAGCAGCTGTTTTCAGCTTTTGAGTACATATATATGTACACCTAAGCGCTTGTGCCCTTTTTTCTTCTTCTTCTTTTTCTACCTTTCGTTGTCTGCGTATGCGAGTTTGAGGGAAAATGGGTCGGATTTCTCGGTGAAATTTCACGAATTAGCAAACCTCCCTCAGGGATCACGTATATATGTACCGTCGTTCTTCTCTGTTTTGTTCGATTGGCACCCATTTCCCTGGGATAAACCGGCGCGTGTTTTTATCAAATTTGTAGAAACCCGTGTTTGCCCGAAGGGAAGCTTTTCCAGGGTGTATACACGGTGTAGCTCCCGAGTGCTAAATGATGTAGGAAAGAAAAGGCAGACCAGAAAATGCACTCGGGCACGTTTAACCGTGAAATATTGAGATGGACTTTTTTTTTTTTTTTTTTTTCTCTTCGTCTTCTTTCTACCGCTGAATTCAAAAAAATTACGAAATACCGTCGCAACCATGACACGGCTTTGGCAAAAATGCATATTTCTCGCAAGCAGAAATTCTCGCAGCTAACGGAGAAAACCAGAGATACATTCGGAATACCCGAGGGGAGGGTAGGGTAAATCCCCACGCGTCTGAAACAGCGGAATCAGAACCCGTCCGAAATTAGACGAGGGGGCCGCGAATCCCGCGGGGAACCGCGAACGAGGTGTATCGTAGACTAACCAATTTAAAATTAACCCAAAGCGTCCCTGCATCTTTTCCGATAAGGGCAAAAGCGAGCTCGCGAAAGACGAAGAATATCGCGGCGCTGCGTGGGCTCACTCGCGCGGCACAAAAGAGTAAACTTGGAAGGGCGAGAGTATGTTGTTGTTGTTGCCAAAGTTCCTCGGGCATCAAACCGCACTTTGGGCGACTTTGCGCGCCACTGGCACACTGCGGAACCAGCGGAACAAGTTTATTAGAGTTTTACTTGCAAAAAGCTGGCGGGCTCCGGTGCGCGCACATCTGGTGCACTCGCATATGTAAATATTCTAAAGTCAATATGGACTTTGCTTGCGTACCCACGTACATTTGGGAGGTACAGAAGGCGGGTGAGGGGAAAAAATATTATTGTTTAGCAAAATCACCGCTTGGCTTTGTAGTTTTGGGATTTCAAAGGGAGGGAGAGGAGACAGTCGTGTGGCTGAAAGTTTTTACCTCGTGCACTCGACACAGTTTGCAGAAAAACGCGAAAGAAAAACAACGGCGAATCGACAATAGCGTCAATTAAGGGAGAAAAACCGAAGATCCCAGTTCGAGCGACACAGCTCTTTTCCCTCCTTATACCTCCTAACTCGCGCGTATTTTCTGATGGGCGTGTATGAATCACCCGTGCGCTTACGACTGATTTATCTCGCGGATTTGGGCAATTCACCGGCACGAGGGTTTATGAAGAACCTTCCCCGCTCCCTGTTTTTTTTTTTTTTTTTTTTTTTTTTTTTTTTTTTTTTTTTTTTTNTTATCATCCGTTGTAGGGGCGATTTCGCGAACTATTTTTGATTAACCGGAATTGCAATTGCGGTGTTCAATTTTTCGTTTCACTTGTTTACGCTTCGTCGAAATTTTAACCAAAAGTGTGCTTCATCTCTACTTTTCCGAAGAAACGGATAGTACAAAGTATACTCTACAATTGGATTGATTTTCTGAGCTTCAACCACATGCGGGTGATCGCCAACCCTCGTAGAGCTTAAGTTAAAAAAAAAAAAACACAAAAAACAAAAAACAAAGAGTACGTAAATGAGAAAAAAAAAAAAAAAAAAGAAAAAAGGTTAACAAAGCCGGTGTTCGCTACGGGGGGGCAATACCGTAATTGCAGGATGGGACGGCGGTGACGAAAAAAGTTCGTCACGCTTGGGTCGTAATAACTTTTTCGTACCACCGAGTGGGAAAAAAAAGCGAGCATAATCATCATCATCGCGCCGCGGAAAAAACGAACAAATCGCCGAAAATCGTCGCGTTAATTAACTACGAGCAAGTCTATGTTTAATTTTAGAAACTTTTATATTTTTTCGGCAACCCTCTCCCGCTCACACGAGGAGGGGAAAAAAACCTTGGGAAGTTGATAACTGCGAGCTAATTAGATTGAAACTCGCGGCGAGTGTAGCCTTAAAACCCGCATCAAAGGGGTGCTCGTGTTTGGCGTTTCATTCGTTACAGCAATTTAACAAACCAAAAGCTGCTCGCAAACTGGTTAATTAACTCGTGATGATGATAATTCGCTTTTTGTCCCCCCTGACCCTGCCTCGATCTGCTGGACGGTGGAAAACAACAGTCCCTCATTAAAACACGGCAAACTTTGATCCTCTGGGGCGCAAAAACTTTCCCGCAACTCATAAATAAACGTAAGAAAGGCCCCGGAAAAAAAAAGAGACGTCGTGCGTCATTTATCAGTCCAGCTCGACAAACCGAATTTGCAAAGTGTCTAAGTATACTTTGAAGGATCGCGAGCGCTCCGGCGAAGGGAGAGGACAGAGGAGGAGGAGAATGGCACTGCGGAAAGGATGTCTACTATTTATCAGGGCGCGCGTGTCTCTGGAACGGCCTCCAGGGAGTCTGACCTAGTTTCTCTTCTCGTCGGCGAGTCGATGCACCTGGCTTCTCTTCTTCGGAAAATAAATATGGCGCGGGAGGGAAGGAGGAGGAGGAGGAGGAGAAAAATAAGCCGGAAGCAAAGTGATTCGTAAGCTGCTTTGAATAAGGCGGGGTGACGAGGAGACAAGTTGATGGGCGGAAACGTCGTCGGATAAAAGGGAAGGAGGAGGGAAAAAAGACTTACCCCGTTCTTTTCGCATACTCCGCCGGCGTTCTTGAGGTCTCCGGTCCAGGCCAATCCCAGCGTGCCCATCTCAAAGTCCCGGTACGTGAACATGTACGCCAAGCAGAACGCGTCGTAGTCCTCCTCTGTAATCAAGAGAGAGAAGGTTATTTTTTTTCCTAGTGTCGCTTCTTTTTTTTTTTATTTATTTTTATAATCGTTAGTAGTGTTAGCTGTGTTTATGTGGGTTATTTTGTAAGTAAAAAAAAATAATTATGAATAAATTGAATTATCAATTCGTTTGATGTAGTTATAAAGGAGCAAATTGATCGGGCCATTACTACTATTGTTTACAAAGTGGTACCTGATTGATGGACCAGGCTACTCTGTAACCCATCCAATTAAACCAACAAACACGTACTCAAAGTAGAGAAAAAAGAAATCGAACGATGGAATAAATAAAGACCGCAGAGGGGGACAGATGTTCATCCCCCCCGGCTGTAATACATGAAAATGAAGCCTGCTCTTGTATTTCATGAATTGCAACGAAGGGTATTACTTAATTTTTTTTCCAATCGTAAAAAATCGACGGGGAGATAGAAAAAAAAAAAAAAAAACATCGCAACGACCTTTGCAATTCATGATTTCTCTCGCCAACTGTTTGCCAAAAAGGAGACCAAGGAGTTCCCCCCTTCTGGCATGGAAATCACCGATTACTTCTCGAAGCCTTAAAAAAAAAGAAATAAATAAATCCTCGCACACTTGTGGGCTGAAAATTTGCGAGTCAAAAATGATCGGTGACATAAAATTTTTACACTGCCCCCGACCCCCCATTATTTTTCACGAGCACAGCCGTAGAAATCGTCCAGCGTCTATCATTATTTTCCAAAACCTCCGTTTCCACAAAAGCCAGCCCCTTGGAAACGACACGCGTGCAGCTAACGGCGTATCGTATACGCACACCCAATAAAATAAACGTCCACCGTTACCCTATACACCTCCTTTCTTTTCTCTCTAAAAACCCAGTCCCCGAGCGACTTTCCTCCACGTCATAAAATCCCATTATCGCAATTTCAGCAGAGCTCTCGTCACCTAATCCGCTGAAACCCCTCCGAATAATCTCCCATTTCTTCGTCTCTCACTGGCTAACGCGGCCGTCTCCGTTTCCGTATAATTTATTTTCCGAAAACTGGCGTATCAGCAGCAGCAGTGTCGACAGGAGCTCTGAGCGAAATATTCAAATTTCAGTCCAGAGGCCAATAGTATAGCGCTCAGGGTGTGCCTACTGAATTGTATATATGTATACGTACACCCATACACGTGCAGGTAAGCCGATCGCCCCGCTTATGTAATTTTAAACGCTCTTCCGCAGAGGCCTACATGTATATTACCGACGTGCACAAGGTCGATGTGTGTCTTTGGCATACACGGATAGGAAAGGGGAAAAGAAGTGGAAAGGGAGAAAAAAAATCAAGCTACCCCTGGGAAATATCGGGGAAGGACAGAGAGGGAGAGAGAAAGAGTGGTCGTTTCGTGGCTCTGTCTAGTCAGCTGGGTGTATACCGAAGGGGGATGAGATACCGCGAAAAGGCGGCGGCAGCCAACTTATTCCATTTCGAAGTTTTGTGGACGGTGCCTCCCTCTATTCCCCTACCCACCCTCTTCCTTGCTCCGCGGCTACTGCTGCTTATATTACCTGCCGTGCTGTGTGTATATATATGGGCTACTGTTGGCTGCCCGGTCAGCCGTCAATAATGAGAAATGTTTGCCGCCGGGGAATGCGGTCCCACCACAGGCCTCCTCCTCCTCATCCTCTGTTCCTTCCTCTGCGGCTCTCTTAACTTGCCTTTCTCTCTTCTCTTTCTTAGTTGGCTGTGGTGAATACTCTTTTTTGCGGCTTCGTTGAAATACGCGGGTTATTTTCGACCCCTTCCCCCCCTCCTTTTTTACGAGAGTTATGGCGAGTTTTTGTGCTTATGGCTGAATGTGAGTGTTATTTCTGCTAAAGCTCCTTTAGGACGGAGTTTGAGATTAAAAATATTGGGCAATGAAATGGTTTTTGAATATGTATTCAAAAATGTAGGTTATTTGCTGCATGCATTCATGAAGGTGCCTCTGTTATGTCAAAATTCATTTTTGAGTAGTACTAGCCGATTTTGGTCAGCCACTCATCAAGAACTTGTTTAAAAATCAAAAGACCATTTATAGTTTGTTTTCATTGGGATGTGAATATTAAATAACATTATTTAAGAGTCCATATGATGTCGAAATGCATTTGTTAAGTAGTACAAACCGTTTTTAGTCAGACAAGTCTATTCAGAGCATGTTTGAAAATCATTTTTTTTTTAACGTTATCGTTGATTTTTTTTACTGTGTGTGTTATTTTAAATTCCCATATGATAGCTAGAAGCATTTACTTACGTGTAGTAACTTAGTATAAGTCGATACTTAGTAAGTTACTTAGTATAAGTCGATTTCGAGCAGAAATCTATTGTCAATGCAAGTTTGAAAGTCTTAAAATATGATTTGATTCATTAAAAACAACGAATTATATATTAGCGAGAAAAAAATTTGTTGAATAATGAGCTTATCAATCCCGTAAAAAATGAGTAAGCTTTGAAAAAGTACTGAAATAAAAATTTTTAGATTAAAAGAAAGTACACTTGTGTTTTATATTACTCGTTGTTCCCTGAGGAATCATAACACTGCTCTAATTGACAAAAATCGTTTTACAGCAGCTATTATTGTTTCATTTATTAAGACTCGATACCAATTCCAGAATTATGAGTAGATTTCTTTTTAAATACAATTTGTTAATTAACATATTTACTGTGTCTTGTTATCTTGTATAGCCAAAAGCACGGACTCATTCATAAATGTAACCACTTGCCTGTAGTCAAGCAAACACGACCTTTTTATTCATACAAACCGACTCCATATTATACAGTGGAGCAGACGTTTTAATGCACACAAACACACACACACTCGGCCAAAAGTAGATAAAGAACCCCCCCCCCCTGTACCTTGATTCACTGCACATTTCTCAGCCCTTCGCTGTCTTTGTTTCGACCATTACAAAGAAAAAAAAAGAATAAACTGTAACACACCCTCACACATGTAGACGCCCGACCCACAAAAGAATGAAAGCTAGACGGACCAAGCCTGTATAGAGAGCACACAACGTCTGCCTTACGATTTTTCTCCCCCGCCTTGAGCTCCTAATACACGCTGTACACACCACACTATTGCCTCCAAACTCGCATTCCGGTCACGTTTGCAATACAAGCTCGGAACTCCTCGGCAGCAGCCAGCCCTTTGGCAAATATCCCCGTGTGCTTTGCGCGCGAGAGCTCTCTCTCTCTCTCTCTCTCTCTCTTCTCGCGTCGCATACGTTGCAGCCAGACGGTTCGGCTCTTGCGGCTATTCAATCGGATTTCGCCGGGGGAGCGCGAGAGGTAATAACGGACTGACAGTCGCCTCGTGCCCCCGGGGCTTGGAAAACACTGGAAAAACAAACAATATTTTTTCATACGCGCACAATCGATTTTTCCTTTTTTTTTTTTTTTTTTTTAACCATAAAATAAAAAAATAAAAAGCACGTGCGACTCGCGGTTGTAATATTACTCGCAGAGACTGAGTATGACACGCAAAGTTGCGATGGAGTCTGTGAAATCGTAAATTATGGCACGTCATGAATTATACGGGAGTAGGGAATAATGTATAACTAGATGGCGTACGGTTTTGCAAACGCGACAGTGCGGAGTTAGAAGGTGTGGAGGGGGTGGGGGAAGGTTGGAAAAGGGATGGTTAAATGTTACCGAAGACGAGGCTGAGGAGAAATAAACGGGATGTGGCCGCGTCATGAATGATAAACGGGACGAAAGAGCGGGATCAGCAAGTGGTAACAAATTCGTCGGAGAGAGCTGGTGCTTCTTTAATCGACCTTTCGTATTTTCTACAAATGAATGGGGATCAATGGGTTCTCGAGGCTTAGGACAAATGTTTGGTTTTTTTTAGTTTTTCGAGATACATAAACAAAAAAAGTTTAAAAAAGTACTGAGTAAAAAAAAAAAAAGCAAAATTAAAGTCACACAAAATTTCCCATTATTGATACTAATACCAAAACCCATTACTTGAATCAATTAAAATAATTTTACATTAAACAAACGCTGTAAACCAAGCTTTATTATGTTGATGGAAGCCAAACCTCCGAAAAGATCCTCTCTTATCTAGTACACACTCCAATGACGCCAAGACGTATCAGTAGTAAGATCAACACTCGGTCAGCCCCAGCTACCACACACGCCATAGTCGTTAGAAATATTTAACAATTGATAAATTAGACACCAGCTCTGTTATTTTGATAAAAGTCAAACCTCTGAAAAGATCCTTTCTCATCTAGTGTACATTCCTACAGCTCCCGAGACGTATCAGTAGTAAGATCAACGCTCGGTCAGCCCGAGCTACCATACACGCCATGGTCGTTAAAACTATTTATCAAGCGGTAAATTAGACACATCAGTTCTATTATGTTATCCTCTAAAAAGATTCCCTCTCATCTGGCACGCATTCCAATAACCCCAAGACGTATCAGTAGTGAGATCAACGCTTGGCCAGACCCCGTTATGATACGACTATGGTAGTTAAAACTATTTGTCCAGCGATAAATTAGACATCAGCGCCACTATTCCTCGTTAACGATATGCTGTACACTCGTGCATAAATTCGACTGGCCTGTCCATACACAATACCACAGTTAGCGAGGATTGGGGTGAGGGGAGCATTATAAGCGCATTATTCGAATAACACGCTACACCGCTCGGCTGAAATAACGAACGGGCCGAGCCCCTCGTCCGCCTATTACCAGCATTGTTGCTCTCGGAGATCTAAAATCTGGCAGTTAATTATAAGGTGGTGGCCAGTGGGAACCTTCTATACCTGTATACGTTGTACAGTGCGTTGTATGTATAAGGTACTGGTATGATATAAACCTGTTCTGCTCACGCTACTACACGTGCAAACGGGATCTCGGACTTAAAATTCTAGTACAGTACGGCTTTCGGGACCCACCCTGGCATTCGCTGCGGAGGAGCTCTCGCGTAGCAGCTAAAAGCTAAGCAAAGCTCAAGGGTCGAGTATTCGAACTATTTGAATTGCGCGTCCGAGGCATCTCGCGCGGGTGCACGTGTATATAGGTGTATTCGAGCGCAGGCACTCCTGCATACATAATACACGGCGCGAACTGCACTGAAGCTGAAAGCGTGGGTGTGTGTGGGTATATGTACAACTACACTCACCGGAAAAGAGCTCGAGGTATTTTTCGACGCCGTAGTTGCCGGGAAATCGGTAGTTCGGGTCCCGCAGAGCGTCACCGCTGTGCACCTTGACTCGCTTTATCATGAAGCTGATGTTGTCCGGTCGCCCGTCTTGATTAAAGTCTGAAAACAAAGGTGGAACTTTATTGAATCGCAATTTTGTGGCGCTGTTGCCTGGTGGGCCGAAAAAATATCGTACGGGCGTGGGGTACACGCGATAATCGGTTCTTGATGAAATTCAAAGGTGAAGGGCTCTTTTGGTAAAAGTTAAATTTTTGTGGCGCCCCTGGGAGAGCAATTCGTAAAGTACTTTTAATGCTTGTATATCGGTCTAATTTATACGACGGGCAGAGCAGTGGTAGCAGAGAGAGTAGTGCGGTCCCCGGCTCTGCAATTAGAAGTAACACGTGGTAATTAAATTTTTTAAACGCCGCGAATTTATCGCACGGGCGCACTGCACGTTTTGTAATTAAAACGAAAATCGGTCGATGTTTTCTTTTGTTTGCTCGAGAAGTAAATTACAGAGCGCGCGCGTGTGTGGCGCGCTACTGTACTTTTATTTGTTTTCCTGATTGAGGCAAAAATAAATTTGCAACGGAAGCTCATGAACATAACAAAGTTCGTCGTAATTTTCCGACTGCAAGTATACAATCGATTCGTCGAGGCCAGAGCTTTTCAAGGATTCGTATTTTTATCTCGCCATGAGTTTGGAATAATTAATTTTTAACTCCACAATTTCCGGTAGTATACCTTAATCGGTTGATCAGAACTATCGACCGATTTCAATGTTAAAAATAAAACCTCACTACCTCCCGGACTGTAATAAATTAAACAAAAAAGGATCTGCGTCTAATTTGTCCTTCCCAACCTTTCGCTACGACTCCTTTTCCTTCTACTAACGGGCAAGTCCTAAGACTTAAAAACTCGATCCGAGATCTGATCCGTCAACGCCGGGGGTCGAGCAAAGTTCCCGAAAACTTTCTCTCTCCTTTGCCTCCGCAGTCGGAGATAAGTCGCTTCTCAAATCAACGAACAGATGTACGTACAAGAGACAAAGAGTCTTTGACAAGTCCGAAACACTGCCGTAGATTGAAGGGGCGGGGGAAGAGCCGCAGTACACGAGACTTAGCTTTGGGCCAGTAGTGCAGTGCCGGTGGAACGGGATCGAGTTAAGGGGTAAACTAGTTAGCCGACGCTGCGGGCCAATCGCGAGCGAGCGCTTTCCCATCGAGTCCGAGGAACTTGGTTCCGCTAATTGTCCCGCTCGATTTTCCGGAGCGGTGGCGTCCGTCGTCGCTAGCTTCGCCGCAATTAATCCCCCCCCCCGCCCCCATCGCTTAACCCAGGGCCTTTTTTTTGGCTTATTATCTCTACCCGATTACCCCGGGATGATTCTGTTCTTTTTTTTTTTTTTTCCTTCCCCTCCATTTCTGTGCCTCAGCCATATCGGCTCTCGCTTGGCTGCATCGCTATACCTCCGTTCATTTGATATGGAAAGAGCATCGGGGGAGGGATGAAAAAAAAAAAAAAAATTTAACTAGTGAAACGTGTCGTATTTTAAATTTATGCACTCGAAGGGGCACAAATGGCCCGTTTGTGAAAGTAATATCTGCGTTTATTAGGGAAATAAAAGAGAGAGTCTCCTCGTCCCGTGGCTCTGGAAAATATTATTCCTCCGCCGCGAGAATCGTGAGATTTAATTCACGATTTTCGTGGAATATCGCTCGTTCGCGTTTATGGGAGGAAGGGGTGAATTGTGCTCGCTCGAATCATTGAAATATTGAAGCATCGACGGTTTTTACAATCTACAACTTCTCGGAGGTACGAATAAATATTTCCAGCCAAGCCTACATATATATAGGCAAGAATATTCCGATCGCGTTTCTCCCTTCAACACGACGTCCTTAGTGGGGAGACGTACCATCTCGATTTTTAATGGATAAAGTTGCTATCACAAAAGTGAATTTCTCTGATCTGATTCCACGTGAAACTCGAACTAACTATACTCTCGACGGATCCGAATCTTCTTCTCCGTGAGAAAGGGATGTACTGTATTTGATTACAGATTGAGTTTACTTATTACTTTTGAGATGGTAATTTTTTCTTCTCAACTTTAGCGTCAGAAGGAAGTACATAATGTTTATGTAGAATTTTCAAAAGTTCCATGAAACGCATGCATTAGTAAATAGTTCATGGTTAATTTTAAGCGTTTTAGGGCACTGAAGGGTCATCCTTGATGAATGAGTAAACACTTACGTGCAGGACCTGCCTTGATTATTCCACCATTTCCCGTCTCGAAATGCACCAATGTCCATACGTATGCAAACACGCTTAGCCCAAAGTGGACACCTAATGGCAGTGCCCACAAAAATCCCTCACGTCAATGATTTTAATTTTTACCATCACGCAAGTTCTTCCAAAAGCATATGGTTACCCAACTCAGCGACTAAGTGACGGCGTTACACGAACCACGTCCGATTTTTCCCTTATTTTCCCAGTGGACGCGGCGGCGAACTTTTCGCGACACGCGCCAAAACCGCCAAGGCGCGTGATACATTTATCTGCAAACGCGCGGCATAAATAACCAAGATTTATTGACGCTTTTCACATTAGAGTACGCGCGCTCCTTCACCCCGAAAGTTCGGAATCGATGCTCGGCTCCCGAGAGGAAAGTCATCGGCAGAAGGGGAAAATCATTACTCCTAGGAAGAGCTGACCCCCTTCCGGATCAACGTAAGACCTTAAGCCGATTTCGTACCCCGAGTGACTGCGAGATTTCGTTGCGTCTCGGTTGATAGCGCGCGCGGTTAAGTGCGTGTGGGCGAGTGGGTTACTGAGGGTTATGGAGATTGCGCTCGCAGGATCGTCTTTTTTTACGATGAATATTTGACTGATCTCTCCACTGGAAAATTTTCAAGTATGCAACCACTTGGTGAAAATATTTTACTTTTCGAGTACGCGTGGATTTCACTGTACGAATAGGGTAGGTGGTAAAAAAATGATGTCATTCTATTTTATTTATTTTTATTCTTTGTTAAACTTCAAATCGTTTAAAGTGATTTATTTTCACTGCTATACGTGTATTCATACAATCGTAACTTTAAATCATGAGTTTAGAGGAAAAATATCATTAATGAAATTCAGATTGTCCTCGAAAATTCGTGAACAAAAAAATGGCAAATCAGTCTTGGGATTGTGTGTTTGGATTAAAAAAAAAAACCAATGCAATTATCGATTTTTCCAAATTGTAGTAAAACTCTACCGTACAAAAGCATCATCCACGTGTCGTTCCAAAAAAAGTGATGACTCGATTAATTTTGTTTTCTCGGCTCCTGCAGGCAAAAGACAATCGTTACACGCCTCGATTATTCGACGCGCGTCCGTGTTTATATGTACACAAGCACCGGCATTTACGTAACCATCGTTCGGAAGATGTACGACTGCGTTGTACAATACTTTACCCTTATCTTAACTGAGTTTTACGAACGACGGAACTCGGGTAACCCATCGAGGCGCGAAATTGCGCGTCAATCAATTTCCGTTAACGTTTTCGCTGTAAAGTTTTATAAATTCAGCGCTTGTCAATTAACGCGAGTGTCCACGATACACGGTCGCGTGCCCGCGAATTAAACGCGACAGCGTTGTTGAACACGTCACAATCCGGACTCCTTTGTCCGATGCGTTTGAGCTTCGACGGAAAACACATCGCGTTGGTAATTTTGCGATAGGAAATTCACCGCGCATTTTACCCTTTTTGCGAAAGAAACCTCATAATGTATCATCTCGAGAGTGCGATTCCCACCTAATCCTTCCTATGCATACATACACAAGCTTAACGACAGCCTGTTATACAGAGCGTCAAGAGCTGGGAGGGAGATCGAAAAGTCGTAACGACCACGGAACGGAGTCGATTTGCATTTTCAAGTGGCCACCCCCCCATAGGTTAGTTAAAGTCCTTCCAGAGGACACCAAAGTATATACGTGTACATGTAGAGAGAGAGAGAGAGAGAGAGAGAGAGATGGCGTAATACCGGTGTGCTTGTAGATCTCGTTGACTTTCTGCACGTGCCTGGTCATAACTTCGATGCAGGCCTCCTCCGTGCCGTATCGCGCGAAGAACTGATGGTCCGCCTGGAGATACAGCATGCAGGTCGTCTTGCGCGGGTCCACCGTGTCGCGTTTGTTTAGGTGCCTCGCGTGACGCTCCTGCTGGTGCTCCTGGTATATCCTGCAACAAACAGTTTTTTTTATTTTTTTATTTTTTTTTTACATATTGTGTACTTAAAATGTAGAGTGTGGGACTTTTTTTATTGTTTAGGGTCGTTTTTCGAGTGGCCGCGTATTTTTTCGATCGCTTCGCGGCGATTCGCGAAAGCCTCGAAACTCGGTGATTTTGTTGTTTCGGTACACAAACGCCTGTTTGCGTATTTTCTTTTTGCACATTTTAGGAGGAGGGATCGGCGCATAGAGTGTTGATGGTTTCGAGCGCTGGTCGGGTGGCTTTTTTTTTCATTTTATTTTATTTTTTTTATTCAACGACGCCGCGCTCGTTATTTTGTTGTTTTCTTTGATTACTGACCGTACGGTACGGGGGGTTGGGGGGGGGGGGCGAAAACACTCGGAATTGCAAATTAAATTTGATTCGGCGGTTGTTTGCGACCGGGTGGGCGAATACCTACCCGTTTGGGGAATCCCGAATTTGTTTTGCGATAACTGCGTCCTGTGTACAACGGGTCTGACGGTAATGTTTTAATTTGAAATTAGCGACAAAGTGATTTACACCATGAGAATGAATTACTTTGCGAGTATCGCACGAGGAGAGGATTTTTTTTACGCTGAGCTTCTCGTTACCTTCCAAAGTACTTGAACTTTCGTTCTGATGGTTTTTTTTCTTTTTTTAAATCTCATCTCGTCTCTTGAAGTATCGTTACATCCGTGAAAAAATTGACCCAGATGAGATTTCATGAAGATTATTAGTGTTAACAAGTCTCACTTCGCAATTTGACGTAATTCAACGAATATGACTTTTTTTTGCAATTAAATGTCAAAACATCTAAAACGATACTCTTTTTAGATGATAATTACGCACTTTTTAATACTTACAAATATATTTTATAAGATTTACAAAAAAAGTTTTACTCACTATACACAGAATACTGGAATATATTTTATTGTTAAGAATTTTCGCGAAACCACCCACCAAATACCTGTGAAATCCCAAGAATACTAGAAATATCAAAATTACCGGAAATTTTCGATTTTCACAATCATCGAGACGAGATGGAATTTCGGTTAATCTCGTCCCTGAAATTTTTGTATACGCATGAACTGTACGTATGAATTCCATTTCGACGCATATTTCGCAGACACGGGTATACTGTGTGTTTGCTTTGAGTATAAATTCTCGTGTCGGTACAGCTTTCATATTTTCAAGGTACTTGTTTTAGCATAGCTACGCACTTTATTTTTCAAAGGAATTCATTATTAAATTTGTGTTTTTATTACAGATTCAGATTTTAAAAACATAGTCCATCAAATTTCACACAGCGATTGACTATTAATTAAAATTTTATTCTGCCAACAAGCAAGAGCTTTCAATGAGAAAAATTAATTTTCCGCCCTCGGGTGGTTTTGGGAGGCTGGTACTTCCTCGGGCGAAAAAGCAGTTTTCCGGAACTCGTTCGAAAAGTCTCCTTTACGAACATCGTTACGTCCCTCGCCTTCGGCTCGGACCGCAAACCTCTCGGTTCGCAAACAAAGACTTTTCAAACTCGTAGGAAAACTGCTATTAAAGATGAGGATACATTTATTTTCCCCACAATCGATAAAATAAACTCTACGCAAAATGTGAATGTGTTCAAAGGGATCAACTCGATTTTTGGAGGAAAAAGGTAATTATATTTTAGATAGGAGTAGTCCGAAAATGTATACCCTGCTTCTCCTCAGCCGACGGTATCTATAGATCTCCAGCTTTGGATCAGCGAAGGGAGGGGCGAAATATCTTGGGTGAAATCTTCACTTCGGGAGGGTCAAAAGGGTAAAAGCAGATCCACGTACCTTTCGAGATTATCGCGCTGCACTTCCGGGAGCTCGGTGAACTCCTTCGAGTAGAATCCGCCGTGCGATTGGACCTCATTGTCCAGCAAGTGTTCGTAGAGCGGCTCCGAGGTATCGTTCGACGATCCGGGCCTGTGAAGACAAAGTTAAGGTTATACATACACAAGCGCGGAGATCCATGGGTGAACGAGTAATTTTGTACAAAACCCTATTCTGCAGAGATAAGGTATAATATAACTTTCTTTCAGTGGACCTTTTATTCCCTTTGTTCCCTGATATCATTTCTTAATTCGATTAAGCGATAAAAGAAGCCGAGGGAAACGAAGAAAATGTAATTTCCGCTTTTTGTGCGGTTCGGGAAGCTGAGCGCTTCTTACTTTAAATGTATACATTGTCGCGGAAAATCAGAATCCAGGAGGGACGCTGTGGTATAATTTTTTTTAATATTTATGAAATTCATAACACCGATGGAGGAAATCATTTACGATTTATGAATAATTCATTTTCTTTAATTCAGGAATTTTATTTTTTTACATTAACCATACAGCTCTTTTTATGTGGAATAATGAGAAGATATACTCTAAAGAATTAATCAAGTTAAAATTAAGTGCAATCAGTTGAATTTCGAGATAAGAAAGCTACCTAAAAAAAATACTATATTGCATGAATCAAATCAAAAAATCACTTATCATCAAAATAAATAAGCTCAATAAGTTAAAACTCACATAGATGCTCTAGAAGTGAAAAAAGTCTGTTTGGGTATATTCTCATTACAAGCAAAACTAATAACTACTTTTCATCTACGTACCTATAGAGTACATTTTTTACGTATTCGTGTCTAAGTGACTTTTAGTTCATTGATTAACAAGAAAAATAAAAGATCTAGTATCCGATTTTTTAAAACTTTTTTTATGGTACAACACCTTTGATGAATAAATTAACGTTTTCTACCATTGAAAAATAAAATGTTCCTCTTTCATCGAGCCCATGGCAATAAAATAAAGCTACATTTACTTTTGATACTTCGAACATTTGAAGTTTAACACTTGCATCGATTAAATTCCACACGCATCAGTTCTTTTTTGTCGTATGTTCAATAATCATTTTTGTTAAAAATGGCGAGAGTGATTTCGAATACCACTCACCTCCGATCCAGCTAAAAATTCGTACGGAAGGATTTTTTGACGTTCATTGAAATTGGTGCAAAATTTTTGAATACCTACAGGTCGCTCCAAAAAAAACGTACCGATATTCTGGCAAAATTTTTTTTTCAAGCATCATCCTCAAACGTGTCATTTATGATAAAAAGAAAACTCCTACACATTTATTAAAAAATAAATAAAGGCGAGTGTATTCATTATTTACATCCAAAAAATGCCCAAAAAATTAAACCCAATGAAAAAGCATCATTGTTCCTATTTCCCGAATAATGATAGCTCAAAAACGATAAGACAGTGGCATCTCACTTCTGCAACGACTCCCGAAGTCTGCCATTCTTGAGATCCTGGCTGGCGCAGCGCAGCGGCTGGCTCGGCTTCTCGACATCGGACTTGCGATAGGCTATGGTGTGGTAGTACGGCGAGGTGTCGTCTTCGTCGCTCGAGTATCTGCTGGACGGCTCGATGTAGTACTCGTCGAGGCTCGTCACCACGCTGCCGTCCAGCAGACCGTCCTCCGTCACGACGGCCTGGACCGACGCGTTCTCGTCCTCTGTAACATTTCAAGGATATGCGTTCCGTTAAACGGACTATACGTGACCACTTTTTTAGTCGAGATTTATTTTTTACCCTCATAACTCGTGAGTGCAACTAAATAAAGCTGTAATGAATCGTCGGAGTACGAGTAGAGACAATAGATGGAATTGACAATTAGAGAGTGGCCCATGTAAATCAATAATGGCACGTCATCAATGCGAGTTGAATCTAATAGCGGATCCAAGCGAATGTCACATCAAAGTGCGAATGGAAGAGTTATCCTATTAATGTCCCGTCAGGCTCTGTTTCGAAGAATCGAAACAATGAATGTAAAAATCGATTGCACCACGTAACACGACGTAGTTCCCATTGACTTTTGCGCGGGTATGGCAGTGCAAAACCGAAATACGAAACGATGGGCTACACGAAAATCTCTCGCGGAACGTCACTGACATTGCTAATCCGATTGCCCTTTTCCACGTTTGGTGAACGTATACGTTTAGAGCAATCAATAGAGCTGCGGTAATGACGTCAAAAAATATTTTTGGTAAAATATCGTCGGAGAGAAAAGTTCCGTAAGTGTGTGTGCTATACAGTACATGATACGATGTAATTTATAAATATAATTTATATACTGGAAACATTTTTTCCAACTCCATGTATCGCAAGAAAGTACCAAAAAATAAAAAAATAAAAGAAAGCTTTGCATAATTAGGGTTACTGTTATATACATGATATATATAGAATATGCTTCAATCCTGGTAACTATTATTTTAAACAAGAATTTGTCCTCAAAAAATTCAAAAAATCCAATGAACGTGATGTGGTTAACTACTCATACTATATAAAAAATTTGTGATATTTTAAAACTAAAACCAAGACATGTAACGCTAAAATATTTAATAATAATAAAATATAAAAACATAATTTTAATCTCTAATATTTTATTCATTAACGGTTACGCAAATAACAATACCCAAAAGTTTCTCCATCAAATGCAAACCATCAAATTTTTATTACAATGTCGTCAATGTCCGATAAAATTTTACAGGCGAGAAAAATAAAAATACATGGTTAACAACGATGATATGATAAATAAATCAACGAAATATACCTACACATCGAAAATAAATAAGGTTCCACGAGAAGGAGGAGGAAGAGGATTACTATCATCAATTTATTGCCCAGTAGTGCGCGTCATAGTACGCCCACCTTTTTGGAAAGCCAATTTGACTAAATTAGACGGGGGCTTAAATTTGTCCTTAAGTAAGTGGATATATATTAATGTATTTTATGCTATCTCACGTAAAATAAACACAGAGCGTTTAATCCCCCCGTGAATTAACTCGGGTTATACATTACGTAGTAGGTATACCGTATTCGGGCTCAAACAATGTAAGATTTATTAATGAACCCGCAGGCACTGTGCCAAGATACCAACTGTGTGCTCACTCATCTATTACATAAATATGATGATGAATTTTTTTTTTTTTTTTCATCAAAATATTTTACCATCCAATAAAGTATACGTATCATACAGATGTCCTTCCCGACTCTCCTTGTATCCTTGCGATCTACTCGGTCCGTCTTCATACCTCCCGCTTACTTCCCCCATTATATCTACGAGCTCATACAATCAAGGACAAAGGTGGCTTCAACTATCCTTACATAGATAGTAACGGCAAAATTAATACCAAGAGCTATGGGCAAATATATATGTATGTATGTATGCCAAATATAAAATAGCCACGTAATGCCACTAATGCCTTCGCGCGTGAGCGCTCCGTCGACGCGAACGCCGTGATTAATTTCATGCGGCGTCGAAGGGAGGATTCGAGGATGCGGACGAAGGAGAACGTGTACCATTGTCGGGCCGGATTATTGGCTGGGGTGGTGTAATATAATGGGGAAAGTCGCGCGCGCGTGGAGCCATTGTCATCTGGAAAGGCCCAAGTGGAGGCGCTAATTTCGTTTGCCCCCCTCCCTCACGCGTTTGGCTACTATACGTGCGTTGGGGGTGAAATGGAAATCGTGTATAAGGTTTAATTTGCGAGACTCCAGAGACTTCGAGAAGGCCGGGGGGTCGTGCCTTCAATTAGGGTGAGATTAGCGATTAAGTCGCTTTTGTTTGCGAGTCATTGATTTCGTTTGGGGGGGGATTATAGTGGGGTAATGAGGAAGAAGGGATGCTCGTTTTTCACGCGACTAATGATATTTTCCGTCGGTGACAAGTACACAACGTAAATATCTTTACGAGACACTGTTTGCTTTTGTATCCTACAAAGTTCGAGAGGATCGATGTTATTCAACGCGAAGATTTTTTTTTTTTTTCAGGGATTACATTCTCCCTTCGAAGCGAGCGATTCAGAGTTATATGGAGAAAAAAAAAAAAAAAAAAACAAATGCATTTTTGTCGATAAAAGTGAGGAGTAATTGGCAAAAAAAAGCATCCGTTGGGGATTTTCGCAAGCTCGCAGAAGTTTCAATGCTGATTCGGATTATTTAATCAAGATTCATCGAAACAATGTTCTTTTCTTTGGAAAAATATTTCAAAAATTATAATAAAAACCGATCCTAGCTGTAGTGTAAAGATACAAATAATGTACACGCCATGTAAAAAATGACGAAAATGGAATTTCTTTCATAATGTTGAGTTGATTTTATCCTCTACACATAAGTAAATTTTCCACCGCCAACTATGTTGCTAATACTTTGTTGCTAAATAAATAAAATTGATTGAAGAGTCATCCGAGTACTTTGACCCTCCAGAAATATCGTACGAAATAATCCAATGCAATGCTAACACATAAAACTCGTGCCGGGGTCAAAGTATCTTAAATAAATGAGTTATCTCCAAAACGTAAATTTAAAAAAAATAAATGAAACCGTACACGTGCCCGAAGTAATAGTTGTATATAGACTCTATAATGGAACATTTTTTTCCAAGCTCACGCTCATTTTTCATAAACGAGCGCGACAAAAGCACGCAAATGAGCGTACAGCAAACAATATATGTATATATTATACACTAAAAGCTCACTATAAAACAAGAGGACGGGGAGAACAAAAAAAAAGAGCCCAAGCATGCTATAGCGAATTTTTCATTAGACGCATTAACAGGGCACTCGAGAAGAGCAGCAGGAAAATCTCCGTCCCGTTCGGGGGGAGGGGAAAAAAAAAGAAGGCAAAACCCGAGCACAACGTGCTGGCGCTTAAAAATTACGTTTCCCCGGCAGGGAGGAGGAAGATGAGTCGTGAAATTAATACGCCTTAAGGCGGTAGGGCGCATCTGATAATCCGTACTCCCCAAAGGGGGGGGGGGCTTTCTTTTTCCCTCCTCGGCAGGCGCGAGCAGCGGGACTTAATTGGAATCTCCCCTCGAAATTCCGCAGCACTGGCAGTATATAGTCCAAAAGTTATTTGCACAATGGGGGAACGGCATAATCTCGGCGCAGTTTTAAGTGACTTAGCTGCTCCTTCTTCTACTTCTACTTTGTCTCTTTGCGAGGGGGGGGGGGTGAGGGTTCCTCCTCTGCTCGACAAAGATTTCCCGTAACTGCGGGGAGAGGAAGCCAAGGCTTGCCACCACCACCACCACCACGACCATCACCAGCAGCTTTTGTCTTATTCCAATTTTTGCGCTTTTGTCGCTCGAGCGCGCGTGTGTACGCGACGAATTTTTCCCGAACGAGAAATCATTCCGCCGAATTTGAGATCTTTTGTCCGGGTAATGCCGAACGCCCGACTAAAGTTACTACAGTCTCCGTAATGGGGAATCGAAGGCCTTTGTCTCGGCGAACGAGTCGATCACTCGCGGGGGAGCCGCAAATATAATCGAGCCAGCCGCGTACCGCAACAAAAAAAAAGTACTTGAGATATTTACATTCGTCATTATTGTACAAAACCATAGAACAAGAAAACAACGAGAAGCCGTGAACAAAAAAGGCTTGTATTATTTACTTTCGTTCCCTCCCCCGCAGAGGAAAGCAAATTTAATTGCACTTGCGTATCAAAAGGGGAAAAGAATACGTATACGCAAAGAGGAGGAAAAAAAATGGCCACACAGAAGAGGAGAAGGGTGGGTACAGTACCACCGAGCGAGTGAAGGAAAAATTGAACAAAGCGAGCTCGGCCCGTGTTTATATATAATATGTACAGAGGTAGGGTACTGCTTCGTGCAACATTGATACACAAGCGAAAAGTACACACCGGGTAAGGTATACATACGCAGCTCCAAGAAAGAAAGAAAGAAAGAAAGAAAGAAAGAAAGAAAGGTATCACAATGGCGGCTCGGGTTGTTCTCCTTTGAAGGAATACCTCCGCGAGTAACAAGCGAGCACACAGAAGGTAGGAGGAGGGCGGGGGGAAAAAAAATAAGGAGCTCCAAGATAATTTCCAGCGGCTCCTGATGTGTATTCGGGCCACGTGTCGGGGCATTAATTCAGCTTTGGGGGGTAAGGGAGCGATCGACTGAATTATCGCGATCCGTCCTATCAATTACGCCGAGGAACCGGTCAGCGCTCGTCCACCCCCGTATTTCATCCAGGCCACCTGCGTCAGCTCCCACCGGGATCTATGGGGGTGAAAGACCCGAGCTTCCGCTGGAAAAGAAAAAGAAAAGGCGGCAGAGGCGTCTGGAAAATCTTGGTGCGCGCGTAAGTGCATTCGAAGCCTTGCGAATTATATAAGTACACTATATATATATACCTCGCAGCGGATATAGGAGAGAGCACCTATTCGTTTGCTCGAGGTTCGTGCGCGCGCCACCAGTATCATCTACCTTAGGTATGGATTCGACGACTTGTTTAACCCGAAAAGACACCGCTCGAATATAGATGAGGCACACGCGCTTTCGCCGGGGAGAGTGGCCGCACATAGATCCTGTGTCAACCTTCGGGAGGGGGGGTGAGTTATATATATATATATATATGTTACCCCACCTAAGAGAAGACACGCGCGTCGGCTGCGTTTTCGTGGATATTATTGCGTGCATGTGAGGGGTTGGTGTACGCAGTGGAGGTCGGGAGGGTATTTTTCTTCCGACGAGCGATAGGAATTGGATGTAGCGCGACGGCGCTATTGGGAGGATGATTTGTGCGTCTCACTGCTCTCCTAACTTATGGCCGCGCGTCCTCTGATGGGGGATCTCTAGGGGGTTATTTCGGAATATTGTGAAGCATCGTCGCGTCACTCGAATAGATAGAACTTTTCCGATGTTCCATATGTTTGGTGGTGTGCATATTACGTTCAGTTTTATATCTTCGTTCATTGCTGTCTCGGAGAAATGGGATTGTTAGGGGCTCGCTTTGAATGAATGAACTATCCCAGTGAGTATCAATTTTGATACGCAACGAAATTTCTCATGCATATAAAGGTAGGTATAAAAAAAATACTCCTAAAAAGTTTTGTCACCAATAAAATGAACCTGCTAGATCCATAACATTTTTTTTTCCCCTGTTGTTGCTAATTTCCATATTGAAATATTTTTTTACGATTGTACGAGCTTTATGGAATATCTTGGCTCGAGAACGGCGTAAGGGCAGGAAAACGTGATACCACAATATACATCCACTGCAAGTGCAATGCCAAAAGACTAGCAACAGTGTTGGGATGTAAGTGTACGTAAGAGTGAAGGCCTTTGGCTCTATATTTGATAATTCACCACTTATTATCGCTAAAGCGTTTTTTTATTTTTTTATCTTTACAACACTGTGTAGCTATATTCGATGACTCATGAGATTTTAAAGGCTTTAATTCAGAAATGAAACACGTAGTTATTACCCCAAGTACTTATTAATTCACACGAGAATTTCGTTGACTGGAGTGACAGAGTATTTTTTTTATCAAAGTGAGAGATCTATCGTACAATTTTTGTTCCTCCCCCCCACTTGGAAGGAAAGTACGTAGCTTCCGATAAAACTTTGGAAAATGATTTCTGGCATATATATATATATCCTATGATGGAAGAAAGTTCTTATGAATCGACCCTACGGCCATTTAATTAATTTTCGATATCGTGCCTATAGCTGGGCCACAGTTGAACAATAAAGTTCGATCCTTGGGTCGTTCGAAAACAGTATTTTCGATCGAAAAGAAATCTCGTTCGGTTCGGTGCTTCCAATCGAATTTTTACATCCATTTGAGCGGAGGAGGCCATCCAATCTCAATTTTCATGGAAATCCAGTGGCTCAACTTTTAATGCGAAGTACCGAGTCAAAAATTTTTTCCTTCCTCCGGGAACGACCTCAATCCAAGGCACTCTTCAACCCAACACATCGTAAAATATCGACTAAAACGTCCCTTGCGGCGATTCAAGGGCCCCAAAGGTACGTAGCAGAAACCATACGCTAAAACTTCCTCAAAACCCCTTCACTCCTCCCCTTTGTCAGTACGGATTATCATTCAACCGAGGACCCAAAAAGCCCTTTGAGCCTCGACGCTCGTACGGCCAAACCCTCAAAGCTCCCGTGTACGCGCGAAAAAATTAAACAAAATTCCAGAAGCCCCCTCGCCAACATTTTACTACATAATCATTCATGTATTCGATTCCAGCCGCAACGGGGGGCAGCCAACTCGGAGGGGTGGGAGGGACGCTCGCGCGATAAAGTGCGCAATAAAGCGGAAAAAGGTTGAAAGGGACAAGAGAGCGAGAGAGAGCTCTGATAATACTCCGGGGGGGAGGGGGGGGGAGAAAAACGAGGGAAAAACTAGCAGACAGCCGAGTGTAAGGGAAAAGGCAGGGGCATCTATGTAGAGGTAGCTGGTTCTCTGCTCATGACGTATAGGGAGGAGGAGGGAAAAAAACTGGAGAAATGGATGTAAAAGGGCAGGTAGGTGGGTGGGCGCCATAATGAAATATAAACCCCATGAAATCTGCAGGCGGACGCTGATGGCTCTTTGTTTTACCCAGCAGGGAAGAAGGCCAGACCGTGGCCAACTATGGGAAACAGACGCTCGGCTGTGGTACAGCAGCGGCGTGTATGTATATATACGTACATCGGAGTCGCAGGGATGGGGTCGACGTGGTGGGCCATCATCGCGGCGCGCAGACAAAACTGCCGGGGCGCGGCTCTCGATTTCCTTTTTTTTTTTTTTTTTTTTTTTTTTTTTTTTTTTTTTTTTTTTTTNAGGAAACTTTTTTTTTTTTCTTTCCACCCACCACCACTGCACGGAGCTACTTTCGTTCCCTCTCTCTCTCTTTCTCTGTTTTGCTTTTTTCATCTCTAGCTTGCCATTTCTAAAGATGAGCTTGTTGGACTCGTTTTTTGCACGTATATATGTGGCTGCAGTGGAGGGGCGCAAGCGACGTTGAAACTTTTATGGCGTTTCGAAGGGGGTTCCTGAGAATCACGGCGTTCGCTATTGTGTATAAAACTCCTTTGCTGTCTGTGAGACGTATGTATTTTTTTTTTTTTTTTTTTTTTCAAAAAAAAAAAAAAAAGAGAAATCTTTCTTGTTGATGGAAAAGGATGCGGTTAATAATGAAATGAAAAAAAAAAAAAGATTGAGGGAGCTCGTTTGGTTTCAATTTTTTTGTTTGTTTTTCAATAATGGTAGAGAATCATGACTACACTTTATTCGAGTGGTGTGTTGATTCTGAAACTGAGAAAAAACATAATTCGACAAAGAAAATTGTCAATTTTATGAGCTAATTGAAAAATTCTCCAAATTTCTTTGCTTCACTAATTAAGTACAAAAATGTATAGCATCTCGTTGGAGATTAAAAATTGTTGAGATTTTAAAATCTTTTTTATGCAATAAATGTTATCAAATATTGAATACCATGTTGAAGTATTAGAAAAAACTAAAAAATCCACTTAAAATTAAATTTGAAACGGCAGAAGATACCTAACTTGAACTACAAACTTAACCTTGTTTAAACACGATTTTTTGGATGGACAATTACACCTTGTCTCTTTGGCGGCTAAAAAACATCTGACAGACAAAAAAAAAAAAAAAAAAAAAAAGAACTAGAGGGAAAATTTCGCACGAGTCACCTTAGAAAAACTACATGCAAAGGCGTTTCTCGAAACAAGATCAATCGCGACGTAGCTTCCTCGGCTATAGTATGCACAGCACGAAGAGAGAAAGTCGCCCCGAAGTGACAACAATGTTGGAGCTTTGTGACTATGATCGTGGAATTCCTTATGTCTCATGACCCGTGAAAAAGTGTCTCTAATAAAAATTCAGTGGTAATTTCCAGCCAAATAATGTGAAAAAGTATATCTTTGAGTCTAGATTACTTTTAACCATCCAATAAAATATATCAGGGATTAATTGATAACGTTAAATATTCAAAGTATGCTCGAGCAGTAGAGGAACAGTAGGAATTTTCCACCCCTGGTTCGCGTCAAATGAACATTTTCGTAAATTCTCCAACCTACCATAAAAATTCAACTTTCATTTACGAAAAAGGAAAAGAAAAAAAAAAAAAAAAAGGAATTCCAACCCAACTCAGAGGTCAATTGAACTCGGGAGAGAAAATTATGTTCCTCCCGATTTATAGGCCAATCGATTCCTCGGCCTCGGCTGAGAGCGCTTCTTCCTTAATTTTTTTTTTCCCTCCGCCATTCACGGATAAGTTATTTTACAGCGTTTCTTCGGTCCGACGATCTTATCTTTGTAATTAACAGCGTATAGAGCCATTATATCTTAGCCCGCAGATCCCACTGGAGTCAACAAATCCTCTAAATGGTCCATCCACCTATGGGAAAAAAGCTCCTTCATGCAAAAACACCTGCACAATCAAATCGACAAAAGTGGAATTCCAAGGCACGTCGTCTCGCTTTGTTCCACGGCCAAAGTGGCAGTAGCGAAACTTGAAAATCGCACAAAAGACACCCGAAACCCGCCCCTCTCACCCACGCATACCCGAAAACCCATACGCAAACCGTACCCATCACGAGAACGAGAATTGCATTGATTCGAAATTACACGATATCCGACGTAACTTTGTCCCACCGAGGAGAAGTCGTACCATCTCTCCCGCTTACACATACCGCACACGTAGCCTCCCTAACAGAGTAGAAAGGATCTTTTGGTCGTCATAGTCGTCTACTCTCCTCTTTGGGAATGGAGTACAGAGGGTGACGACGTTGCGAGCGAGGGGTGGAAATTCGCCGACTTCCCCGTAACTACACATGCACAGCCAGCTAGGGCACGCGATAAGAGAGAGAGAGAGAGAGAGAGCCAAGAGAAGTCGAGGGGCACATATATATTATTGGAAAGGGGGAGAGAATCGAATATTGAATATCGAATGTGCAAAGGGGGAAAGGAAGAGCACCTACTTTGGAGGAGGAATAAGCGACGCTTACAAACGATGGGGACATAATACCTCGCTCGAATTGAACCTGCGGAGTCTTTTTTCTTCTTACCCCCTCGTATACTCGTGGAATTCTTTGATATATCCAAATTGCGGCAAGTGCACCCAAAAAGAAAATTAACAGGGAATAGTATTGTACGTATACATGTATGTACTCATCTCACAGTCCCAAGTAACAATCCGCACCTTAGCTATAGAGTGTCGCCAGCACGCCTTCCACCGAAAATGCCACTCCTGAATCTCATTCGATAAGCAAATAAGCGCTTAATGTTAAAACAAGAGGCCAAGGGTACGGTATTGGGAACACGGCAAAACGGATTATACGTTAAAAGAACTCTTCCGGTCTGTCCGACACTAAACTCGTAACAAGGACGAGGTCCTCCTGGAGCCTATATACACACATGCGGCTTCCAGTTGTAACACCTACAATTTGCTGTGCGAAATGATCGTCGATCATTTTTTTTTTTTTTTTTCGAGACTTTGGTCGTACTCCAACAAACGAGGGTTGGTTGGATCGGGAAGAAAAAGATTCACCGTCCGACTCGAGGCTGTACTTATACACAGTCTATATCCCCTCGAGAGCGACAAGGAAGCCGTACAGCTCGCGTTTTCCGGCTCTAATCAGAGTTCGCCCGCTAATGACCCCATAACTTACCACCGCACGGGTGATCCGGAGGTAGGAAATGCCCCCGAAAACGCGGACTCGCTCCCGAGGGAGTTGGTATAAACAGTCGTTGCCGGGGGGAGAAAAGCTTGTCTTCCAAGTTTGTTTGGTTGTTTGTTGGTATTCGCTTGGAATGGACGATCGTTCGAATGAAAGCACTTGTACGAAAAAATGGCACACCATTTTAATTTTACGTCAAAGTGCGAGAGGGAGGCTTTTAATGGAGCGTCATTACGACGACGAGGGTGCCTTTTGGCAAAGTGACCAAGTTATGATTCTTCAACCACGCCGCTGAGCACAAAGTGACCTCAAAATCGGATTTTAAAGGGTAGAAAAAAAAAAAGAAGATCCCAACGAAACCTCGGACGCAACGCATTAATCCAAACGGAAGGGAAATGCTGCGAGAGAGACTATATACGTTGCGCCGTTTGAATTCCATTAGTCTGGTCTGGAGGGCCGGGGCGAAGGGGGTATGTGAACGCACAAGGTATATATACGCGCGAGTAGCATCAAAAGCTTCATTTCACGTACTAATAACTCCGTCTGGAATATATCACATTATCATGCCCCGTTTGCAACATACACACACACGCCGTACCTTACTACGCTTTCGCATAGACGCACATATACACGCGGGCGAGCGAATCGCGGTCACCGAAGCGTGCGGATTATGATTTTCTCCGCACCTCGGATGTGCACACGTATGGAGATTCATACATACGCAGAGAACAGCGATTCAGCGCTAACCGATGAATTTACACGCAAACGCTCATATGGGTAATCGACCGAACCCTCCGCGATGTCCCTCCACATCAGACATATGTGCAGGTATGTTCCTAAAAACCAGATGGCACATAAGCGCAGTTGTTTACGCTGTACTCCCAGATTGTAATTTTTACAAGCACCTGTTGTAGCCATTGTAACGTGTTATATATGATATTATACACACGTGGAAAGAAAAGCTCGAGAGAAAAAGGGGGCAATCGTGGTAGAGCCCGAGAGAGATGAATCGGTGGGGCGTGAGATGGCACATATTATACATATATTACAACTCAAAGTTGAAACTCGGTTTGATTTCGCGTTATCAGTTTTCGCGCTCGTGCGCTTACGTGTACTCGCGCGTACAATGTGCAAACGCTTACGGAGACTTGTACGAGGAGGAAGAGGACAAGGGGAAGAAACCACGTACCTATCTTTGGCCCGCGAGCGATTTGACAGATTTGCCGGGTGCAGCACCCAGTGCCTGCTGTATACACACCTCCACCACTATTGTGCACGTTGCCTGGCCTAATTGAAATCCCTCTCTCCTCTTGCTCGTGTACATACGGAGGGGAGAGAAATTGCCGGTACCCACTGCGGGCTTACACGTATATCCGCGCGCACACAGCTGTCGCTCTCTCGAACCGCGCTACACCAGCGACTATCACTCCAAAGTGGCGCCGACTGTGTATTTGCGAGAGTGTATGTGTGTACGTGCGTGTATATATACACCCCTACACGATTCTCCTCGTCAACTTTGAAAATTAACCTTTGCCATTGGCACCCTTCCTTCTTCTCCTGCTCCTTCCTCTGCAGGGCCGTGTATAACAAAGCCGACGGCTCGGAACTTTCGTTGTACAACTGTCTGACGGCACATATATGTATATATTGCCGCTGGTATATAGACGGGAAGATCGAAAAACGCGCCGAGTCGAGGAAAGCGCGACCCGAAACCACGGCTCCGAGCACTTTAACGAGCTCTTTCCTTTTCTTCCCTACATACACCTACACTGCTCTTCCACCGAAGCTGCCCTCTTTGAGGATTTTCTGCGACTCTTGACGAGGTACGAGTGGAGGCACCAATGAAATTTGCCAATGCCGTGTAATTTCTTTGCTTCTATCCAGCCTCCCCCCCCATCCCCAACCCTTGCGACCTTTTTCTCCCTGCCTCTGTTTAATATTAAATGTCCTTTCGGCGCGCGAGTCCTGGGAAGAGGAAAATTATTACGTTCTGGGTTTAATTTCACCGCGTCCACGGCCATTGTTTCCGATGGGAATATTTTGTTTCTCGACTTTCATTTTGATTATGGAACTGGAAATGCTTTGGTATCTTCTGTACAACCTTGGGATGTACAATTCGAATAATCAGGGACAACCACCATCGAGTCATTTTGGAAATATTTAAAACGTCAAAGGTAAAACGTATTACCACATCATCTTATCGTCCTATTTTCATTGTTGCCTAGGGCGTGTTTCTATACAATAATGGAACAAAAAGAATGTAACCCAATAACATTTCGAGCTACCTAAATTTCTCTCTTGATTGGAAAGACTTTTGAAAGCAGTCAATTCGAGTGATTGTATAAATTTAATTGCGAGGATAAATGGAAAACCGTATCGTTTCCACTAAAACAATATGGCCCAATTTGATTACGTCGAAGCCAAAATATATAAAGAAATTAAAAATCTATAAACAAATCCTCATTGATCCGTCCAATTTGCAGATGCACTGAGTTTTCAATCGAAATACATCTCGGGGAACAAAAAAATCAGGCATCCTGGAATCAAAAATTTATCAAATTTAAGATTTACGGTACCTCTTCCTCCAATGCTTTAGAAAAAAAAAAAAAAAATACAGATAGACATAGGTATACGCAACCGCACAGTTATTCTTGGCACGTCGTGTCCAGGTTATAGAACAGAAATCACGGACGTAGTGCTGCCGAAGCAAGGGCCTGCCCCTATGATACAGGACACGTGCCTGAGAAAGGGTGTATATGTGAACGGGGATGGAGACACACATGGTCCCGGAGGCGCTCTCTCTTTCTCGGAAGTTGGTACGGGTGCCCCTGCCAGCCCACTCTCTCTCTCTCTCCGAAAACTAACTTGTTATCAAGTTGAGAGGCATTATGCAATTAACCGGAAGTACCCAACTGCCGCGAACGAGGCGCCTAATTGCGGCAGCATCAATTTTGCGATCGCGTGTGCCCTCCCTCTTTCTCTATGCCCCCACCCTCTTTCTATTTCCGTTGTAGGTGTACTACACCCGGGATAAAGTTGTTGTTGTTGTTGTAGTGGTTGCGGCGCGTCAAGCGCCATTTCTCGAACTTTAAACATCAAAACTCGTAATGGCTGTTTAGTAGATTACGCGGGCTCTTGTGTGGTATGTGCTCAGCCCGCGTTGGCTGTTCGTGCTTATACAGATACATCCTTATATATACACCCCCACCCCCTACTTTCACACTTGAGAGAGGGGTTGTCTTCATTGTGTATTTTAGGTTGAGCACGACCAAGTGCAAGGAGACCGGGTTTGTGTGTGTGTGTGTGTGTGTGTGTGTGTGTGTGTGTGTGTGTGTGTATGAACTGCAGTAGCCAAGGACATCGGCATTCGTGCGAAGACAGGGTGGCACTGGGTTATAATAATATAGTACACGTGTGCATTGTACGGGCACTTAGACAAGGGGAAACTGCTTCGATAAATTAACCATTATCCGATGTCTCCGCGGGCGCTGGTCCATGTGCGTGTTGGTGTTAAGATTATTATTATTCAGTGATGTATGTGCATCTACGCGTGTGCACCCCTTCCAACCCCTTGTACCCGAATTTTCTCCAAATAACTTGTTCCTGACCTTTGCTACCAACTGTATATATATATACACGTATATGCACGTTTATCCGTACACCATTCATCCTTGGGTCGGATTTACCGCGAGGAATTCGTTCCTCCAAAGTTGCTCGGTGAATTCGTGAATGTTTGCTCGATCTTGAGCGAAATTATAGAGGGGCTTTGGAGAACTCGTATATACCTGCCAACGCACGACTGATGATGCCAATTTCGATTGTTGACTCCTATTACAATTCGCTTGTAAAAGTCTTTATTGAATTATAAAAATTACTAAATCACCCTCAGGACCTTGTTGGTGCTGGGAGTAGTAAGAGTACGTACACGGGCGACCAAAGAGGAAATACAGCATCGTCCTTCGATTTGGTGAAAATCGTCCTTCAAACTGGGAATAGCTCGAATGGCCAAGCCAATCAAATGGAGTTCACTCAAGTTTGCTTTAACCATTTTACCATCGGTGCCGAGGGCTCGAAAGGTACATCGCACAAGTGCTCGCTTACGGGCATAGTCACGGTTCGGAAGCCCTATGGAAACGGGGATAGTTAATCAAACGGGCTTGAGACAGGTTGTAGAAAACTTTCCTCTAGTACAAGAGGTTCTTCCGCAACGTGCATTCAGGCTGAGAAATCAAAAACAGGGGTTCTACCAAATCAAAGCAGAGATTGCGTACAAAGAAATCGATATCTAGATAGTTGGTGATCGGATGATCCTACTTGATACGTTCGGAAATTCCAACCATCCTTAGAAAGAGCTTGTACATTATCTTTGCGTAAAAGTACAAAAGGGCGTCATCTGGTCCACACTGAAAAGAGAAGTGGAGCAGAGGCTGCATCTTTTGAGAAAAAAAAAAGCTGTCAGAGGGTACATAAACCACTTCCATACGTTTTTTGTCAGCAATGCCGAGGGTTCTCAGCACCGTAAAAGTCAAGTCTTCAAAAGATTTTCAGCGATGCTTAACGTATAAGCCTCGACTAACGAGAATTGGTTGTTCAAGGGGTGAGAGAAGAAAAAAAAGGTGGATGAACAACTAAAAAACCCTGACATTTATTGCTAGTTTCAAGAAAAACCACTGCCTAATAACTGCATAGTCATATACTGTCTCCATCTAGCACAGTCACAATTATATTGTGTTCCACTTAAACTCGTCACTAGAGTCTCGCAAAACTGTTCCACCAAGGACTCACACTGCAAGCATAAGCATCGGTATGTATTAGTATCAAAGAGAGTAAAAATCAGGTGGCTAGCTGCTGTCCACTAGTACAGAAAAAGCTCCAACTACGGCAGAAGTAGCAGTGATAAATTATCATAATGGGCCGGAGAGGGAGGGAGGGATGCAGCTCGTTTATAACCCCCCGCAGCTGCTTGTCTCTCCATCTCTCGGCCTATGGCCTTGCTCCCCCTCTTCTCTCGCGCTGCAACACAGAGAAAAAGAGACTTGGCGTCGTTGTCGTCCTTCCCAGCCTCCCCCCCAGTCATCGTAAGTTTCTCTCTGTTTGCCGGACTTCCGGTGCGGTGCCGCGATAAAATTTCACAGGCTCTACAACGACGCGGCGCATACCTTGTGTATCAAGCCCCCCCCCCTCCCAGGACTCCCTGCGCTTTGCTTTATGGCTTCGAGCTATCAGCATCATACTGCCGGCTCATGCTCGGCAGTAATTACGTTCTCTCTTTCTCGAAAGTTGCTCGAGGCAAGGGCGTGAGAGTAGAGAAAGGCTCTCTTGGGCGGACGTATAAATTAAGGCGTTGCTTGTCTGCTCGCGCCTCGGGGCCCGAGGGGGACTGGGGTGGAAGAAAGAAAGCTATACTTGTATATACAACCGCACCGCGAATCAAGATTCTCACTGCCAAGTAGTTCGAGTCAACCACTTGATCAGACCAACGTGCGTTGTAGCGCATTAGGCCGTAATGAAATGCACCGGAAAGAGATGCTTTTTATTTTTTTATTTTTGCACATAACGCGTACGCGTGTCCAAAATGCAAAGGTTGGGAGCGTTTAATTTAAATTTAATTTGTCATTCGGTTCGAGAGGTTGAGAGACGCATGTATATACTCATCGCGTGAGCAGAATATTTACGTAGGTTTGATGATTTGCTTTTTGCAATTTCGCGAATAGGAGCGTGATGCGAATAACGATATAAAAACGAATGCTACGCGAGAGATGAGCATAAATATTTATAACGATTAATTGGCCGTTTGTTATTTTAAATTATAAATTTGCTACTACTCCAAAAGTGAGTCGAACGAACGACTACGACACGTTCATTATTTGTTATTCATAACGAAATTCAATTCGTTTCGTTTACGTTTGCTCACGGCAACGTTGGATGAATGCTAATGGCTTTTTTTCAAAGATTTTGATCGAAATAAAGATAACTTGTTTACTCGTAAGCGAGCTGAAATACCATTTCCTTTTTTTTTTACTCGATGTATGAATTCAAAGGTTAAGGGTTTAATATGGATTTGGACGAACAGAGCTCTGATAAAAAAAATTTTAACTGAAAGCACCGAGAAAGCACGCGAAGGAGGGTAACTAATGGAAAATGAAAAACAATAAGGTATTTACGAGCTCATTTCGTAGGGAAGGAAAACAAAGTGAAAAAATATCGAAACGGGGGGAAAAAAAAAACGGAAGGAGCATCTGCACCATCAGGTATACTTTTTGCTCGGAGAACATCATTGGATTTCCCTCGATGGACGTAGAAGCACAAAGCTTCGACGGATCGAAGAAGAAGCACGCCTCGCGCGCCAGCTTATCTCAAACTATTTTCTTGGCAAAAAGAGAAACGAAGGGGGTAAAGAGCAAAAATATAACGAAAGAGAGAAGAGGAGCTAAATCGTTTTCATTCACGGCTAAATCTTGAGGGGCACCCGTCGACGCGGAAGAGGCAGTTTCCCAGCACGTGTCGGGAAAAGTGTTGGGACACACACTTTGATTTTTTCCACGTCTTCGAGCTCGACAAGTATTTCTTGTCCCTCCTTTCTTCCCCGCTCGTATACGTCGGAGCGTTAAAGCGACTTCTTTCCTCGAAGAAATTCGCGCGCTCGTTTCGAGACGCGACAACTTTTCTCCACGCATTACCCCGGAAAATTGCACGATAGTCGAGGGGGACGCGCACACGTTCGAAGGCCAGCCGCACACCATCCCGTTCCACCGAGAGAGAGCTAGTTTCGTTTGTTTGTTTGCTCCCGGGGAAAGTTGGGCGGCGGAGAAGGATACGAGAGGGAGAAATGATTACTTGAGGAGAGCGCGCGACCCATTTTTTCGCGAACGAGATTTCTCGAGTGCAATCGCTTGTTCTTGCGGCCGTACAATACGTGTGTGTGGGGATATGGGGCATTAGGGTGTAATTTTTGGAGCAAAGCCGGGTGTTTGAGTTTCTCTCTCGAGGTTTCCCTTTGCTTCGGGGGAAACGGAAAAGAGGGAGGAACATTGATTCCGCCGACGCGTATAAATGTAGCCTTTACTTGGGTATTTCGCGAAAAATGGTGCGGTAAAATTACAATTGGTCCTGGGTTTTTCCTCAAATCTCGCGCAACGGAGTTTGATGGAGCATCGTTTGATTGAACTCTGAAAGTAAATGTTGCATCACGTTGAGTTTTAATTCTGAATAATTTTTTTTCTTTTCTTCATGTGAATTTTCGATGGATTTTTGAAGACTTTTTGGGGAAATTTTTCACAGACTAAATGGCCAACATAAAGTTTTTTTATCCTACAAAATATTTTTTGATACATGTATTTACTCTTCCACGACAATCTACGGCAACATTTACGTACAAAAGCCCCCACCGTATCATCCCCATGCGTATATATACTTTCGCAAACATACCGATGTGGCGTTTTTTATATTTTACGCCGAAAAATAACTCGAGCTCAAAAAAACTCGTCGCACGTTTGTTTGGATTACACGACCGGCTTAACAAAAATCCACTCTCCTGCGAATACGAAATTGACTGCGCTCGCACACGGAATTTCCAGGGCGTCTGGACGTCAAATCAGTTCAGCTCTCGCGTCCTCCCTTCTGAAAGCTTATTTGCGATTTTTCCCAACCCCCAATTTACGACGCGATACTCGGAAGGGGGTCACAAATTTAGAACAATCGGTATTGCGCAATTTCACGGCAGCCAATCCTCGACTCGAAATCCTGGATTTGGCCCGTCGTAAAATGGCCCTTTTACGCATACGAACAGACAGCCGTCACTCCTTTTTGTCTCGCGTGTCTTGCGACGAGCTGGCTTTTGTTTCTGCACCCTTCGCCACTGAACCGAAGGGACACGGTGCTGGTGAAAGCCGAGGGGGCAGGAAAAAACGCGCGCGCGTCGGAAAAATTTACGACTTCATCAAATCGATTGTCCGAGACGTGACTATAAATTTCCCGATGGAGCGCCCTCCTTTTTTCCTCCGTGTGTATGACACTCGTGCGATTTCCCGCTGCTGCAATTGCACTTGAATCCCCGTCCAGTTCTCGCGCGAAGCTTGAAAATCGAGCGACGTCAATGAAACAGAACTCTCGACGTGATGCGCGCTTTCTGGCTGACTTGTACTCTGCGTTTGCAGATTTTTTTTTTTTTTTTTTCTCTTTTTTTCTGTTGACCACCGGTTTTGAGGGGATTGACGTCGTATACGGAAGTTTTTGGTTCGCACTCGAAGTCAGTCATCCATGTAAATCGAGTACACCAGAAAGGGCCGGTAGTTGCGGTAAACAAAAAAAATTGTTCACCGTAAATCATATGTGTTGGACAGGTTATCTGCTTCAAAAAAAATTAAGGTCAAACTATTGTAACAATAATGTACTCAGTGAGGCATAAAAATTCCAAGGCATTCTATCGTCATGGGTAGGCATCGTTTATTTTTCTCTATTCTCGTTTCATGTGCTGACTCTCATGAAAAACGGTATAAAAAAGTTTTGAGCAATCGCCAAACCATCGCTGTACCAAGTTTTGATCGATCAAGCGAGAATATCCGATTTCCGCCAACACAATATTTTCATCCCCGATGCGATGGACTACAACAAAATTATGCGGATAAAACATCGAAAACAGAAGATCCTTGTCTCTCTTCCTCCGCAGCGAGAAGTTGGTTCTTCTTCTTCTTTGGAGAGGTGGATTTTGCAATTCCCATTTCGGAATATGAGATTTCATGCTAATTGAACGCTCTGGCCCCTGATTTACCTTCATTGCCAATAAACATCGTCAATTTGAAATTCAGATGAGCCACCCTCTCGTCTTCTTACTCTCGACTCTTTTTTTTTTTTTTTTTTTTTGCCCTCATACTCTCCCGCTTCTTTTTCCCACCCAGTTTTAATTGTTTGTTGGCTGTACTCGCAAAAACATCGACTCGACCTCTGCAAATTTATTTTCGACAAACCACCCTGTAACGTGGGATTAATCAGCTCGAATGGCAAAGATAGTGCCATCTACTGATCGGCACAATGGACGTTTTAGCTCGTTTGTACGAGCACCAAGTACCAAACCCCGAAACTTTTCGACGTCTAAAATCCAGATAGGATCGTCATAAAAGTCGTCAACGTCTACAAAGTCCAGGTATCAGTCCACGTGCACGAGCGCGATGCCGCAGTTATACGCGATGCTCTCGCGTGACTATTGCGGCAGTAAGTAATGTACAGGGGAAAAAGCGATGGCACATGGCTCGGCACGCAAATACCATATACCGCGTATACGACTACGAGCCCCCAAAGGATCTACACGTAATTGCAGAGAACTGGTTGGTATATATACATGTACCAGAGAGGGTTGACGGCACAGAGGGACTCCAGTACGTATACCCAGTTAACGAGGGAGAGGAGAAAATTGCTCCTCCGTCTTTTTCTTGAATAAGAAAGGAGAGAGAGAGAGAGAGGGGGATGAGGGAGGAAATCAGCTAGCTTATCAGCTCGAAAGCTTGTTTGTGCGAATTAGATGCGCTTGCCTTACCCGACAGACACGCCAGGCGTACAGGTACATGCGGCTGTATACACATATACCCTTCGATCCGTATATACCGACAGTACCTATAGATACTCTTTGTTTCCTCTCGACTTGGGGATCCAACCCTATACACACGTACAGAGGGCGAATCTAGTTTGCTGGGCGTGTACACACAATACCACCAGCTGGAGTTGAGCTTTGTGTGGGTGTACGCGCGAGAGCAGCAGGGTAATGAGCAGCGGTGGTCGTGGCGGGAGATGATGAATCTTGTGAGCCGGAAAGTTTCGAGCGCCGTCGGAAAAATTAATTTTATTGCGCTCGAATTGCGCGCCATCAGGGAGTGCGAGTTGTCGGAGGAGGCGTGCTCGAAACTGCTTTGTCGAGTGGTCGGAACCGGGAAGGGGGGGCTTTTCTTTTTTTCTCTCTCTCTCTCTCTTTTCCTCCTGCGTGAATTACGACGAGAAGTTTCGCGTGGAAATATGATAACTGTAATGCGCTGCGCGATGCTAATGTGAAGCAAAAATTAATTAATTTCGGGGTGCCCGTGTGTTGCATATATACATTCGGCTTGTTACTTTTCTCGTTGTCGTGATAGGCGTTATCGTAGCTCGTGATTTAAAGTAAGTTTTTTTTTTGTTTTGTTTTTTTCAGGGACGATTACAATTCTCTTCCATTTTTTTTTTTTTTTTTTTTTTTTTCTATATTCACTCAAACTAGTTATTAAACTCTTTTGTAGCGAATTTGGAAAAGTCATCAGACCACAAACACGTGAGACCGTGAAACTATTATTTATCACCAAAAGTTAAATGAAGGAGCTTCTAGCCGATAACTCCAACATGTAATTATAAAAATTATTTCGTCAAAGTGCGTCGAACCGCTCAAGGTATGAGAGTCACGATCGACCGCATCGATATCTATACATTTGTATTAAAATACACCGTGCACAGTTACACTGCACGTGACGTGCAATTTCTCAACCCGCGCAATCGGAGCCTCAGTCGAGGTAGCCAGCCGATATCGAATATCAGCCCTTTCCCCTCTGACTTTGCCGTACATCGGATCGCGCACTCGACACCCGAGAGCGCGTGTGCACGTATATACACCGGAGACGCGACGCAATTTTCACGTAAATTCACACGCGTGATCCTCGTTACACCTGATTTATTTATTACATCGATGCATCGCACGAGTCGTATATGGAAAAAAGTATTTCCCTTATTTCAAGTCATGGACCTCGTCATCTCCATCGCTGGCACAATCAAGTAAAAATTACCGAAATATTACCAACTCACAGCTTTGGGATGGTAACTTTTTTTTTTCTCTCAACGTGTCGCTACGGTGGTCAATAGAAATCGCTTCTAGCTCTACGACGATGAACCATCATCAGCACAAACGTAGTATCAGCAAACAATCCAACGACGAGGACTCATGAATAAGTCATTCGAAAAAAACTGAAAAACGAGATCCTAAGGGTATGTAGTTAGCAGAGTGGGGCGAAACAAATAAAAAAAAAATCGCTGCGCCGAATTGCCATTTGTCATTCGCATTTGAAACGAGGAATCAGGGATGCCTCGCACGCAAGGCATAAACCGACTCCCTCTACATACATATGTATCTCTCAACTCCCCGAGTCCCAAAAAAAAAAAAAAAAAAAAAAAAAAAAAAAAAAAAAAAAAAAAAAAAAAAAAAAATCAGTTCGTAAAAAAAATCCACTCCCTGCAGTCCCGCTCAAACGTGCAAACGCAAGCGTGTATCCTCCATACAGTGCATATGAAAAAAAAAATTATTAAAAAAATCGTCTGCCCCCAGAGGCAAATTTCGGCAAAAAGCACGAGGGCCAAGCGGAAATTAGAAAAACACGATGTCTCTGTATACAGCGTATACACGTATACGCGTATTATATCATACCCTCGCGTTATTTCAAAGAGTATCTACCCTGAAAGGACTCTTTCTCTCCTTTCGGGCGCGTGTCCTTTTGCCAGGAATTTTTCATTTTTCCTCACTCGCGTCTGCACGTACGCATACATCCAACCCGTGCATGGGCATAACGTAAGAGCCGACTAAATCTTTTCTCGAGCTATATACGGATCTCGGGAGAAAAGCGTCGCCGTTGCAGGACTTCTGGCATGTATATATACATATACGTACACCGTACACATACGTAAGAAGGAAAAAAGATGAGAGAGAATTGGTACACATGTATATGCGCGATCGAGAAAAAAAAGGCGCACAGAGAGCTCGGCACAAAGCTAGCTAGCAGCAGCAGCGACAAAAAGGACGAGAAGGAGGAGGAGGAGGAGGTCGAGCCATCCCCGAGGCATTCGACAAATCTGCATATCGTGAAATGGAATCGTTCCTCCGTCGCTGTGGCTCTACTGATACGTGGAAATACCTTTTGCGCTCGTCGTCGGCTTGTACATATACCACTGGCCTCGACTTACGTGGAGGAAAAAAAAAAAAAAAAAAAAAAAATACTACATACGTGCAAGGACGAAAGCGCGTGTTACGCTGAAAGAGTCAGCGGATGAGTTTTCGAAAATACGAGTGCGCGATAAGTGCAGCTGTGGGATATAAAAACGAGCCCGATGCAGTCGGGATACCGCGGACGAAGCCATTTGTAATAAATTTTGACGAGAGAGCAGCTGCGAGAGTTCATATTATATACGCTCGAGCGCATGCACGGGAGATAAAGTGCGTGCACTGTATTCCTGCTTCTCGTGAGATGATATACCTATATGTGTGCGTATGCTCGTGAGCTATTTGCCAAATTTCGTTTTTACAGGAATGCGGTTTTCTTGGCTATTGTGTACAGGTTTTCATGACCTTTTTGAACTGAAGCAGAAAAGAGACATTAGCTTTCATTGCTATTTACAACTCGTGGGGTGGGTTTTTTTACAAGATTAGCTTTTTAATTATACACGTAAGTAAACGTTACTTTTGTCGCACTGCCGATTCAATAAGATCACACGGTAGTTTGGAGAGCACTTTGAATATCTATGAAACGTCGCTTTGGCGAAACGTTACAGTCTTTAGCTATACGACAGCTCGACGTTTATCCGATAAAGCCACTGCGACAGTCGATCACTAACTATCGAACGAAAGGAATGAAATCGACATACAGAAAGTCTATATATACATAGTAGTCTTGCAGTATATAGAAATAAAATCACTCGAGAACAATTAAAAATAAAACTATGGATTAGGAGCTTCGACACGTGCATGAGGAAGTGGTAAAAGGAGAAGAGGTGTAAGTAATTTAATTCGCGGAGGTACGATATCAGGGAACAGAGAATGAAAGTTGACGTTTTTATACCAAAAAAACGAAGAAAGTAAGAGATAAACAGTTGAAATAAAAAAAAAAATTATGAGACGCATCACCTCTCGAGACTCGTGTATCGATGAATCGAAAATTGAGCAGTGAACTGTTTTGTCGTGCAGCCCTTCCATTGGGAAAATCAATTTCATTGTGTAACACATTCCAGTCCAAAATAAACTTAACACACTGGTATACATGAATTATATAGTAATAATCACAAAGGGACAATGGCTCATTCAATACACACTCATGAATTCAAAAGCTGCGATTCCGACGAATCGCTAATTGCAGCGAGCCCTCGACGAGCATAACGTTTGAAGTGACGCTCGCGCCCAGGCAATGGGAAGCTGCGTACACCAATAACCAGCGAGAGAGAGCCTAACAGCCCGCTTTCCTCGAAACCCCAGTTGTAGGTATATACACGTATTGGTGCACTAGTAGGTCGAGCGCACAGAGTGGCGCCTGTAGGCAAGAGAGCTAATCCAATTTTTCGCCTGTAAACGCTCGAAAAATACTCGAAGGGGGAACTAAGGATGGCAAGGAAAGTCAATTACGCGAGGGAGCAAGAGAGAAGGGAAACATATAACAAGAAAGTTATACGGGATTACCGCATTTTGTGCATTTTTCTTTGCTATTGGCTGCCGAAGAAAAAAAAAAAAAGACTGCAGATACGGAAAATGGAATTTTCCGAATGAAGGGCTAGGGAAGCTGCGAATAAATATGTATGTGTAGCAAGGAATCACGCGGAAGAAGAGGGAGGCTCGTCGCACAATGCCTCTATAATTGCAATTTCGAGCGAGCCGATCGATACCAGATATCGATGAAACGTTTCCATCGGAGCCTCATTCCTTTCTCTCTCTTCAGCGCTGTGTTGTCCCCCCCCTCCCTAATCCTTTTGCCATCCTCCATTTTTTTATCCTCTTCCCTTCCTTTCCTATTGTACTTACCCTTAAATATTTTATTGTTCAATTCCAATGCACCACTGGATACTCCGATGATCGTTTATTTTAAGCTTTCAAGCCAGACGAGCCGGAAGGCTTTTTTAATTACGCATTTTTCATTTTCGCGTGTTTTCACGCTCTCCCGCGCCACTGCTCGCACAGGGAAGGAGGGGGGGAGATATATTAATTTGCCCATTGCTTTTGAATCTTCGTCCACGTGTTGCTACGTACACTGCGTGCGCGCTCGGTTGTTTTGCGACGTTTTCATCGCCGGCAGGTTGCCCGATATCGGAATTCAATTTCGTGTGCCCTTTCGAGCTATTTTATCGGGCGTATGTGTAAAATACTTCGTATAGGGTACTAATGCGCTCGTTTGCTCAAGGTATTCCGGAGAAATGTGAAGTATGGAAATTTTTTTTTGTATTCGAAGAGATAACTTTCGAGTGAGCTGTACGATTTTTTAGAGAGCTTGACTATGGGATTATTCTTGTTATTTGGGCTAAAGGCCTTTCGTGAGGTAATAAGAGTACGGTTACATTTTTGTAATTTTGGGGGGCATCGCAAATAGATGGAACTCAAAGTTCTTTACATTCAGCGTTTGACTCGTGATATTGTGGGGACATCACATTTTTTACATCTTTGTCAAGGTATTTTTATGATTGCCATCTCAGAGTAATAGCCCAAGTAAAAAGGCACAAGTTAACATGAGTTTTACAATAAATAAAAGTAATTAAAAAAAAAAAAAAAAAAAATTGGTTATGGAACAAAAAAAGTTGTAGAGAGTTAATAAATTAATTTATTGCAAGTGTTTTTTATGTTATGTGGTTGGTTCTCGGGATCCACCATAATAAGAAATAAGTAACAATGTGTAATTTTCATTACTCTTTTCAGATAGTAACACGAGAATTTTACTACTGGTGATTCATGTGCACAAGTGAACCAGTTTTAAAAATAACGCAATTATAACTTCAAATTTCAGAAATTCTTAAAACGTACTCACTTCAACAAGTTTTTTTCGAGAAGTTTGAGCGACTATCGTTATGGCACTACTATTAGAAAAATATTCGAAGAGCATATTTTTAGTGAATAATTTCGTTATTAATATTTCTAAGGTATCAGACAAAAAAAAAGAAGATATTTTTTCTCACTTTAGCAGCTGATTTGACTCATTGTCCAAAAAATAACTTACCTGTAACATAAAACAAAATAATATTTATTAGTACCAACAGCAAATGCAACTATTTGATCTACAAACTAAGGAATGATACAATACCTGGTGAAAAAAAAAAAAAGAAATAAATCAAACAACAAGCACTCAAAGCACGAAACTAAAACCACATTTCAATCAATCGACATATGTATTCCCCCTCTACCGCATTACCCGAGCTCGTTCATTCCCAACCGGAACCCCCGAGCCTGCACGCCGGCATGAACAGCAGCAGCAGCGCACTGACGTTTCCCCAAGATTAGCTTTCAGCTTATAATATCCGCTCGCGCGTGTATACATACATATATAATATGCGAAGGGAAAGGAGGAGAAGGTGAAGGGGGTAAAAGCGAAAGACGACTGGGTGCACACCACCAGCGACCGTATACTATTTGCGACCTGGTACGGTGGTGGCTCGTGCAAAAGCTGACGTGGTTATGAATGTCGAAATGAGTTGGCCGGACTCCAAAGGGCGAGCCATGGCGTATCTCGCGACGACTACACGCAAGGCGTTTCCGCGACAGTGTGTCCGAGAGCTATAGTCTCTCTTTATACGTGCGTATTGTAGCACTGTTGTGTGGAAGCAGGGTGCCGACAAAGAACAACCGCGGGTGGGTATTTAGACGCGGCAGGGCTTTTCGTTGGCAAACCAGTTGGCTTGATCGGTCGACCCAAGCCATGGGAAAACGTATGCGAGCCCTCTGCGAGTGTTTTAAGAGATTATGATGTACACCCTTGGCAATGGAAGAGAATACTGTACTGTGCAAAAGGTATTGATGCGTATTGTTGCGTCGGACCATCGTGTTTATAGCCTTTTTTAAATAAATGGAAAAATTGAGATGAGGTGCTGTATTTCAAGGAAAAGAGAAAATCAAAGGATTATTCCCTCGAAAGGACATTTATACTTGTACAAGGTACACAGAGCCATTTGGAAGGATGAAAGAAATATTTTTGATACTCGTATTTCGTTTTATACCTTTTAACTTACAGTTGACCAAAAAAAGCTTACATCTTATTCCATTCTTAGTTGAAAGATAATGAAACTGTTTAATATTTAAAGTTATACGTATTATAGTTACAAATAATGCACACATGCTTCATAGTACAAAAGCGGTAACTAAAAAATAGATTTCGTTTTTCATTTTTTAGATCAGCATTTTTTGAAAGTTTTTTAGAAAGTTGTAATATTTATGAGGAATAGTGTTTCCTTGTAGTAAATATATAGAAAATAATTAATCACGTGAAAATTACTCAAACCTATGCATTTATTAACCCTATATGGAAAATGCAGTTTCTTTTTGTACCCTTAAGACAGTGAAGAAAATAAAAATTTTCCGCACACCATTGCAAAAAGGTTTTTTATTTTTTAATCAAAGAGTACTTTTACTTTCTCTCAAAGCTCCTTCCATACAAGTTACCCGCTTCGTGCGATAATATCACACGCACACAGTACGATTTAATCCTCCTCATTCGTACGGAATGCAAATGTCCCTCGGAGCATTATGTTATTTAACTTTCTGCCCAGCTCGGCGCCAGACTAATCCCTCAAAGAAGAAGCGGACTACCGCATACACGCACGCACGTGGACACATTAAATTTTAGTGTACAATTTCATATAAGAATTTCTATAGCGTGAAAAGGCTAATTTGCAAAAAAAAGAAAAAAAAATACGCGGGCCTTCCGAACGAATTAAATTCAACGCCTGCTCAAAGCTCGTCCAGCTGCTGTCCTTTTTTTCGTCCTTTTTATTTCACGTTATGACTCTCCTTTCTCAATTACACGTACGCGCGTACGGAGCCTCGGTTTTCACCAAATTCAGCGCACAGTCGTATTAACGCCCACTCGGCTGTTGGCGCGCTCGTGGACTTTAATCCCCTTTCTGGTGCGCGAAACACGAGAGAGAGAGAGAGGAATACAGGGAGAATATGAACCGGCGCACCTGCGGTTTCTAAGGTCTTTTCACGCGTGCTTTGTTATGCGAATGTTGGGATTACGAGAGTGTGCACTTACATTTGTTTGTGAATTATTGGTTTCGTCTCTTCGTGCAATTTAATGAGATAGCGGGAGTACGTGTGGTCTTTTTCTTTTCTTTTTTTTTTATTTTTCATTGGGGACTTTATGTTTCAAGATTGGTCATTTCATGGGAAAAAGAACTTCTGTTAGTGTCGGAGACTTAGTTCCTGGGGGACCCTCATCTTAAACAAACTGCTGTCAGAACGTAAACAAACGTTAATCTGAGATTTGTTAAGAAAAAAATGATTCAGAATTGAAAATCGCAATAGTTTTTAAATTTAAATATACGTCGAAAATTAAAAAAAAAAAAACATTGATTCTACGTTGCATAGTTATAGCAGTCCCTCACAAACCCTCCAATTTCAATTGAAAATACTTTTCAATTTAGCTGACCTCGTGTTTCCCAAAAATAAAAAAATAAAATAATAAATTTTTTTCACGCAGTACTACAAAACCATTATGAAGGTGGTGGGTAAATATGTAATGAATGCGGTGACATTTTTCAATATCAACTTTTACTACTTTATTTTGTTAAAAGCATATCTACAAAAAAAATGTTGTACTATTGGTATGTCGAGGATAGGCGAAGACCTCTAAAACTACAACACGTATACAGAAATTAAAAGAAAAATCTGTAAACTGAGCCGGTTTCTCTTGTTCACGTTACGACGAAAAAGTTCTCAAATGCCACCTAATAATGGGACTGTTGGCGGAATAAAACTAACTCGACCCGTTAATTGAAAAAAAAAAAAAAAAAAAATTGACCCCGAAAAAAAGTTGGCCGTATACCAGTATACAATGTTCTCCTCGCCAAACTCGATCGCAAAGATAAACACGCAACAACGACCCGATTAAATTGCCGTAGTGTACAAGCGACTGGGAGAGATTAATTAAGCAAACAATCTCAAACTCCGTTGATTTGCCTTCGTAGAGCCATAATCAAAAGACGACGATTACAAACTTGAAGATTTCGAAACAATGACTGCAAGAACCCCGGCTCGCTCCCAAACTCGTTTTATCGTCTCCGATCAAGTGAGCATTCATTATACACCCACTCCTTCATTTACAAACTCGAGCCGAGTTTACGAAGTATATAAAAGCTGCCCAAGGAACTTTCGCACAATCAGTAGTGCTTTATTTTGTATCCCATTGAAGGGCGGGTTATTAAGCTGCCGGCGGGCCGAGGTATCGCGTTTATCCGTAATTGCGTGTAAAGCGGCCCCCCGTCCGGGAGTTGTACTCTCGGGGACCCAAGGATAAAAATGTCTCTCGAGCTCGTCAGTGCCCACTTTGAGATCTACTCTTCCCTCCCGGAGGAACGACTATCGTCTTACAGACGGTATGTTTCTAATTTTCCGAGTCAGTCGAGCTTTTCGGCACAAGAGCTTGCAAGCTCGATTGAAACCATGCTTGAGAAAATTGCCGTCGTAAAAGATATAAGCTCGTAAAGCGCCTCTCTCTGATCGACGTATGCGTATATATACGTATGCTCCGGAGGTTGCAAGCAATTTTATGCGCGAGGGAACACTGGCATGATTTACGGAGCGTCGGGTTATCGCGTTCCCAACGTCGGAGGGCTCGAGTTTCTACGCATTATTGTACACGCTTACTATTGTTTTTCTAAAAAAAAACATTTTTACCAAGCTACCCTGTGCCCGTTAATTTCGGGATAAAAGGTGTTTTACGCGTGAGCTGAACTAATCGTACACGAGATCCATGCGATGATAAAATTTGGGAGTAATTTTTTTGCCCTCAAAAGCTCGTTCGTAAAGTGCGGTTGTTGGAAAAATCGACAATCCTATCGGGCAAACGAGCACACGGGCTCAAACCTCGAAAAGCGCAAATCGGAGCACAAACGCGTACGGGACAAAGGGCACGGGATCAAGCGACGGCACTCTCGGCACAAACTGGCCGAACAAAGGCGTGGGGGTACACCCGCAGTCGCGGAGAGACAAAAGAAGAAGAGCTTTCGTGGAGCGAGTGCCAGCTAGCTTTCGCCCATTCGGCGCTAAGTGCAAAAATATTTGGCACCGGGGAGGAACCGCAACTATTTCCTTTCAAGTCACGTAAATCAGGGGAAGATTAAATCCGATGAGGAATGTTTGGCAATTCGCGGCGTGTCATCGATCAGCCGGTCTGTGCGTGCCTGTCCGTCTCTCCGCAGCGTGTACACGTGGTGGCCATACATAGACTGCAAGTAGAAAGAGTCGGCGTATGGTCAGACGCGCCGGAAGACGGTGGAAACAGAGAGAAGGGCAGTCTCTGCGGCCGTGGGTTTGTTATTTCTCTTATTATTTGTGCCAGTGGAATGCAACTGTCTATCTCTCTTTCACCTGAGTGAGCTTTTTTCTTTTTTTTTTGGTTTATCGAATCTTAAAGCTTGTCTTTTTCTCTTCGTTTCGTCCGACCGAGGTTCGACTTTTTTTTTTCTTTTCGAGAAACTTGCATTGTCGGAAGCCCGGGTGTAATTCATTGGCGTGTCTCAGCGGTTTGCGCGATTGTGCTTTTCGACAAAATATGAGTTCAGTTTGGAGTATAGTCTCGAAAAAAAAAAACAATAGCGAGTGAATTCGTGATTGTTGCGACATTGTTTCACTTACGAATTCGCGTACAATACACTCGTCACTCTCAACTTTTTTTTTTTTTTTTTCCAGGAGAGCGAAAGCCTTTGAAAGGTAAAAGAAAAAAGGGGTGTTTTGCATTTTTGAAAATAAAACGAACTAGAGCGAGAATTCAATTTCCCGGTTTTCCCGCGTCTACATCCCTTTTAGTTGAGAATGCATTGCGAATTTCATCCCTCAGCATTTCCGTGCGCGCGTTCTATTTTTACCTTCGATTAAACATGAATTTTACGAGGCTTCGGCATTTGAAAACGGGAAAAAAGCCCCGCAGATCGACAACTCAATTATTCAACTTCATTTTCCTCTCTGCCTCTTTTCATTTTCGCGTTTCGGCCGGCGATGAGAAACAAAAATGGAAACGCCATTACGGCGGATCGATTGATTCCCTCCCCCTTCTCTCTCCCTTTCTCTCCGTGTGTGTATAATAGCCTCGAGCTTTAATCTCATTATTGAAAGCTCCGCGGATGAATTATTGCGCTTGCTGCCTACTGTTTCCCGTCGCATCCGTTCCTCTCCAGCCATCCGAAAAATAACACGTAAAATCCAATCTCTCTTAAATCACGTCACCCGCTGACTCTCTTTATTTATTTTTCGAGCACGAGTCTCACGTTCCTCTTTAATTCCAACAATGCGACGCAAGTTGCGGGGGAGGTCGTAAAAAAAAAAAATTAAAACTCCCTCGAAGCCGAAAGAAAAGGCAAGGACTCGAGTAGAAAAAATGAAAGAAACAAGTGAACGAGACCGTTTTTAATTGACTCCCGCGGGCAAGTGAAAAGCAACAGATCCCAGCGACCCGCGATAAAAGACGCATTGTATTTTGAAGCCTGCGTTGGTCAACTCCAATGTGTTTCTTTGCCCCGCAATAAAAAAAAAAGGTCAACAGCATGAAAACCTACAACTTCAGAAAAAGGGTCGGACTTTTTCCCCGAAAGAAAACTAAAGACCCTTACGCTCCTCCATTTGGCCGATGTAATAAATTAATTTGATTTCTCCTATGACGGCAGGAGTCGCGTTTCCAGTAACTGCTATGTACTCGGCTTCTTTTTCTCCCGTTCTCTATTTAGAAAAAAAAAGAAAAGAAAAAAGAAAAAGAAAAGGGTACACAGATGAAAGAGACGAGAGTAAAAAAAGAAAAAGGACCGGCGGGTCGGAAAAGTCTCGAGCTCGCGCGCGTGGAATATTTAAAGCTCGTTTCCTACTCGACTCGGCTCTCCGTGCGTACACAGATACCTACCGCTGCACTACATACAGCCGAATGTTTCTCGTTTATACGGAAAAAAGGCAGAGGAGGAAAACAAACATGGACCTCGGCAGAGGAGAGTCTCGACAGAAGTGAAACTCCACATGTGTATATATATATGTGGCATGTTATAAAAAAAAAAACTATTTGATGGGAGAAATTTCTTGCTTTATTCCAGCAGAGTCAAAGATTTTGAAATGCTTGTCATGAAAAAACGGCAGTGGACTGGAAATTCGGTCACTTGAAAAAAGTTTCGAGAGGAGGAGGAGAAACAAGGGGGCATTAAATTTCGGTGTGACGTCGCGTCCGCAACAATGGATCGGTCCGAGAAGTACAGTTGCATGGGCCGACACCGTATTCGCAATCAAGCGTCCCATTATACGACGATATCTCCTTCAATGAGAGCGAATCACGTTGAAATCGCCGTGTGTCCAAAGAGAGGAGGTGCCGTGCAGGAGGTATAGTTAGCCTCGTTCGCGCTGACCTGCACCGCGAGAACCGCAAATTAGCTTTACGAAGGAGTGGTGCATGGGAGGAGGTGGAGGAACGACACAGATACTCTAGCTTCGTTTCCGTGTTCTGGACTTGAGGACTAGAATGTTGAAACTGTCGTGCGGCAGCGGCCGATGGATGGATAATCGAGAAAACGACCCGTCGGCCGGCTTAGTTTCCAGTACGTGGTTCGCGACTTGGAGTCTCTTGTTTTAGTTTGGCGAAAGATACGTAGGAATCCGTTTGAATGGTTGTAGGATTGATCGTGTACGTGATAAAACTGGGATGTATTTCGATTTATTTAATTTATGCAATTTTTATTGGATAAGGTATGCAATATTCCAATGTTAAACCAATATATTGATTTGAATGTTATTTGCGTAATGGGTAAATGAATAAGATTTTCTTTTGTACCGTCATTTGATTCAACTCGTTTTTCAGGTATACGTTTCACAATTCAATCAATTTCTAAATCGAACTCGGTACCATTAAATTACACGTCCATCGCTTCCACCTACCTTTGAAAGGCCCGTGTAACTCTAGTACTCGGAGTTTTTTTTTTTTTTTTTTTTTTAACCCCCCCTTTTTCCCTTTTTTTTTTCCCCAAGTCCGTGATAGGGTATTTTTTTTTTTTTTTTTTTTTTTCGGCGAGCAAGCGCACTCTTTTCCTGTTTTACACTCTTCGGGAATTGCATTGTCGTGTGCGCGGCTTGGAAGCTTGCCGAAATTCAGCGAGTGATGGAGTGCGGAGAACGAAAAGAGGACGAGACAAGAGAAATAGAGAAAACGAAGGTGCGAACTGAGACTAATTTCTGGGCAATCGCTCTTTGGATAATTAACTTTTTAATGGAATGTTTTTCGAAATAATTCAACACTGCGAGAGTCATCCTTTTTTTCCCCTTTATTTCAAGGTGAGTAATTTTTTGGGAATTGACGGACTTGAGCATTTGTAGATAGAATTTTTTTTTTTTTACTTATACCACAGTAATTAACATAATCTTTTTATAAAAAAATATGAAACTAAAAAAATGAAAGAAAAATAGTTTCAGACAAATAGTGCGCAAAAATGTTGGAACATTTACAAAACAATTACGTCCAAGTCTGGGAATTGAGTAAACGACGTTTCATATTTTGCACTTGATAAGTAGGTACTTGCCCATTAAATCGTGCACATTATTCCAATTGGACTCATTGAAATCAATAAAAAGCCAAGTATTCGTAAAAAAAAAATAATGCGAAAGCGTAACAATAAATGATGAATCAAATCACTCGATCGATGCATGATTTAAAAGCAGCATCCATCAGAGTAAGCATAACATATAGGCTTGCTCAACGAGTTCGTGCTCGATACGAAACAAATATTTAATTTTTGACGATTAAAAGTATTGAACAATCAACGAGGTTTTAATCATTAACCAAAGATCCAAGAGTAACGAGATGAGAAAAAAAAAAAAAATTCGTCCTACTCGACCTTTATATTTGCCCTCCCGAGAAAACTCTCCAGGTATATATTATTGCTCTTCATAATCACTCGGCGCACTATAATCGCCTTATTAAAAGTGCCGATCGTTCCTTTCTCCCCCACCACGGTAATTCTTCTCCGTCACCGTAGAACCGAGTCTTTCTTTTCCATCAATTCCGATGGTCCGCCGACAGATGCATTCCGCTGCACATCAATTTCTTTTCCAATACTCGCTCTCTCGACGTCTCGGCGGTACTTTTTTAATTTCAAGTGAACGCGCGAGAAATACGGCCAAGGGAGAAGAAGAAAAGAAAAAAATAATCACCAAAGCTCCACAAAGAGAGATAGAGAGAGAGGGAGGGAGGAATGAAAGACAGAGGGAGAGAGCTCCCCTTGTTTTTTTAATTGCCTTTTCATGACGACAAAAGCTACAATAGCCCGCGCTTACCCTCGAGATGACTCTTGCAAATGCAATAACAACATCAAACGTGCGTCCAAGGACTGCAATTTTATTCCTCAGCAAGAAACCGAGACGCGGGCACGGCAGAGATGAGTTTTCTTACAATATCACCGTGAGAGAGCCAAGAGGTCCTCACGACGTACAATTGTAAGGAGACCCTGTTGTAGGACTGTTGTATATAGTGAGGGGGAGGGAGCAGAGAGAGAGGGAGAGAGAGAATTGAATCGCCGCGTGCTGGTCCGGTATGATAAATTAATTCGATTCCTTTGACGATGAGAAAGCTGGTGGGCCGAGAAAATGACGGTCTTACTCGACCTCTTAACTTTTCCTCCTTTGAGTGGAGTGAGAACAAAAATAACGAAGAAAAAGTGCGGAGGAAGCGCGCGTAAGAGCCTCAAGTGCGCGGGCGCGCCCGGAATATTTATAACCTTCGTTTCCCATGTACTTCTTTCCTGACTGTGATGTATAGTGAACGCCAGCTGTGCCGAAAAAAATAAAAGGAATTTTACTCTTTTTTTTTTTTTTTTTTTTTTTTTTTTTTTTTTTTTTCGAGCTGTAAGTACACGGAAATAATTAAATACAGTTGGCTTCACTATATGAATGATAGTTAATTTTTCATACTTTTAGATACAACGAACAATTTTTTTTCCATCAACTGAAAATTAGTTACAGCTACGAATTTCTTGTTGGTTTTTTTCTTGTGTCCATCCTATATTAATTCAATTAAAAATTTTAATTTCTCAATCAATGTGTGATAAAATTTGTTTGGTATGGTAACAATTCTCCAGAGGACATTATTCTGGTTGAGGTTTTTGATAAGAGTTTTTTTTTACAAATTTTGTTAACTCAGCATATTGTTCTGAATTTTATGTTTGTATTCTACATAATATTATACGTAGATATGTTGCAATCGACGATTCAAGGAGTACCACGTGAATTAATTAACAAAACTTTACACCCCTGAAACAATTTTCCATTTCGCCGTTCCAAATAAAATGTAACAAAGCAACTTTTATAATAAAAAAAATTATCAAACTCGCAAATCCTCTTGAACGACGAGTATCATGCGAAGCGTTGAAAATGAAAATTCACCAGAGTACACGGGAATCCAAAGAACTTTTGAACATTTCGGGAAAACTTTCTGCGAAATTGATGATCAAAGAGCGAAGTTTGAGAGACCATTAAATTAAAGGTATATGAAGAGAAAAAGTCCGTTAGTTACAGTCCACGAAAGCCAAGAAAAATTAATCTCCCTCCCTCCCTCCCTTCTCTTGTGTTTTCTTGTTTTATTCGCCGTTAAACTTTCCCCCCTCCCCGGCGAACAACTTTGGTACAAAAACACTCGACTTTAGCAATAATTTCGTACACTAACACCCAACGACATTCCACATCGGCGCGAAAGTGACCGTGTATCAACACCAAGCAATCCTGTTCCGAAAACCTATCCCACGAGATATCGCAATCGAAAGCATCGGCTCCTCGAAAATTGACAACCCTTTCCCACTCGCAAAACAAGCACCACCATAGGCGAGCTTAAACAGAGGCAGAGATAGCGCGAAAGGCAACAAGGAGCGAAATCTCGTAACGGAGCATGTGTCACGCGAGAGTGACGCTCCGAGGATCCGCGACGAGGGAGATGATGGATTTCCCGCGCGAGGAGAGGAGAAAGGCCCCCCCGCCCACCTCACTGCGCGGCAGCCCTGCAACTCCGGGCTAATGAAGCAACCTGAGCGCCTGCCTGTATTATATACACGTGCCACCCTCGCTTTAACCCTGTTTTCCATTAGCTCTCTGTGCACACACGGCGCAAGGGCGGAGAGACAAAGAGGATGAGCGCTCGACTGCAATCTCGACTTTCAGCGCGGAGTGCCTGCTGATGCTCTGCAGTTGTATACCGGTTGGTTGCATCATGTGATGCAGGTTTGTAAGAAGGTGCTCCGATGGGAGAGAGCTATATGGAGTATACACAGGTATGTACCTGATGTGCACGCATTTACTCTATAAATGAGTAGTACCGAGGAGATGGATGCATAGTACGCCCGAAGAGCTTTTTTCTGCTTTTTTCCTTGTTATCGTCCTCCCGCTGGCTTGTTTAGCGCTCGACACGGTCATTTGTCAAACATAAAGACTCGCAGGATCGATTTATCTCTTCGTTATTATCTTTATTATCTTTCAGGGTGTTTTTTTTTTTTTTTTTTTTTTTTTTTTTCGAGAAATTCATGGTAACTATTAATTTTAATTTTGGATTTTAATGACTAAGTTGTATGTTACGTATTATTCAACTGGTTGGAAAAAGCTGTGCGTTCTAAAGTTTTTAGCTTTGCATTTTCTGAAAATTACTAATCGTAATTATTCCCAACATACGATAAACAGCATAATTTTAGCAAATACCAAAAGTTGGTCGATACCACAAAATTATACGGAAATACATTAAGCACATTAGTGATGTATGTTACAGATTGTGCAAATGTAAGGAGAAAAAATTTTTTTGTGTATTTCATACTTAAAACTTAACATACAGTTATTGTAAATAGTTGAACTCGTAACAGTAAATCAACATTCAAAAAGTATGAAATTACAATTTCTACGTGGGTAATTTTTTCTCGACTTATTTAAATTGTATAGGTAAGTTTAAAGTGCCAAAATCAGCTTTATCATGTAACTTTGCCATGGCCTGATGCCTAACACATGTTACAAAACTTATACCGCATCACGTTGGAAATATTTCCAGTCAATGCTCTAGACCCAGCAGAAAACAAGAGGAGTTGCCAAGATGCACTCGTAAGAAAAAGTCATTTACGTACGAAATCCCTCTTATATATTTTCATACAAATATTTGTAAGGTCTTTTACGAGCTTTTTTGCAAAATTCACCACGAAAAACTGACGGTATTTCTAAGAGTGCTGAGTTGGCCTCGAAAGATTATCAGACAGACGGTACAAGGTAGAATATAATGCTTTGATCCTGCATAAAATGCCCATAATGAACGGGAACGCATTTGGCAAAGATCCCAGCGCGACTCTCACACCTACACTCGCGCACACGTTTGCTTCTTCAATCAGAAAATTACCAACGCCTATGCAAAGCGGGAAAAAAAAGCTCTTTCACGCGGGCGCATACATACATACATACGTATATACTAGCACTTACGTAAATATGCGCGGTACCACAAAAAAGCTTTCCGGAGAAGCATCAGAGAGAAACAGAGCCAAAGCCCTCGAGCTGTTATCGCTTTTTTTTTATCCTCTTCTTCTTTCATCCAAAGCCACGTTAGCAGAGAGCAAAGACTATCCGGTCGCGTCCTCGCGTGTGCTCAGACCCTCGAAGTATGTGTCTAGGCCACCGCGAGCTCCCCCCGCTCTCTTTTCCACTTTCTTGAGGTTAAATGGAAATTTCTCGCGCTTCACGAATACGAAAAAAAAAAAAAGAAAAAAACGCGAGAGAGTTGGTACTCGAACACATACACACATATACATAAATATCCAGTACAGCGTGCATTAATTTTTAATGAGGTATCGGCTAAGCGAATTTACAAGTCCGATAAGCCAACTCTCTGCTCTCTCGTTCCGAGTGCGAGCGCGAAATAAGGGGCAAAGAGAGAGAGAGAGATCACGCGACGGAGCCCCAAATGCGCTCGGCTGCGTTTAATAATCTAGCCCCTCTCGTTTTTTTCCCTCCTCTTTATAGGCTCCTTTCATGCGAGTGACCCGCATTTCGCGTCCATCCCCGACCTTCTTCCATATACACTTTGATGAAAGGAGTTTACGACTTTGCTGTGCTTTTTCAAACTAGTGAAATTAAATAAATACGGAGCGATGACGATTGGTTCGTTTGGAGTGCAAAAATAGTATCTGTAACTTTTTTAATGTGCATGAGGTCGATGGAAAAATTTAGGTTGGAGAATTAATTATCTGAATGATACTTGTGTGACTTGTTTTCATAGAGGTGCTCGAGCAATCAAGCGGTTGTTTCAACATTGCGTATGAAGCCCACACAGAGCTATACTACGTACACTTGAATAATTTAAGGCCTTAGATTGACTTCAATATTTGCATACTCTATTAAAAATTTTTTTTACAGCAAAGAGTTCGGGATGAATTTTTTAGCACTGCTGTGTTGTATATTTACCACGTGGAAGGGAAAAGTGGGGGTGAAATATAAATTGATGAAATTTTACTTACCGAGTATTGTGCCGGTGTACGAGTGGCTCGTGTCGAAGTTGATGGGGCCGTCAGTTCCCTCGAAAACTGCATCGTTTGAAAACAAATTGGAATCGCGCACCAAACGCATCGTCCATTGCCTGAAAGTGAAAAAAAAAAAAAAAATCAGAGAAAATAAAGCATGAATACATTCATTTTTTATTCAGTAAAAAATTTACATAAATATCGAATTACAAAACATTAAAGGGGCATGGAAATACATGTTTAGTTTTTATTGAGTTACGAAGAATCGGAATGAAAACTGAACTCGAGAAAACATTATTGTTCTCGGTACTGGGAAAAAAATCACTTTTACAACGTAGTTATACTTATTTTTTTAAAGCAAAACATTATATACAGTCCCGTGGATGGTTGCAGGATGTAATATTTATTTCCACGCAAAGTTAATGAGAACCATTAGCATTAATTATACACATAAATTATTCAGTGAATTATTAATACAATGCTCAGCTATATATACATGTGTACGTATATGTATAACTCGTAGTCAGGTAATAACTAATTGCGCATAAATTAGAAAAAAAAGTTGCGCACTTATGTGCCGAGGTAGAACCATTAGAGCTTGACTTACTTTACTTTTTAGATCATTTTAATAGTTTCACGTTCAAGATTCACGTAGATAATACCCTGTACGTATTGTTCAGCATTGATGCCTTTATTTTTACAACATTAAAATTTACATTTACATTTTTCATCAGTTATTTAAAAATAAAATTTATAAAAATGATTTCGCCAAAAGTTTTAGTTACACACTTTTCGTAATCTTTTAAATGTATTATTAATTGTAGACTCGAGCTCGCTCGAGCCTCTTGAAACTATTGCGTAACATAATCCTAATAATGATAATATCAACGGTTGTCGACACAATTGAACAATACACCTTTCGAAGCTGAATTCTGATTACTCAGTTCGACTTGGTGGAAAAAAGAAAAAAAATCACCGCGCAAACATCAAATTTCAAAATCACAAAAGGCCCGACTCTTCCGGAAACCCTTTGAAACGTCGAGGCATTATCGATGCAAAAACACCACCCCGAGGCAACCTCACCGCGACCCAAATCATCCCTCAGTTTCCTCGAAATCCCCAATTTTCCGCGACTTTACATCCAAAGCCGCGAAGACCTTCCCCCGCTAATCCGCGTAATCCTCCGATCGAGCGTCCGTAATCCCGCAAACATCGCCGAATAATCAAAAGTGGATCAGTCGCGCTTCGCAAAGTCAAGGTTTTCCGGAGAACGGGGAAAAGAAATGAAAAACAAGGGATAACCACGCTTTCCTCGACTTTCGCGGCTTAGTCTTGTACCTACACACAAACACACACATACTCGCGCGGATAAGCACAAAGGGATCCCGCGTAGGCCGGAAAAGTAGAAAAAGAGACAATCGTCGTGCGATACCGAAGCGTCCGTGACCCGACTACGCGCGGAGCGCTTGCCAATACACGAGCAGCACGAAATCAGGGATTGTTAAGTAGTGCCAAGTTGAAGTTCACACTGTACAAGTACGTACGAGCCCGCGAAGCCGTACACGTGAGGAGAGTTGGCCGAAGAATGGCTTCGGGTCTATATAATGTGCCGGACGCGTGTCCATCATCAACGCGAGACTCTCTTACTTACCTTCGGGCAAAAGTACGTACACGAGTTTCGCTTCCTCTCCCCGTCTTTTCCTCCCATTCTCGAGCGTAGGCGCCAGAGATTAAACTCCTCTCGACTCTTTGCAATGGGATTACGCGTCGTCTCTAGTCGGAACTATGCCGTACATGCATGCTCACGTTATACCCTGGCCCCGTTTTCTCCGTCTTTTCGTCGCAGTAGCAGCTCTCGTCCCCAAGTCGTCGCTTAATTTTCAACTTCCCCGCCTTTGTGCCCCCATCCACTTTTCGCTGCAACATACTTTTTCCCTCCGCAAAAAAGAACAAAGACGAGAGGAGCTTAAGACGCTGCAAGTGTCTTTCACTCGGCCTCGTTAGGCCGCTCTTTCGCGTCTCTTTTGGAGAAGCTTGCACCGCGTGCTCGAAAAAAAAAAAAAAAAAAAAAAAGTACTTACTCCCCCCGTTTAACGTGCTGTTTGCGCGTGTGCAATTGCGCTTGAGTAAATTTACAGCGGCGACGCGGCCGTGTATTACATTGTACGCGCGTTAAGCTCGTCAAGGCGACCCTGACTCGTGGATCACCTTTGAATTTGCAACAGCGAAGGTAAAGAAAAAAAAAATCCAAAAGCTCGGATCATCCCTATACGTACAGCTGGGATTTAGCGATTCGCGGAAGCCTTTTTTTCCTTTTCATCCACCGATGCTGGAATCGATTGTCTCCTCCTCGCGACTTGTATAAGCTCTAGAGACGAGACTTTGCTCGCTTTTTTTTTTTTCGCACCGGGAATCCTTTNGTTCTCCTCGTTCTTCCTCGCCGAGAGAGCCGCTAACAAACTCCCAATAATGCAGCCTCCCCTCCATCTTCTCGCTCCCTTCGACGTGCTAATTTCAATATGTGCTATCAATCAGCTGCCGGCGTTTGTTTTGCTTTTTATCACTCTCTTTCTTTTTTCTTTTTTTTTCCTCCCTCTTTTTCTCTCAATCACTGTTGAAATTGAATACGCTGCAGTTCGACGCGCAAAAGGAAGAGAGAGAGAAAAAAAAGGTACTTGCGCACATTGACATCGTTCGTTTAAAACGTCACGATTGTCAGTTACGATTATTACCTACCAATCGAGCGCCCCTCGTGCCCCGACGATGATGAAGAATTTCAACTCTCGTAATAGCCGCAGAAAGCGGGGCAAACGACGATTCCGGGGACGGTAATTAAATTGTTCGGCGTATAGGCGCAATGAAAATAATTATCAACGGTCGCGAAAAGAAAAAAAAAAAAAAAAGAGAGAGAAGAGCTAGCCAGCAACTCCAGTAGCTGTGAGCTCGTTACGGCACATGCGATAAATTAATTATGAATGCGAAGGTATGCGCGTATCGCGTGCGATCGCTCAATTATAAACTCCTAATTGAAGCTCTCCGTCGAGAGTTGCACTCGTGCGCGCTCATTAAAAAAAATAAAATAAAAAAACAATACTATTTGTACAGTCATCGCACGGATAAAAGTGTTCAATCTGTGCGCAAGAGATGAAAAAAAAAAAAAAAAAAAAAACAAAGCATACATAAACAGCAGAGAGAGTGCGATTTTTCTCACGTCCGTCACTCGTATCGGACGACTCGCCCGGAAAGAGCTAATGCAGCGCCGTGCTTTGCTGAATCCCCTTTATATTTTTCTTTGCGCTCATCCACCAGCCGGAGAAAGAGAGCTTTCCACCGTTTTCAGAAAGAAATACGGTTATCTCGCGAGCTTATGAAACAAGCCGCACTGATCCCTCCCACCACCTCCGTAATCGCCGGAGAGCACTTTCCTGTGTCTGTACGAAACGCGCGCGCGCGCGTGTGTGTGTATATTATACGTTTTATAGCAGGACGTGGGATGTGATTTTTTTTGTTTTAGTTTTCTCCGTATACTCGCTGGCCTTTTGCTCTCTATCTCGGCGGGGACCCTCTGATTTTTCATTTATGTTTTTGACCCTTTGCTCATATAGCTGCTCTCGGTGTTATTGTCGACTTTCCCCGGGACTCCCGTCGGGATAAATGGCTTGGTAAACGATTGCGGGGTTAAATAGTGAAAAGCTCGGATAACAAATTGCTACTGCGAATACGAGGGTAGACTTATGGATTTGTGATTTAGATGTGCTCGGGATTCATTTGGAATTTCAATGGATTTTATAATTATTTTTTAAATATGGCTTGGTATCGTTGACGATTTGGAGTTTTTGAAAGTTACCTGAAGATTTGAAAAATGATAAGTTAAAGGTTAAATATTCCACTTCTTTTTTTTTTTTTTTTTTACATGAAACGTAGATTTTTTTTATTTTTATTCATGAAATTACGTGTCCAAGCATAAGTTTTTTTTCATAGAAGGTACATTAATTCACTTTTTCCGACGCAGCAGGCACATCTTCGCCGTAAATTATTGTTATCTTCGCCAAAAAAAGCTCGTGTCTGGTTGACGTTTCATTACATTTTCGTTTGAAATTACGAAGAAAATAAAGTATTTTCATTTCAAGATTGAATTAATTTCATGTTTCGTATATAAAATGGTCGTAGGTACTTTTACTCAATATTCCGTAGTAAAAAAAAAATTACGTTTTATTAATAACGTTTTTTAAATATACTACGTTAACCATGATAAATTAAACTTTTTTTTTATTTTTATGGACAGAACTTATTGAGATATATTTTTTAGTCAAAGTGCATTACAATTTAAGGAATTTAAAATATTGTCTTTTTCTAAATAAATATTTTACTTCAGAAAAAGGATTCAACTCCAAAAACCGTAAAGTTTCGGATACTTTACTTTGTTTCAATTAACCATCAAGTATTTTGTATAAAAACTAAACTTTCTAAACTTGTCCACAAATTGGTGAAACCTTTTTCATGAGATTTTAATGTTTTAATAAAAAATAAAAACATGTACATTGTAATGTATGCATTACTATGTCTTTCGGCAAAGTAAATTTAAAAAATGCAAGTACTACTTTATTTAGTAAATTTCGTGATAGGTACTACTTTTTAAAATGATGTAACTTTGTACTGTAAAATCATACAATATCGTTGCCTATTTAATTGAGGAAACCTTGTGGCAGCAAACAATTTGCATGAAATATAATATCAAATTACGTAAGTGAAAAAAAAAAAAAAAAAAAAAAATTAAATTCATCACAAGTAATTAAAAATTAAAAAAGAAAATCATCCCACAAAAAGTTCCCAACCGAGTAGTAATGCAGTCCAAGTTAACAAACCTTCCCTTTGCTAGCCACATTCCCTTTCACCCACTCGAATAATCAGCGAATCGTGCACTCTTCGCGAACAAAATGATAAAAATAAAATTTAAAAAAAATAGTCAAAGAAAACCAGAGGGAGAGAGAGAGACCTCAAAGGCGAGCCGATGTTCAATATCGGACCGGAGAGGGCCAGAATAGGCAAACAGATCGATGAATCAGCAGCTCGGAGCAACAGACTATACACCGCAGCGACAACACCGTGCCGCGCAAAGAGCACATATAACACGCTCCCTCTCTCTCTCTCTCTCTCTCTCTCTGCTACCTCGTACGATATACCCACTATGGGTGCGCGGAAACCACGAAAAAAGCGACCTCGTTTTTCTCATTAGCCCAGTCGTGTCACTTCAAAGCTCCCACGTATATGCATATACACGCCTACTCTACCTGCTCGTTTTTTTTTTCCTCCCCCCTTACTCGTTGCAGCGCCGGACTTTTGCATTATACCACCCGGCAGCGGATTTTCGTTCAATTTTCCGGCGTGTCATTTCGCGCGTCCGCATCTCCTCCAGCCGCCCGTGCATTTTATTTTACTATAACCCGCGGGAAAACCGCCGTCGGCCCGATTGTACACGCGAAAGGCAAACACAAACGAGATTACGCCCGGCGCGCTCTTTCCCTTTTTTTTTTCGGGTTTGCCAATTTTTCAATGTCAATTTCGATTTCCACCTACAGGCGCGCGTGTACATTATGCAGGAAATACGGCGTGAAATTGCGAAACATCGCGTGTACAAATACATATATGTATACGTATAGACGTGACTCTTTTTCCCTACATCCATCACATGACGTTTCGTTCCGATCTATTTCTCACGAGCACCGATCAAGTAAATCCCCGCGCGCGTCACTTACAATACACCCACGGAATATTAGCTGTTGGTGCTGCTATCGCGCATTTTCGTGTACTCGCGGCGATGCGTCGGCCAGATACGGGGGCGGTCAATTTGGCGCGCGTCGACGTTTATTTGGATATCTCTCTCTCTCTTTTCTCGCGATAGGGGGGGGGGACCCGTTACTCGCCCCGTATGGGTACTTTTACAGACAAAGCGGATTTCGCTCGGAATGTAGCACGGGGCTCGCGTGCGAGACCATTCGTTTGAATGCGAGATTAGACCTTGTCTGCACGCGCTCGATTGAATAAAAACACTTACGAGTGTGAGAATGTATTTTCACGCAAAAATAAAGGCGAGATAATACATGTATACACCTATACTCCTAGTGGGTCAGTTTGGCGGTACCCCGCGGTGTCTGAAGCGCCTAATTGGAGTTGAGTAAAATTGATGGCTAGATTGAGTACAACGTCACGTTTGTTAACTAAGTAGGTATATGGATGAGAAAAATGATAGAGACGGAGATGTTTCATTTTTGAAGGACCGGCACACGAGAGGGAGATTCCGTGTCTCGAATAATTGATGAGAATAAATGAGAAGGGCTGTCGAGGACTGTACGAAAACTCGGTCGCTAACTTTGTGGGTCGGAACGAGGAGAGATACACCGCTACCGTAACGATGTCATCTTGCTCACTTGGAAGTATGGTTTTTTTCTTTCATATGTTATCTTTCAAACAAATTTTCTGCTTTAATTCTCGAGAAACTTGTGCTTATATTGTATAGAGAAAAAAAAAAAAAAAAAAAAAAAATGTACGTACCCTAATGAAGTAACACGTTTGTAAGGTATTTATTGTCATTTGTATACAAATTTGTACACAATATTGAAACAATTCATTACCAGATCGACCTTTATTTTACAAACAATGTTATTTAATACACTTGTATTTTTAAACGAAAATAATAAGCTCCAAACAAATAAAACCTTATCATTAACTGAATCTCGTGATACTAAAACAAACAAACCATTTTTTATTTTTTCAATTATTCTGTTAACAACAGAGCACTCAACGGAGCTACAGTGGATGACTATTTGTCCAAACACTGGTCCATGACGTATATACACCGCGTACTCCGACCCACGACCACAGTATACACTGAACACGAGGGTATATATTATACAGAAGCTACTATAGCACACCACACATCCATCACCGACGTTTTATCCTCTCTCCCGGTGTCCCTGCATAAACGCGAGATCAGAGCGTCAATTTAAACATCATCCCCATTAGCCCGGCAATGCAGGAGCACTCCACCACACCCCCCGGCCCACGGCCCTTTTGCTCTCTTCCATTGTACCGACACAATCAGACACGCGAACCAAACCACGCATCCACCTTGGTCCTTTGATCTCGGCCTCCATTTCCCTCCTGTATGTCTGCTGTGCCAATACCCCTGCGCCTCGCCGAATCGCCGTAGAAAGGGCTGTCTCGCTCACTCGCCGTGCAGGTTCGATTGTGCGAATTGCTCGTTAAAAAAAACTAACTTTGGCTGATGGATACATGGGTGACCTTTTTTTCTTTTTTTTTTTTTTTTTTAATCCACCAGCTCCTCGTTGGTAATAATTTCGCGAGTGACGTTGACGGCGCGGTAGCACCAATGTATATTTACAAAGGCGCTAATCATGGCTACTGCCGCAGAGTGAATTTGATCCGACATTCATATATACACCCCCTGTGGTAATGTATCAACTGAAAATTTTGATCGATCCTTGGTATAAATATATACACGGAGTTAATTTAGCAAGCCAATCTGCTAAAAGCCGCGTTTCGCCTCGAGACAGCGATAATCGTGAGTGACGTGTTGTTATTACTATTATTTTCTTTTTTTTTTTCTTTTTTTTTTTTTTTTAAGCACATCAAAAGGGGTGGTTCATAAATTTTAACGAACGATTTTTTTTTCGATTAATTCAATCGAACCCCTCCCTCGGTTAATAATTGATTTTTCACCGACTCGATTCATTCGCTTGCAGAACCTCCCCTGTGGCGAGTGAATTTTTAAAGCTCCTCCTGCCCATCCCGAGTGCGCCTAATTGTATTTTTAAGCAGCAGCAGGTAGGTACAGTCGACCGCTCGTATAAAATTCTAGTAAAGCACGTGCCCGAAAAAAAAAAAAAAAAAAAAAAAAAAAAAAAAAAAAAAAAAAAATTGGAGAAGCAAGGCTTTACACGTGTATACGAGAAAGGGATAAAAGAGAACGGGTGTGTACATGGGAGAAACGGGGGAGGCGGAGGACTCGTGTACATCGGAATTCCGTGTACATATAGTGCAAAATTTCAGCGGGTCCCGACACCTTGGATGTACAGCTCGTGCAAAACTCTCCTCCTCCCAACTGCCTTTTCAAAGCACGTCGTAGAGATTTTCATCCATAATGAGGTTAAACGCAATATATATTCCGCTGTACGTACGTATATTTATAAAGCCTCTCCCCCTTTCACTTTTGCAAGCTCCGGGTCTTTACCGTCGAGCTGCTAATTTTCCCTACCGTCGGCTCTCTTTTTGCGTTCCTGTATACACTTTATGCATAGGTGTTCTTTCTATACACATTCCATTATTCGTGATATCGATTTTCGTTGGGGTATTTATCCGGAAAAACTGACCCTTTTTCTCGTGCATGAAAATTATTATTCTCTAGTCAGACTTTTACGTAAATGATAATCATTCATTTGAAGCAATGATGAATATGAGTGCTGATTTTTTTCAAGATGAATTTACTATCTTGTCATGGTTCAACAAAACGAAGGTGAGACTGAAACGATAGAAAATGCACTTCTCTGATGCACACCCCCGTATACAGCTGTTCAATAGCCGCTGTACCTGCATGAATTATAAGCCCACACAATTGAAAAGATGTAAAAAGAAAATTCACATAATATTATTCATCCCAGCTCTTTACGTATACGATAGCACCAATGGAGGCGTATGGTCGATATATTTCAACCCACCCCCAATATACGGTACAATATGAACACAGAAAGTGCATTACCCGCAGTTTCGATCCACGTAAAAATTTCCACGCCTGTCTCCCCCTCGCGCACATATTTTCGCGTGTGCCTTATCCACGTGTAGCCGCATATTCACACCCTCCCACAAGGGTTGCAGTCCACGTATGTGTAAGATAAAAAGAAAAAAAGTATCCCTTGCACTCCAGCCCGACACGCATGGAGATACTCACTACGGACACGTGAACTTATTCCCGGTTGGAGTTAACGACGTGCGCTACTCCTCGTGCCCCCCTACGTGCGCGTATATGAAAAACATACCGCCCCGGGAAAACCACATCCACCCCCCTCGATGATTATTTTTCCCTTTTCATTCCACACCCCTCTCCCCTCCCCGCTCTCTTTTCCCGCGTCCTTATTCGCGTCGGGGGCCAAGTTTAGCCGTGTTTTCTCGAGCGCGGCCCATTTGCGATCACGCCTCCGTGGACCCGCTGCCGCCGTTGTTGCGACGCACCTGGGCGTGTAACGATGGCACTTCCTCCGTGTTCTAGTGTCTACTTTGTACGACTCTCGCTGTGGGAATAAAAAACGCGAGTTAGTTTTGTCCCGACATTCCTTACCCCGAAATAAATCAGTACACGCACCGTGTCCGACGACAACGCGACCCTCGTCGGCGGCGGCACAGGAGAACCACGAGACAGCGTATGTATGTGCGTGCAGCGGGGCCTTTGTGTGTACCGCAGACTCGGCGTAACGGGACGCGTAACGAGGCCCTTTGAGAGATTACTTGGGTATCGCGCTTATAATTTAATATTTCCGCCCGGCGAGCAGATTTCCCTCGTCTCTCTCTATCTAGGCTCTTTCTCTCCCCCCGCGGCCTTTCCAACGAGGAGGAGCTTCTGCATCTCGCGAGAGTGGATTTTGGATTTCGTTTTCCGAGAAACTCATGCCGACGGGACGACGTTTAATTACGAGAGGCACTGCCATTAATTTCGAGTGGCGCCTACTATAGGTTGTACATCTCTCGCTCTCCGATTGGATTTCGTTGTTGCGCGATCTTTGCCGATTTTCGCGTCGAGGAGGCCAAGGTATCGTTATCGCGAGTATCGATGATGTTTTCGCAGCTGATGTACATAATTATACACGCCAATGGAAGCTTTGGGAGAGTAAAATTAAAAAAAAAAAAAAAAAAAAAAACTCGATAAGCCCAGCTCGAGCGGTCTTTTGATGAACTTTTTTTAATTGTATCGGGATTTTGTGGGAGGGAAAAAAAAAGACCGTACGAGCCATCGAAGAGAGAGAGAGAGAGAGGGAGGTATAAAAAAAAAAGAGCTGCACGAAGCAGCGCGACAAATTGGCAATCTTTTCAATTACAAGAATTTAATTATCGGCTGCTGCACCTCGACGTCGCGAACTTAATTATCTCGCGCGTGAGGGGTGTACCTACACACACGCGCGCGCGCGCGTCGTTCGATCTCGAAGCGGCACCTCGGGCTCTTAATTAAACGCATTATTTGTCTCATCTCACTTTTGCTCGGCTTTCCGACACTTCTTTACCTCGGCTCGGCTTCGCACCTATACATACACAGCGCGGCTCCTCCACGAGGTGTAGGTATATACATATATGTATGTATGTATGGAGCGCGAATAAATTTTCCCGGCTTTCGCGTCGCGGGGGATTTACGCCACAGCGACGAGAGAGAAGGAGAGAGCCAATAAAGTATTCCCTGTGGTGTTTGCGTGCGTACACGGAGCAAAAAAAAAAAAATAAATAAAGAGAGAGGGGAGATAGGAGCGATCGAGTCGAAAGACATATTCGCTCGACCGGCGGTGAGGTGAAAGACGGGACACACACACACACAATGGCTTGATTGACCGGCTGATCGATCGGCTTATTTTATGGGGCCCTGAGTTATTGCGCGAGGTGAAAGCTTATATACCGAGGGACAGAGGGAGAAACATCACGCGCCTCGTAAAGCCTCGTGTACCGTTCGACGAAAGGCTCGCTACACTTCGCGGTGCGGAGGCGCGGAAGTGAATTTTGATTACCTCGAGTATCCAGGGTCGAGAAACCTGGCTCCATTGTTTTTTTTTTTTTTTTTGTTGTAAGATGCGTGCGTTTGGCGAAAAACTCCTTTGCATCGGTATTCAACAAGTTGCCAAAGAAACAATATACCATCCGTGCAAAGTTTTGCCATTACCCGGAGATAATGATACATTATATATAGCGCAACGCAAGTCGAATCGTACGAGAGCATCGTTAGTTCACTCGAGTATTCGAACAACGCACCCTTTGTATACCTACTATACCTGTACATTTGTGTCCCTGATGTATAGGTAGAAAATAAAAAATCGGAAGAGTCGAGGGAGGGTTAAAAGGAAGAGGAAGAAGAAGAGAAAACGCCTACGCGACAAAGAATCGGAGAGACAGAGGGAGATGCACGAGTACGCGAGAGAGCGATAAGTAAACCCGAGCGCTGCATTTTCTTTCATAACAAGACTTTTCTTCTCACAAGAACTTTAAAGGAAACGAAAGTGTCCCCGCGGCAGTGGGATACAGAGGTTTCGGATTTTCACGGATAGGCTGTATGTACCACCTGTACCCTACATGCACCAGTACACTTACATATATAGTTGTGTACACGCGAAAAGTAGAGCACGCGTCGTCGACCTTATATATGTAGGCGCACACGTAGGTAGACGTGTATATATATATCTACACATCGGGACATATGAGAGAACAAAAGGTGTGGCACCTGTGTATAGGCATAGAGAGAACACACGCGAGTATGTGTAAGTACGGGAAGAAAGGTACAGGGGGTGGTAAGTGTAGAGGCGCACCCTCTCTCTCTCTATATATATTTCAAATGCTGCCGGCGAAATCGAAGACGAAACGTAGGAATGGAAGGGCGACAAATGCTTACTGCTGGTGCTACGGACGTCGTCGCCATCGGGAAAATCCATAGCGAGTCTAGTTACGTACGACGTACGTGTACACGGGGGTTGCACTTCTACCCGAAGAAGGAGATGGATCGAGGTCGCTTGTAGAGCTTTATTGTGCACGAGTATACGTGCGAATAGGAAGAGACACAATTAGCTAGGAATTTACGCTTTTCCCCGATAAAACGAATCCTGGTAAACCCGATAATTGAAGGCTCCTGCAGTAAGAGGCATCTTGCTTATTATTCATACGCATGTCTGTACACACATTATACTCTAAAAGATAATATACTGTATTCTTATGATTCTATAACAAGCAGACAAACAAAAAAAATGTAAACAACGAAAGTTTGATAAGCAGTAATGAGCAGTGATAAAAATAAAAAAATTTTCTTAAAACAAACAAGAAAATCACGTTAAAAAATGATAAGCAGTAGTAATTAAATTTGTGATAAACGCTAATGGCCAGTAATACACGTTTAAATGTTAAGCGATGGTGATTCAATGTTGTAATGGACAGTGAGCGATATATTAGATAAGATTTTATAAACGATGATTAAGTGGTTTACTGGTAATAGATATATATATAAAAGGTGATTAATTCGTATGATTAGCGATGAAAACAGTTTTTTTGTGTCACAAGCATTGACAAATGACGACAAGCTGTTAATGGATTACAAGTAAACTGATGATGATACGCTGTAATAAGCTAATAGTAAAAATAATCGAAATTGATGATGAAATCCGAAGTACTTGAGTAACCTATCAAACTCGTTGACAAAAATTCATAGTATATCTCACCTCCTGATTTACCCGCATCAGAGAATGGGTAATGGATTAAGTAATTTAATATATATACACGTTGGGGAAAAAAAATGTGTACCTTCACGATCGACCTCATCACCGCTAGCTCACCCCTAAAACGCGACCTCAAACAAAAACAATCAACAACCCACCTTTGACACCTTTCGGCTGACTTAACCGCAAGCACACATTGTACTTTTTTTTCCCCCACAAACGACTCTAGCTTAACACTGCAATTCCGCTTCCTCGTGTACCTACCAATACATGGGTGACCCAAACTCTGTCTTTGTCCGATGCTTGTATACATGGCACACACACTCGGGAGGAGGCGACGAAACAAAGTGGAAATTTACACGTCGACGCCCGAGAGCTGAGCCGCGTGGGACTCTCGTTGGTTATTGTTGTTTTTTTCCACCGTATATATCTATCAGCTCGCCACCACAACGGATGCACGTGTATATATATATATGCACGCCTCGAGGATTTTCATACGTATATACACGCCTGTCAGCCGATAATGGGACCTGCACACGCTGCGAGCTTTATGCGCTTTTCGATCGCCCCACCCCCCTTACCCCCTAATTATTGTCAAAGCCGGGAATCCGACGCTTCTTTGACGTGTATTCCTTTTTCCTTCACTCTGTTCGGTGCGCCGGATGAGCCGAAAGTCAATTAGGGAATTAGCACTCGAGGCACCGCGTATGCCGGTGGGAATAAATTCGCGGGCGTCGGCGCGTGACGCGATCGAGACCGAAGCGAGAGGAAACTCTTTGATCTGACATTCTACCACTACTGCGTCGGTGTATGTATAGTACGCGAGACATCACCAAAGAGTCGAATACTACACGTACTGTTGCTGATGCCGATGCTCTTTGTGGCTCTTCGGGATGAATGGACTCGAATTGGCTGCGCCGTTTCCAAATATTTGTCTCGAGCTCTATATATATATAATATACACATATTCATTTGTCATGTAATTTCTCGTTTTACGCCGTGTATTCCTTTTCCGAACAAAGAGCACCGCACGCCAACGAGGAACAGCGCGAAATGCGACTCGTGGCGATAATTGAACTAAATGATGAATAATGGCCTAAATGAGCGGATACTTTTTTTTTTTTTTTTTTTTTTTATCACCACGCGTTAATATTTTTTTCAGAAAATACAATAAATCAGTTGGGCTGGATAATGTTTTTTTACCACGACTTGTAACCCGTTGCTGGAGAAAAGCAACCGCAATGTGTATTGTATTTTGAAGAAAATATCGAAATATTGGAAAAAAGTAAGTACTCATATTGCCTGGAAACAATCATATTTCGAAGTATCGAAGAAACTCATCGTACCCAAATCTGGCAATAGTATATTGCCAATATGCGATGCAAACGATGGATTGCACTCGCAGGTAATGTAAAATCCTCAAGGAAAGAGGAATAAAAAATATAGGGGAGCTGCTTCTTTAGGGGTATTAAAGCTGCAAAACAACAACAACAAGAAGAACCACCAACGCCGACTCCTCCATCAACCCGATTAATCCTACGAGCTCTTAGCGCGCGAGTCCGACAACCTAAAAAAGGCAACGCAGCTTTTCTCATTTTCCTCGTGGAGCACGATTCCCGCAAAGTATTCCACGGGCGCTAAAAGTTCGAAAGCTCGGTACGCGCGCGAGAGAAGGAGGAGACGGACTATCTCTCTCTCTCTCTCTCTCTCTACGCGATAAAACTCGAAGATCGGCTTCGGATGAGCGAGTGTACTATCTTCTTCGGAGCCCGTGCCTCGCCTCGACCGCACATGCAGTCGATTTTGCTAATGAGGCCCAATCGAGTTGCGGTCCAAGTTCCCCGGACGTGACTGGACGACTACTTACCCCCCCCCCCCTCGTTTCTTTTCCCCCCGTACTTTTCCGACCGACATGTTGACCGAACTTCGGAGACCAAAGTTTCGGGGCTGCATTCTCTATCTTATACGTATATAGGCTGTGTGGCGCTCGACGGAGGGGCTCTCATCAAACGTACATATAGACCTCCGGAGTTAGAGGGTTGACTCCGTTAGGTACTTGTGTGCTTTTTTTTCCTATCACCGCTAAACTTAGTACGGGACGCTACTTGCTCCGCCGGACGACTTAACTGCTTGTTTTTTTTTTGCGCTTGGCTTTCCCAGAGATAGTTAAAAAAATTTGATTGTTCGCGGGGGAGGAGGGGACGGTGCCTGCGAGGGGAATCGCTTACAGGAGTTTGGAACACGGCTAATCGCCGCTCCAAAGCGACGTCTTTGGGTTGTATTCGGCGGGATGGAGGCTTAACTTTGTAACTCCTTGGGGATTATACGCGTTGGGGAAGCTTCGGGGTCGTTTAAGCCTTTTTCTTTGTGTACGTATAAATGTATACACTTATTACAGGATGAAAACATCTTTGTAGCTTATTAGAGATGGAGATCGATGGAAAATCAATTGGCTGCAGTGTACGTAGTATTTATGTAAAATAAGGCTTACTTACGTTTATTCATGCCGATCACAAAGACTTCCTCATGATTTAAGATATCAGAGGATTTTAATCAAATTAAATTTACGTAGCCAAATCCGAGTTCTGTTAATAACAAATTACGTGTATTTTTTTTTTTTTTTCCAATCGTGCCAAGTTATTGCAATCAGTATTGTGACGATCATACTTTTGGATTTATACGTAATAGTTTCTGCTTCGTTTTTTTTGAATCATTTTAGTAGAGAAATGTTTTGTTTGCAAATTTTGCACAGCACAGAACAATTTTATTTTCAAAGGTTGTGGCATTAACGTTTTAACATGAGTTATCTTTCTGAGTTGAGAAAAAAATTATTGCAAAAATTTTTTCTAGTGATAAACGACACAATTTCCGATTGCAACCAAAAACACAAGGACATCAGGAAAAAAAAAGGTCATAGTACCTATAAGTACATATAGTACGGGGGCCCGACATGTCAGGGAGCAGGACTGCAATGGAACGTACCTATACACATACGTGATGTATGAAGCTGTACATGTATACACGGGGGTAATACTCACTTGTCGAGGGCGCGGACTCGCAGGATAAGCGGCTGATCCTTCGCGAGCCACGAAGCGTCACGGCGCACTCGATCTCGGTGTCGGCGCAGCACGGATGCATCGTACCAGGCCGGCTCGTAGTGTAGGATGTACGAGCTACGAATGATCCCTGCAAAAAAAAAAAAACGTAACGTTTCATTGAATTCTGCTGATGGATGAAAATTATTACTATTATTATTGCAGTTGGAATATTTTCTCAAGCATAGTATTAATTACCCGTATGATTTGTTTCAAATCGTAATTTATCTTTTTTAATGGAACGTGCGTGTAAGATTATTTCTCACAAATGGAAGGTTATAGTATTTTTGATAATAGTACCAATTTAAAATATAATTCAAAAGACAATAATTTTTTCCTTAAACCTATGTAAGTAGGATCTTTTTCGAATAATTGTTAATAAGCTTATAAATATTAATTACGTACATTGAGAAATAATAGAAACATCACCGATGTTTTTTCTCACGTGTAATATAAGGTTTTAAAGAATTCAATTTGTTTTCAGAGAGATTTCAAATCTTTCGCAAAGTTTTGTTTTATTTAATAAACATATCGATAATGAGAAAATGTGATTACCAGATAAATAAAATGACACAGGACAAGGCTTATGTGTGAATACTTGAAAACGAACTCTAATTACCATTATTATTAATTTATTAAAAAACTATTTTTGTACTTTAAAAAATACTACCTTGTTGGCCTAAATGTCAAAAATAATTTAAACAAAACGTTTTTTTTTTCAGTACCGTGATGAATTAACATTCCACAATAAAGTCATCGATTTTCAAAAACAAAAATTGCCCATGTCATAAATATTAAAGAAAACTTCAAGTGATTAGATCGAGTGATTAAAAATTTCTTTTGATTGATGTGCCAAATATATAAAAACAACTCTCATCTAGTTAAGTTCTTACCTCGGTTTTTACATGTGTTTTTACAATATTAAGTAAATTATTTATTGTAAAAATTGTTTTTTTTTTCCTACCAATATTTAATTGAAGGTAAAGATGTAAAATAAATAAATTTTGTTTGTATAGAAAATCACACTGAATAATTATCTTATGGAAGTAAACAAGCCGAGGCCTCTTTTATACGATACACATGAATTAAATGCACCCTCGCACGTATATGACATTAGTAGGCAATTAGTTATACGGAGGATCATTCCACATTTGTTTTTTGCAAAATGTGTATTTCATCTTTTCAAAAGCATGGCTTTGTCGTACCGCTAAATCATCATCGCGAATTCACATTAAACACAACTGGGACCATCATAATTCGAGCTGCTTACATTATTCACTCAAACGTAACCGCGAGTATAATACATTTCAATTTCGAATACCCCGCATATACTGCACTTTGATGACATGAAATGCCCCTCCCGTGGATGCGTTTTGTTGTGGCGCTCGTGTTGTGATTTGACGCTGAATAATTGAAGAATACATATGTACCACTTGCTCGTTTGACCGCGACTGCTGCTCGGCGCATATAGTATTATACATGGTACGCGGCATTTCGTTTCGTAACGCCTTTATATTCCCTTTCCACGTGATTCAGGGCTCATAACCGGGGAACTTTTCCACCCTTGAAATGAGACTTTTTTGAATTCAGTACCCACTTTCGCGCTTGAGCGTTTATTAACATCGAAACGGTCCCGTAATTTTAACGTGGAACAATATATGATTATGCGCTGACAAAAGTCATCGAGATTTAATTTTTCATCAACATCTTGTAAATCACAAATTCAATTCAGTACAAAAGTTGAATAATAATCACGGGTGTAAACGTTCTCCCATCGGCGCGATAAATTTCCAACTTTCATAAATATTTCCCAGCTCGAAGATTACCCGAAGACTCGTGATTTATCCGCGATTTGTTTCTCGCTGTATTTATTACCACGGAAGGAAGAAAAAAAAAAAAAAAAAAAAAAATCGACGCTTGATTCATGGAACTCCCGATAAATCGCGATCAATGGCTCGTGAAATTTTTCTTTCTTTTATCGCCCAACTCCACGCGCGCGCCTTACCCATCGCTCGAGACACGAATAGCCAAAATCATCGCGTGTAACGTATTGCCTCCCTCTCATATACATTGTCCGATTCCCCGACGTCGCACACACCAACAGCCGGCACCCACGACAGCTAGCCCCCTAATTCTCTTCCTCGACGCGGGGGTCGCGTAATTTTCATCTCGCCGCGCGCACTCTGATTCATGAAGTGCGTAACGGGTGCGGTGAGACCCGAGCGGTAACTTTTCCGAGCACCGCCGGGCCGTCAGCTTTTTCAATGAATATATTATATAAAATAACGAGCGTATACGCGCACACGAGCGCTGGGGTTTGTGCGAAAAGTTTTTTCGCTTGCGGGGCTGTGTGCGTATGTACTTACGGACAGGCTCGAAAACGGCGTGCATGGAGTGCTCTATATGTGCAGTGCGAGAACGCCACGCCCGCGAAAAGTGTGCGCTTATGGGCGGTGTGTTATGTGCACGACGGGTGCGATAAGCATCGGTGCGTTGTTTGTGATACGTGAACTATGAGCGCGCAGTTTCGCAGTCTTGTTTTTAAAGGTAATTTTTTTTTTTTTTTTTTTTTTGGGCGGGGGAGGAAGGGGGGAACGCGTTTTTCCTTACGCCCGGTTGTGGTTTACAATGCTCCTATCGAGAGCAAAGAGAAAGGTGTTAACGCGGAAATCGATTTTCTTTGTGTTGTTCATTTATAATGGGTGCGCGCGTGAATTTATATACACTCGTCAATTCATTACTATTTTTTTTACTAATATAACCAGTGATTGGTAGGATATACATTTTTACTATCATTATTGTTACATAGTGTAAAAAGAAATGATTCCGAGTAAGTGTAAAATATTAATACTTCTTTCACTTTTCCCATTCATTTCTCTTGATTCGAAAATTATAATATTCAAAATGAAAACTACCATATTCCGTGACCTTAAAGATCATTTCCAGTGTCATTTCAAGGCGCGAATAACGTTACGTATGAACCCAAAACATAATAAATGACGCAGCTCATAAATAATCAGCAACACCGTAGCCGTGAAAACGCTAGCAGAACATTGCGCCTCAATTTTTCACTTTAGATATGCAAAGCAACGTACGGTAAGCATATACGGTAGCAGCCGTTGCCGCGGTTTATCGCTCAGGAGGAAATTTTCAGCCAACTCGGCGAATTTGTATACGTTTGTACACCCTTTTCGTTTCGACTTTACAGGACAGGTATGGACTGTATACATTGTATCTCTATTCATATACTTAGACTGCTTGCGGTTGACGCGAGTTGGTTGTTATGCAAGCGAGAAAGTTACCGAAAATTAGGGTAATCTTGATGGCTGTTATTTAATCTGCATTTAGAAGTGCATTTAGCTAGCCAATAATCAAATGGAAAAACCGAGGAATGAGGTTGGCACAGCTTGATCCTGCTGCTGGTATATGTATACAGAAGTACACTGTGGTTTGGTTGCAATGAACTTTCCGGATTTATCAAAGATTTGGACAATATTATACAAACAAGAAAATGAGAGAAACGTAAACAAAGGGTCTGGGTAAATTTTTAGTTGGGGAGACACAGGTGCAACATTTTATTTGGTTGGTTCGTCTATTGCTGTTAGGTATGTATGGGTAGAATTTAATGTTGATATGTATATCATTCTTATAACGATTAATACCTAATCAAAGTCTAGTTGGGAAATTAAGATGGGATTTAAAAAAATATTTTTCAATCCCTTTTTATTATGTGTTGGGTGTGTAAAAAATTGGCTACTTAAAATGTTTATTCATTGCCTAAAATCAAATAGTTCTCACTAAGATATTTGTTAAAACTACACTAGATGGTGAATTAAGTCTGAACATTGGCTTCTGCATATTGTTAAATCCATATCGCATTAAATTTATCCTATTTAAAGCGAGTAATTGTCACGTGACTAAATTTTTTGTTTGCGTTGTATGATTAGTTAAGGCAGATCACGTGGGTTGAATTGTATAGTAGGATTTGAAATGAAATGAGTTTACAATGTGAAAATGACCTAGTGGTACACTGTACCACTTGTATGTCCTATTTAAAGAAACAACTCGACAAACAATAGTATTTGATTAAAGTTAACATTGAATGAACTTATACGTGACGTATACTTTAATTTTGCAATTATTCAGTACTCCTAATGTAAGTCAGATCAAATTTTATTAAAACAGTTATTTATTCGTTTATTTATATTGTGGTGTTTAAATTGAAAATTACGAAAGATTAAAAAGCTTTTGCTAGTTTATAAAGATTAAAAGAGCGAAAAAATGTAAGCAAAACTTTGTATCTCTTTAGGTATGGTGGTATATGCGTGTTGGTTTATATAACATTAGATCGCGCCAAGTGCGTTCAAACATAACTAGTATTATTAAAAAGAGAAAATTAGTTGGTAGATTGTATTTTTGTTCAACAAGTTGATCACTTCAAAATGATTTAAAAATTATTTCGATTGTATTTTTTATTCTCAATGTACACTTCCCACACCTACATGCGTCACCCGGGTTGGCCAAGACTACGTACACGGTCCCTCGAATTTGCCAGATTTGTATCTGACATTCGCTCGAAACGTGAATCTGACAACGCCAGGACATTGTAGGTAACCGTACTCTAAACTTGTGGGGGTATTGAGCCCAAGACAGAAGAAAATCAGCATAACTAAATCGAGCGAGAAAAGGTAGACACAGGTACACCCACAGCTCGACGTTGTCGGATAGCACGAAAAAAATCTTGCTTCTTCGTTGGATCGTACAATAGGTACCCGTGTTTGTACACGGGAGGCTAAGGGAAAAAAAAAAAAAAAAAAAAACTCTTCGAAACATGCATTCACGGAGACGGAGAATAAAATGCTAACACACGATTCCCGTTATCACGGGTACACACATACTGCACGTACAGACAACGCCGCCGTGGGAATTAACACCTAAAACCTACCGGAGCGACTTTTTGTCTTCGCTCGTGTAAATCATCAAAGCCCTGGCCCTCGAACCCCACTTTTTCTCTCGTTCCGTAGCTCTCGGACACAAGAAAAACCGAGAACGACAAAAAGCTTGAAATTGTACGATTAGAAACTGTTACGCCGAAGAGGTTTTTAACGGTGGAAAAAAAAAACCAACAAGTTTTATGTATTTCGACTAGCAGACCTTTTTTTTTGTTATTGTGTAAAATGTATAGGTAACCAGTAAAATATTCAGTAATAATTTCATGCTCGTTAATTATTGTAAAAAAACATTTATTTTACTCGATTTTAAATACTAAACAAGATTTATCGGTGGTGCCATTGAAATTAATTTAAAAAAATAACTTTTTTGCTCGGTATAAAAAAAAAAAAAAAAACAACGATTGATACTTAAATACGTTCTCATTAAACATGAAACCACTCGATCGGATCGTAATTAAAATCTCAAAAAACTCGCGATTCCCATCGATGCTTGGTTCATCCTTTACCTGCACATTGATAGTATATTTAAAGCTTTTAAAAATACGAGTTTGAAATCAAGGGAAATATTCAACTTTCCAGCAGCTTACAGCTTAAAATTTCAATTTCAACGAGTACGAAAAAAAAAAGAAAAAAAAATTACTAATTTTCCCGAGTGCCCGAAAGTTCTCTAGCGCGTATCGTTAATCCAGAGAGCTCGTCTCTGCGCACTCGAAAACCTCGCGAACGGTGGTGGGAAAAAAAAAAAAAATCTCAACGAGTTTGACACACCACGGATTCATTCTCGCGCAGATTTCCGCCAGGACACGCAACGTCCTGCGCCTAGATTCCCGTACACAAATGTATGTCGTGCGAGAGTTTGCAGGTTTTTCCCATCCGTGGTGCGGTACACATAGATAAGTACACACATATATATATATATAAGCACGCAAAGCGTCCTATATACATCGAGTGGAGTACAAAGCTAATTGCTTGGCTCTCTCTCGGGACGAGAAAGAAAGAGCGAAAGAATAAGGAAAGCGCGTAGGAGGGACTCGCGTATAAGTTCAAGAGCGCCCGTCAATTATGCCGAGTGCATGCGCCGTTCGAGAGGACAACGCACTTTCACGAGAGAGGGGGATCTGGAAAACGCGCTGACGCAAGATAGCCGAACAAAGAGACGGCGCGAGATTTTTTTTCTCCCTCTTGTATCCTGTGTGTCGTGTGCCTCTCCTTTCTCTGTTGTCGATCTCCGTGCGCGTGTATACATGTGTGTGTGTGTGCTATTGTGACATACCGCGTTCGTCAAGGAGGACTTTTTTAAACGGCTCTTTTTTTTTCTCGTGTGGTATTAAAATTCAAAAAACTTGGTTTTTCTTTCGAGCAACTAGTTCCTTTGATGTTCCAAATCATGTCAGCGTAGTAATGAGAGATTAATTTTTCTCACTATACACACGTGACTAATTATAATTTAAATGCAGGTGTTTTCTTGAGGTTTAGTGCATAAGCACACGATCAGTAAGAGCTAATTTAGGAGTGAGAATAAAAACTCCAAAGTCAGGTGTTAGTTTGAGCAACGTTTCGTTGGTCTTAACGCCAACCTCATCAGGCTCAGTCTATATCGTTAAGACGATCGTTACAGACTCTTGTATCAGATTATCAGATCATCAAATCATGCACGAGAGAGAGGGTGGGGGGCCTCAAAATTCATATAAATTGATCGATGGGATACGTAGGTTTGTAACATTTCTATACGTGGCTGTATCTCCGAGACCGTCGCAGTGAGTGATCCTTCGGCCAATCATGATAAATCATCGGGTATTCGTATCGCGTAGAAAGTAGGGCATGGTTATTACAGACGCCGCGGTAACCATTAAAAGTCTGTAGGGGCCCATGAGCGCTATGTTATTAGACGAGTGCTTTTGCGCGAAATTATCGTGAAACGAGTCGTCAAAGTTTTTTTTTCCTCTCTTTCTTTTTCTGATGGTCGCAGAAAACGAGATGAAACTGCGAAAGACGGAGAAAGATACTTGGAAAAATGAAAGGTTACAGGTATCCCGGTTATCTCCAAACTATTTCTCGTGTTACGCCGGAGTTGTGATCATTTTTATGATTGCGAGTGCCTGCAGTGGAGCAAGAAAAGGAAAACGCTGACACAATTCGCACAATAATTAATGCCAGATGCTACTTTACGAAATGTTACGCAAGTGCTTTCGGAATAACGGCATTGGGGAATGAAAAATGGTGTTCGTCGTTGCTGTCGTCGATTCGTCACTTTGTACCGTATTGAGAGGAAATAAGCACGTTCGTATTTTTTTCATCGCGATTCAATTATTCTTGTAAGTGAATAAATACAAATTTTCAACGGAAAGAGAGGCGTTTCACATAGACCAAAACAGGTGCGCGTCAAGAGCAATTGCATTAAAAAAATATAACTTTTTCAGGGTACACTTCACGAAGATTTTCAACTGACACATCACTTCAGAAACCTAGGACATAAGCGCGTACACGTCTGAGTGTAAAACATTGAGAAATTTTTTATTGTATTTCATATTATGGTTCTGTAAGCAAATTTTTCTTTTTTTCTGTTGTTGAAGTTACTGTTTTGGAGAAAATGTAAATGAAAAATTAATCGCAAAAACCATTGACAAAAGGGTCACCAAGACAATTTTATACCAATTTAGACAAGGGCTTGAAAAAATATACATGCCACGTTTAACTAATTGAATATTCACAAATCTTTTTATTTCCTTTCAAATGTTCGCCCCAAAGATGTGTTAAAAAAAAAGTAAATTGTTTTTATTTTCAGTCGCTCCGATTCCACATTTTTTGTTGTATTGTTCGTTCAAAAAAGAAAGAAATGGAAAAAAAAAAAAACTCAAAGCCAGGGAGCGAAACGAGAAAAATTCAATTCGTAACTAATTAATGTTACAAGAAACTTAGCGCCTTTCCTCGCGAGTCCAACACAATGATACTTCCCCCCCAACAATGCGCGAGACCTTCACGCGCTCTCGCAGAAACAACAACAACAACAACGACAATAACACAAAAAACGCGAGCCAATAAAACCAAAGCTGCGGGCGAATCGCCGAGTAAGTGTCGCTGATCCCTCTCCTGAGAACGAGTTTTGTTCCGCAGGCATTTGGGCATCCTTATTATTCTTCTTCTCGTTCTTCCTTTCTCTCTACTCCTGGCGTACTGTATAACGTTGACACGCGTGAATCATCGTCAGCATCACACACACACACACACACACTTGTTTCCCAGGAGACTTTAAACGTAAGAAGGAAAAAAAAAAAAACCGCGTACTAATGATGAGGACCGAATACCGTTGTTGTCGCACGCCAATGTAACGAGCCCGCGTGCATAGGTGTACACGTAAAGCTTCTCAATTAGAGATCGGGAAATAGCGCGCGCGTGCGAGTATTTTCAGAGGTGACATTTTCCTTGACGCCGATCGCGCGATAAACGAGTGCGGGAGCCTTGACGCGAGCTCTATTAGGTGCAGGCTAGTGGCTTTTTTTTTCTTTTTTCTCTATCTCTTTTTTTTTTTTTTTTTTTTTTTTTTTTTTCTCCGCCGAGTTGACCTTACGATTTCGCGCGTTAATTTAAATTTATGTACCTTTGTTTCTCTCTCTCTCTCTCTCTTTCTCTCGCTATTATCTCTCCCGCGAGCGTGATATCTCGGCGTAATTGTGGATGATTTTATCCGCGCTGGCCCAAGGTTTGCTTTTGTACCATTGTTTTAGCTGATGCTGGTGCACTTGTGTTTAAAAATAATCCATTGACAAATGATGACTCGTCACTTTTTCCAAAATTTTACTCGCTACGGTTCAACTTATCTTCCCCTGTACTTTACATTACAGTTTGTCGATGGAACTGAGAAAAAGTACTTATTCGAGCTCATTTCAATGAGGTATTAAAAAAAATAAATAAATAAATTAATTGCCACTCCCAGACGAGCACATCTCGCTCGGTAAGTATCAATTTTACATGACGTCTTACTAAAAAAAAAAACTGTAGGTACATTGTTTCCAATTCAAGTTTACCCTGTCGTTCGTTTTTTTTTTTTTTGTTTTTTTTTCTGAATTTTTTTTCCCCCAAGCCCTGCTATCGATACTAGCTCAGCTAAAAAAGCCAATCATTCCTTTTCTTCCCAACGTGCCCTCCTTGAATGAAACACAATAATTTTTTTTAGAGGTAGTTTTTCACGTAGCCCTTATTACGAAAAGGTCGACTTGAGTCTAACAACGCGACACAATATCCAATGCCTCATACCTCGGCCCGGTGCGATGGGCTGCAGGGGCAGGCCTTCGACGAGGGCGAGCCAGCAGAGTAGCAGCGCGGTAGGCAGGACCGGGTGCATGTTAGCGGCGCATTGGCCCGCACCACCACCACCACTGTCACCAATGACTCCTCCAGCTCCAGCTCTAGAGCCCGAGGAGCTTGACCCGCGCTCGCCTCGACGCTACCTGCACTGCCTGACCATCTTCCTCCTCCTCCTCCTCCTCTTTATCGTCTTTCCGGACACCACCACCACCTCCTCCTCCTCCTCCTCGTCAACTTCTCGCGTCTTTTCCACCAGCACTGGCATCACCCACACAGTACAGCGCGTGTGAGTATCGCCGCGCGACTACGACATTGCGATAGTCATCGTCGCGGACACAATAGACAAATCACATACACGCGCGCACTAAACTCGCCTTTCTATAATTATACTTTCGCAGGTACGGAAGTGGGTGGAGGTAGCCCACTATTTGTCGTCACAGAGTATCATCGACGACGATTAACAGCCGCGTGGTCGCGGTCATCGGTGTCCTTGCGCTGCGGCACCACCACCACCACCACCGCGTCCTCTCCTCTCCTCGCGGCTGAAGATGCTCCTCGGACGCAGTGGCACATACCGGTGAGAACTGCTGGCCATCGATGCGGCTCCTTTCGCACTCCTGAAAGCAAAAAAAAAAAAAAAGAGACGCGCTTAAACAACATTGTACGACATTTATACAAGACAAAATAAGAGACGGAGAGTGCGTGTGTGTGTGATTGGGCACACTCGACCTCTCTCTTCGAGAGTTGCGCGGCGGGTTACGGTCAGCCATTATAATTATATACATCATTATACAATGTTTTCTCTCCAAGGCGTACCTAATATTATGTGCAGTGTACAGGCGCGAGAGAAAGGAGTCCTGTAGCTCCTCTCTTTTTGCGGTTGAGCGCGCGTACACGCGAGAGGGAGTCAGATGATATTATTGCCTCTGCTCCTCGGAGACTCTCGAGTCGTATATATATACACACCTCCCCCTCGCCAAAGGACCCATACTGTTATGTGTATATTATATATTATATACACGCGAGTACCTCTCTCTCTCTCTCATCTCTGGAGAGCAAAAGAAGCATCAGCATCGGTGCATGTGTTTATATACGATCTATAATGCACAAGAGTTATGTATGTACATGTATATATACCGATCTCTCTTAGGAATGCAATATCGATTGCCATGCCTCCTATTATACACCTGAGGATAATGAGTCCTGGGGACGGGGGACCGGGATGGGGGGGGGGAGAAAAAAAGCACTTATTATATGTATATAGTACAATGATGGTGATGAGCGAGGGAGATATGGTTTCTTTTGTTTTCATAACGGATCGCCGATCGCGTTATCCCGACTTTGCTGCCGTGTGCGATGATGGAAGGATGTGAACTTGAACTGCGTATACCATCACTGGGTATGTAGGTACATACGTGTGTACAGCTGTATGTACGTATGCTCACCGCAAAGACCGCGTACTGCGATCGCGATGTAACGATACACAACACGTATTATACCCACGCAGTACACGCCGAGCGCTCCGGTATATTTATATTTATAAGTGGTGCGCAGATTTTGTAAGGTGCGTTATTCCCTCTATACTCCTGTGTTATAAATATGCGTGCGCGAACAATGCGCTGCGTTACGTTGGATTGTTATTGCGGCGTGTAGTCGGTTTTTTTTTTTCCACATATACTAGCACACGGCTCGATGATCTATACATAAAGAATTTTGTTGCGATCATCATCAAGCGCACCGGATTTTAATACGATTTTGCAGAGTTTTGTTTATTTTTTACCAACGCGTAATTAGAGGAGAAAAAAATGTACGTGAAATGCAAAGAAGAAGAAGAAGAAAAAAAAAAAGAGTTAATTGCAGCTGCAATGTGATGTGGTACAATAATCGTAATTGCCGTGCATCGAGTGATGATTTCATCTTTTTTTTCTGCTTTTAGTTCTAAACTCTTTCTTTTGGTTTTGCCGTTAAAAAATCTTAATCGTTTTACAGCTCTATTACGGGCTCTGCGATTGGTGATGGTTGTAATCGGTAAATTGCCCCGTTAGCGTTTTGAAATTAATTTTATGGTTCATACTATTTCCAAACGTGCCTGAAAACTTTTAATCGCAAGGAACATTTTGTTTGAAAAATAGAATTTTGCTGGCATATCGAATCAATATCGCGAACGAAATAGCTCAACAAACAATAATTTGTTTGTTAATTGATTAAGTACTTTTGCTCTTATCGCAATCGAAATCCAATAATAGTATACAGCATCGGCGCACGGGAGGATGAATCAAATTAATGGTTCGATTGATTCAATAATGCCTTGCTCGACGATAGCCGATGATGATAAAATTTTTAATTTCTTTGCAATTAAAGTGAATTGTAGTTCATACACGCATAGTTGATTGTCCATTTAATTTTGACTTATACGGGTATACAGGTAAACTCAGTTCATTATGTTAAATGAATAAAAGTTTTAATTGAAAGGCTTTTTTTTCTCTCTCTCTCTCTCTCTCTCCTTCCATTCATCCGCTAAATGTGTTTTGTGTGGAAACTTTAACTTACCGTTTGTACAATCAACTGAAAATTAAACATCATACGTCGCAACTCGCAATTCAGGAGCGCAAAAAGCACTTAAAAAATTAGAAACTTTTTTTTTTTTTTTTTTTTTATTCAGTCTGGAAAAAGCATTTTTCCAGCTAATTCAGTTCAAACTGTCTCGGAAATTTCAGATCTCACTGTAAATACACGCCTAACGCAATTCCCTTGAAAAAACAGAGAAATCCTGGAAAAAAGGGTGGGTTTTTAAAGTAAACATCGAAAAGGTGAGACCGAATCCACGGAGCCAATGGAGAAGAAAAAAAATTAAACCAACTCACATAAAAAAAAAAAAAAAAATCATCATCCCACAGGGGATCGAGGACTGCATTACCTAAATTATTTTTCGTGGCTTGCAACGTAACGTTCGCGAAAGCTCAAAGCTCGAGGGCCAGCTCGAGTACATAAAACGCGCGCACGCGAAAGTTTTATTGAACTTCCCTCGGCTCTTTATTTTTTCTACGCGCCCCGGAGTTTTGCCTTGTTCCCTCTTTATCCCACTTTCTCTCTATCTCTATTTTGCCTCGTTTCGCCGGCTAACGTATACGGGTAGCGGCTAGATTTACGCGTATTAAAGTGTAATAGCCGGAGAAGAGAAAAAAAGGGAAAAAATTTACGTACGCCGACAGATGATAAATCTTGAAAGTAGCCATGTAAAGTTAAGAGTCCCTCCCCACACCCCCCGGTTGTTCTGAATCTTTTTTTTTCTTCCGCACCCACGTGTGAGAAATTTGCAATATCGCGAGAGGATGAGGGTATCGCAGCTGGGACTAATAAAATGTCTTTTCTTTCAATTCGGAAAAAGGCGAGGTATTCTTGTGAATAATTGCAATAAGCGTCTAAAGACTAAAGTGACGAATAACTTCCTTAAAGTAATTTATATTAAAATATAGGAAATAGAAGGCTCGGGATGGATAAACTTTTATAATATTCTGTATGAAATATCGAAAGTCAATAGCATAAATTTCGTTCAATATTGAACTTGTGAAATACTTTGGTTATCCATACGCTGGTTGTTTGGTTTTTTNAATTTTAAAATAATAAAATTTTATTATTAAAACATTTTATACAATCCTTTTACACATAAATTATAAAGGCGAACGAAAGACAATTGTTTTGAAAGTTTATAAAAAAAGTAATACGTACAAGTATTAGACTAATAGTTTTCTTGTGATTTTTTACTATTTTTATTGTTGCTATTATTATTCATGAATAAATATCTCATTCACATCAAACAAAAAGGAGGCGAAAGCATTCGATGACGCTCTATTTTCAATATATTACAGGAGAATCAATAATGAATCGATTTTACAATTTTATGTGTTAATCTGTTTTCGTACTCAGATTTTAATTTTATGCAATTACATATCATTATCGAGATAAAACGCGTTAAGTACTCTTGAACGATTTATCGATCTTGATTTTTATCATGTTATCTATTAAACAGTACATACAATTCTAATACCTTATGGTTCCGTAGCGTAGTGGTAATCACGTCTGCTGAACACCCAGAAGGTCGCACGACCAAGACTACATTGTTTATATTTATTTGTTGCGATTAAATCTCGGCACATTCCTTGCGCGCGATAAAGGAATTACCTGATTAAGTCATCTTTCCATTTAATCACAAAAGATTTTGTGAGATATCTTATGAAACAAAAAAAAAATCGTTAAAGCGTGTAATTAAATATGCATGATTTGTTTGTGCAATGTGATTATTTATCATCCACATAAAAATAATTTGTCTAATGAGAGAATGGAAAAATAAAGAAAATTAATTTCTTTAGGAAAATTTTATTAGATTAGAAGAATCTTTTTCAATCTCTTTGAAACAATGCATTATTCAGTCACAGTGCAATAATAATCTTGGATGAATATTAATACATCATTGAAACAATCAAGATTAAAACATTGAATTCTCAATCAGCTTAATTCTCATCGGCATGAATTTGTACCCTCATTGAAAAATAATGAGTTTGCGATTTATTATAGAGACAACCACTCTATAATATAAATTAATTAGATTCACCCGATAATTGCGCACTTTCTATTATTATCGTCATTATTATTACTCGTCCATTTAAACATTACTTGCGACACACTGAAGAGAAAAAAATTAAAAAAAAAAAAAAGACTATTAGAAATGTGTCGAAGCGCATACACTTCTGTCTCGGAATTTTGGAGTGCAAAGTAAAGAAAAAAAAAAAAAAAGTGAAATTCATCGATAACCATCGAACAAATAAGTGGGCACGTGGGTGGTTTCCGGAATGTACAGCGGACCTCCATACGCGGAGCAAAAACGAGTCGATCTCTATCGGCGCAAAGACACCGTCCAATACCGGTTTCGTCTTCGAAGAAATGTACCACTATACGACCTTAATGAGTCGAAAATTTACACAAAAGAATTGCTTTTTTTTTTTCACGATCCCTGACTCTTTTTCTCTTTATCTCCTTGTACGATGTTTCTGAAATTATCAGCGAGGAAAAGTTTAGCGATCTATTTTTAGACGTGTAACTTATACACGCTCTGGACAGATTTACGTGTACTTAACATGCAAAACGGATACATGCCGTTGGTGCTTGTTTACCGAGATCTTAAAAAAAAGAAAAAAAAGAAAAAAAAGAAAAAAAAAAAAAAAAAGAAAAAAAAAATTCGAATTGATAGTCAGTATCTCTCTACTAATAAGGCAGTATTCACGGTCTGACGAGAAAAATAAAAAGTTGGACAAATAAGTATATGTTTGGATAAAACCTGAAGATGAAGATCTGCTAAAAATGAAAAAAAATGTATACATGACACAGTAAACACGCGCTGTTGCGTAGAAAAGCGAGGAGCAAAGAAACAGAAAAAAAAAAAAAAAAAAGGAAGAGATCGGGGAGGTGTCAAAATACACATGCTTGCTTCATCCGAGAGTTTTCCATGGCTCAATTAGAAAAAAAACAAAAAAAAGTGTCCATAAAAAGATAACGACAGTCATGTTCTCGTGTAGCCGGATGGAATAGCCAGGCGTAACCTGCAACTTTCGAGTAATGGATACGCACAACGTATATATACTCGCGACGACCCTCTCTCGCGCGCGGTTTGTTTCGAGTTGGAAAAAAAAAAGGAAAAAAAGGATTTAAAGCAAGTACTTATATACGTCTTGGTTGTTGTTGTATGGCAACGACGACCTACACTGGTAAAGTGCCTAAAGTAGGAAAGGAGGATAAAAAAAATAGAGGAGCGTGTCCGGCGCATCGGTGCGTAACGCACGTGAACGCGATGGTACCCACTCGGTGGTTGCGGCGGAAGTTGGAGCGAGCTGGAGGAGGATGTTGTAACACGCGTGTGTAAGTATATGTATATAATAAGTACGCGCACGGAGTGAAATTCGTAATTCGCCAGCGGGTACGCTGTATAGTTGCCTGTATAATGTAAGATTGACAGGCCGTGATTGAAGGAGAGAGGGAGCAAGGTCTAGATGGTTGATGTGATGGCGGGCGCTGTTAGCTAATACGACGCTCGTAGCGATTGGAGTGGCTGTTTTTTTTTTTTTTTTTTTTTTTTTCCAAAGCCAAATAGAGTTGAGAGTTTTCTGTTCGGGCTTTTTTAATTTTTTTCATGTACTTACTTCAGAGAGAATGCTGATGATTACAAAAAAGTATGAGGTTCACAAACACTCTCCGTAGAGGGAAAATGGTATACATCGAAATGGCACAAAGGTGACTATTTTTGCATCAGCGTGACTGTTGACAATCACATCACTCAGTGAGCAAAGGTCTAAACAATTTTCAGTACTTTTTCCACACCTCTCCCTCTCTATTTGTGACCAAATATCATATTTTTCGACATTTCTGTATAAAAACTCCAAGTGCCATTTTTCAACCCAGCAAAGTTCTTGGTCCTCCAAGCAAATACATCGCAATCAGCAAGGTCGTTTTCCTTTTTATTTATTCCATTCCAACGCACACACTCTTCTCGTTTTCTCTATACATGACACACATGACTCCCTTACGTAAGTTGCATTACAATATGAGAGAAAGAATAAAAAACTGCGCACGCACACGCGGTTTTCCAGCGCGAGATGTAGGCCTAAAGTATTTTTAATTGCGGCAAAAACGTGCGAAACTCAAGCCAAAGCTGATGTAGTATGTACCTATACATAGGTACCGGCGGTATTATATTATCGAGAGGGAAAATCAGGCCAACCGAGCGAGTCTGCCTGCGTAACGAAACATATATACACATCACCCACCATCAACCTCATCATGGGTTGTACATAGGTGTACCCACTGCGCTAGTATACATGCATGCAACGGAGAGTGCCGATTTCTCTCTCTCGGCGTGCGGCCACGTTATACTTTTTGTTGTTGCTGCCTGTATTTTAAGTATTTGGGGCGAGACAAAACGCACACGAGACTGCGTATACACTATTCACACAAAGCTGAGCGCTAATGAATATGTACACCACGATAAGCACACCGGCCCCGTGAATTGCGCCGACCATTCGTTTGCCGCTGCATCGAGGGTATACATACCACGAGTGTATACTTACCGTCATTTCGGTCACTCGCCTGTATAGGTATATTATATTATAATAGTGTGTACGCACGCACGCCCAGCTTTTTGTTTATCTCCTTTCCTTTGTTACGCGTCGCTTAATTGTGTATACTTACCCCACACCGCGTGTACATACACATTATTTATTTACGCACGCCTAAATCATTGTACGTCCTGCAATGTGCGCGCAAGTTTTTCCTCTCGTCGCCATATGGTATATATTTTTGTATTGTCTCTTTTTCCCGTTTGTGGGGTATTTTTCTTTGTTGCGCGAGACTTGCTGATACTTAATATTCGCCCATAAAAACTTGCGCGGTGTGTAATAATGCCGTACACGTATGCACGTTATAATATGGTAGCCTAGAAATTTTTCGTTGCTCAAGAAAGGCTATTTTTGCTCCTTTTTGTTTTCTTCGAGCGACTTGACTGTTGCAAGCTTTTTTCAGAAAAATCCTGCAGTCACCGATGCTTTTTCATTATTCGCGTTTCAGAAATTGTTGTATGCTCGGTGAGGTCTTTTGTAGAAAAACCTATTGTATGGCCGATTTATTATGCAAATATCCAAGTGTAAAGCAACAATAATAATGGTACACTAATGACACTCGGAAGTCATTGATGAGCTTGTATACCAAAGTAATAATTGCGTATTAAAAATATTATACCGCGACGATACCAATATATATACCATCGACGAATGCATAATCAGGACTCCTCGTTTATCAAATATGTATACTACGCGCGTGCTCGATAATAAATACAAGCTTCTATACGTGGAAATGTATTTATATTTTGCCGTGACTCACGCACGCGTGTGTGTTTATTTTTCTCTGTGTGCAATTGTACTTTCAAGGCACGAAAAAAAAAAAAAAAAAAAAATTAATAGCACGTAATACTCCGTCATTATTCCATACGAAGCTACGACGACGATGCAAACGCAAACAACGAGCTTTTCAACGCGCGCATTGCTTATTACGTTATCTATATGTTTGTACGCGCTGACGAGCGCGAAACGAAAGATTAATGATGAATCGTATAGGTTGCGTTGGACGAACAAAAATCATCATTAACCACGCGTTTGTGCAAAAAACTTTTTCAATCGAAAACTGCAAAAGCTTGAGCGACGGATATTTTTTGATTAAAGACCCGTACGTTAGAGCGTACGTTTCATTAACGACGAGCAAAAGTTGCGTACTGAAGCCAAAAGAGAGAGCGATGGGGAATAAAATCATAAAATATCAACGCAACACTGAAACGGGTAAATTATGTATTGCCATGCAAAGAAAAGAGGGGGTTGGGGTGATAAAACCGAATCCTCGAAATCGACCAATGAATCCGACCCAATTAAAAGGCCCGAGAGCGCGCGGAAAGAAGCGCCGGCATCATAATGCATTCCGAAACGAGGATGCGCGCAATATCACATAAAGCCAAAGAGAGAGAGAGGGGGGGGGGGCAACGACGGCAATACAACAAACGCCGAGGGGCGAAATCAATATTTATCGACCGCGGAGCCTCGTTATAATTATTATTTGCTCGTATCGTTTTTAAGGCAAATACGAGCATCATGACCTCGGGGTTGCTACTCGACCACCACCGCCATCACCGGAGCCCATACATAGAGAGGGAGAGCGCGGAACGTTTCAATCGCAACATACACTCCAATTACCCCGCGCTTGCCCCCTCGTTTCGACTGTTGTGCATATATATGTGTATGCACGTGCGTGCCTGATTGTTGTTACAGCAATTGGCGCGGTACAGGATCCGATGTGTGTTTATGAATGTATATATAGGCGCAGGAGTAACCAGAGCCTCGCGAAACAGGCGCTAATAAGGTGGTGCGCGATTTCGTTAGACGTCCGCGTGTAGGTATACTTCCCCGATGGTGTATCGCCTCCTCCTCTCCTCTCTATATTGTGTCGAAATGTTTCGATACCGTCTACCACCTATGTATATACATATGTACCCACACCAACCGAAGGCTAACGCTTTTCGCTTTGCCAATTGATCATTAAGTCCGACGCGGTCGGGTCTCTGCCGTCTGTCTTTGTGAGGCTGGATTTTTTTTTTCTTCGACTTTCTGTTGTTTCGACCCGCGTGGTGTGCCATTGTTTTGACGGTAGAGCGGTTTTTGACGTTTCTCTCTCTCTCTCTCTCTCTCAGGTATAAATCGGCACGTGTTTGCCATTGACGATTTTGAAAGATTCCTCGTTTCCGGTTGATGAATAAAAAAGAGGCTTAAACACAAACAGTTTACATACACCTATTATGCAGGCACAAGTCTGCCGATTTTGTTTATAAAGGAAACTTTTACTTAAAAAAAAAACAAAAAAAAAAAAAAAAAAAAAAAAAAAAAAAAAAAAAAAAAAAAAAAAAAAAAAAACAATTAACCGAGGGCTCTTGGTTACTGTTAGCAATAAAAAGCTCCGATGGTTGTATTACTTTTGGCGCGTAGCCCTTCGCTGCTTCCGAAAAACAAAATTGTAAACTATATATAGTTGCTCAACGAGTCAACGCTCAAAGGCACCAGACCACTCGTAAACTGTACACAGAAGTATAACGTTTCCCGAGAGTCAAAGTAGCGAGCGAGATTCGCTCTCACCCTTAAAAAAGAAAGTAGGTGCTTCGAGCTCATACATTTTTTCACCCTCGTATACATGTATATGCACACCACGCACGAGTTACCCACTTGTTATTCAGCTAATTTTCGGGAGAGCGGGCCCATTCCCTTTTTCACGTGTCCGACACCGCGTCCGTGGTGTCTCCCCGACTCCTTGATTTTCCCCTTTGCTCGCTTATGCATTCAAGACACCGACGCAAATGACGAACGGTACCTCCGCGGGAGGAAGAGGACAGTTTTTTTCCCTCTCCCACTCTCACTTCACTTCCTCCTTCCACTCTCCTTCTTCTTCTTCTTCTTCTTCCTCCTGACAAAAGTTTAAGCGCCTGCTCCACCGCGACAAAGCTCCCCCCCCCCTTACTCGGGGCAAAGAAACTTTTTGGATTACAGCGTGTGAAAGCAGCTGTTCTTCGCGCACTTGGGAGACAAAAGGGGGAAAAGCCGGGAATCACGCGGAAAAAGGGCACACGTATAGGGTGGCGACTCGAATAAATTCCCCCTACACGCATTTTCGCTGTACACTTCCGTTCGTCTATATATTTTGTATTCACTCGAAGCACTTGCGTGAAAGTGAAGCGAGTACGATGTATATTATATTAATTTCTTGTGCGACGGCCGGCGAGACGTGAAATATATATTTTAAATCACTGCCACATGTTGTTTACCGTCGACGGGGACTGCGCGCCCGCGGATGGGACTTTTTTTTTTTTTTGCTGCTGTTGGCGCGAGAAAATGTTTTAATGAACTGCTGCAAAGTGTGATGGCGTTGCGTCTCGACGCGCCCCCGTGGGGTGTCGTTATACACGTGTTTGTCGTAATGTTAAATGTACACACTGAAAATGAAATTGACAAGGAAGACAGCGGGCGCACATAAGTTTCCTCGGACCATTTTTCGTTATTTGTTTACGTTTGATTAGAGAGAAACGGAAAGATATACTCGTTAGCCTTGAGGAGATTGCTTTTGCAAGTCGAGGGGAGGTATATAGATATGGTAACTTTTTACACACGAGAGAGATCATCCCGGACGGGGGAAAATAATTTATTCCGTATCCCGTTTATGCGTGCACGTATGCATACATACCCTTGATTATCATGTCTATTTTAAGATACAGCTTCGCGAGATCTCGTATCAAGTGGAATTTCGCGTTTATCCTTTTATTCGAGTTTATTTTAAACGAGAAGGATATCGCACGGAGTTCTGCCATTTCGTAAAATTAGTAAAAACGTCATTTGAAGACTAGTTGTTTTTTTTTTACATTGCTTGCATACATGCAAATTTAATTTTCAAACACAACAAAATCATGAAACTGGTTTGATGAAACAAGCCACAGTACAGAGAGAGATAGAGCGGAGGAGTTTTTAATAAACATTTATAATAATTCCAAAATAATTACTCTGTACACTCGAGGTCAATATGCGTGCGTATTATAATGCGACAACGATATCGATACCACAAGTATAGGTGTATGTGCACTGCGAGCACGAGAAATTTCCACGTATAGGGTATATCCACGAAGGCTTACACAGCGCGCACATGAGCCGGCAACAGTGAAATCGTTAATTAATTACGCTATTCAGCCTTTACCGTTTGCAATTATAGATGCGATTTTAATTTTCAGCCTCGTCAGACAATGTGTCCCGTTTCTTTCGAGTTGAAATTCACCGTCAAGATCCCCGACATCGAGAGAAAAAAAAAATGAATAACTAATAAGAAGTTTGACAGGTATAGATCTGAAGAAAAAAAAAAAAAAAACCCGCATACATTAGAATACAATTAACTCGCCGGAGCCGAAGTTCAAGTTTCTTTTTTACACACCATGAGTCACAAGGTTAAAGACCCGACGAGTGAAAAAAAAAAGAAACCTCATCGTCTCTATTTTTCGTTCCTTACTTATATACTGCACGTATACACATTACCCGTATGAAACGTTGTACCTCCAAACGAACTACTTTGCGAGTCGAAGACACGAGGAAGAAAGAAAAAAGAGAAAAAAAAAAAAAAAAAAAAAGCTGTTACCCGCATTCGCTTTACACAACTATCTGCTCTCACCTCTCGGGCACCGAGCGAATTTACATCACCGATTGTAAAATCGCGAGAGATCGCTCGGCAAAGCATGAAATAATCGCCCGAGAGTGGGTATACTCTTTTTTGTTTTGTTTTTTCATCCTCTCCTTATTATTGCATCGTTACATGTATACGAAGCAACGAACTCTGCTCACCGCCGCCGCAGGAGAGTGGGGACCGAGCACGAAATCTTAACGACAAATCGGCAGTTATATACATACGAGCCAAGCGTTTCATCAGGCCTCAGCGCACCCACTCCTCCTCCTCCTCCTTTCCCCGGCGTCGACGTCGTCGAAATAATCCTCCGCTCACGTTCTCCAAACCGCGCTCTGCTACCGATCTCGGCTACCGGCTCTTTACCGATCTCTCTCCCTCCCAACTCCACCAGCACGTACATGTTATTATGAAGTACCTACTGTGCATTTGAGAAATAAAAAAAAAAAAAAAAGAGTATCCCGGCAATGGGTGGACAGGAGGCTCGAAGACGACGCTGTTGCCGAAGCCAATAGGTTCGGCATGATTCACCGATCTGTATCCGGCAAACGATGGCTGTACAATATAATACGCCATACTGCCGTGGTGGCACCATACACGTATATACATACAGCAGCCCGTGACGCCAACGGCCCCCAGGTATATAGATCCTGCCTACCTTACGCTCTCCCTCTCTCTCGTTCTTTCCTTCGACGAGGACGACGGCGACTTATCTCTTTCTTTCTCTCTGCAAGATATTCTCCTTCCGATACGGCAGTAAACGCGTGTATGTACATGTGTATACGTACATTTACGTGCACTGCGTACCTACACACGATGCAAAAACAAAAAAACAAAAAGAGTCTGCAGATGTCTTTGGGTTTTCGTACAGGTGGGCCACTCAAAAAATCGGTTCCATCTCCCTCGAGAGAGTATCAGTCGATCCAAAGGACCCGCACGCAAGATTCCTCGATCTCGGTACACGTTATAGTAGCACTATGCGCTTTTATTCATCGCCGTCATCATCGCCGCCTCGGTTCACCTACTCGTCCGCCTACTCGTGCATTCCATCCTTTCTCTTTCTCTGTTTTCTTCTGTTTTCCCCCCTCGATTCTCATCCGATTCGATTCCTCTTTTACCACATACTCCTTTCATGTACATGTGTTCATTATACGTGTGTACTATCGCGACGCAGCGGCAACGAGGATGCATTTGGAACAGGACATGGATGTACACCTGTATATATACATGTATATAATGCGTAACATTTAAAGGGATTTAAAGGGAATGAACGTGTATATTTACACACATTTCCATCAGGGACGGAGATGATTTTTTTTTATGATGATACACAACGGGCTCTTTTCAATACATCACTGTGTGTGCATTTTTAAACGACACCAAAAAGGGGAGAGAGAGTGAGCGCCCACAAACAGAGATACGCAGAGATATCAATACACCACACAATAACACACGTGGGGGGCGCATACAGAAACATTTTTACAAAGGACTTGTACTGCAGAGAAGGAGAGACAGAGAGAGGGTCGCTGGATCAGGAGTCTCGCGAAAGGACACGGCAACAGTTTATACATATATATACGTTAAACGTAGACACACACTGCACAGGTATACATATAATGACAGAAAGAGAGAAAGAGTGAGAGGGCAACGTGCCGTGCAACACCACCCGCGCAAGGTTACAGCAGAGAGTGTGCGGCGTGAATGTATATACATATACATATATATGTGTGTAAAGTACAATATATGTATATACACAGAGGGGGAGAGAGACAGGGAGCACCTAACCTCTCCCGTGTGGTGTCCTTTTATATGTATTTCGTGGTGGGTATATACAATGTACATTATAATATGTGCTGTAGATATACACCGCTCTCTTTATAAACGTATTATCATGCTTCTTTCACTACATATTGTATAATTATGCACTGAGAAAAAAAAGTATAATATAAATATGTTCACAGGACGTCCCTGTGGGCCTATATAATTACCTGCCAAACTGTTCACTTGTTTACTATTTCCCTCTTTCTCTACGCGCTCCGATCCTTATTATATTTCGGAGTCGCAGTAGCAGACGGCGTCTGCGGAAAAGGAGCATCAGTAATGCAGGCATCAGCGGCCGGACCAATAACACTGTGCATCACGCCACACGGTAAAACAAACGCGACCAACGAGAACCAATTAAATAAGTATATCGTATTCCGCGGATTAAATAATATTCGCGAGGGTGGACACACGGTGTAAACGCTATTACCGTAACAAACGAAACGTTGAAAAATATCACCCGACGCGCGCTCCCCAAGCTACGGCTCAGGAGACACTGACTTTACCGCAAACTGTTGGCGAACAACTGCACGCGTTCTCTCTCCGCTATATATAACACGTTTGTTGTATATATACACATATCCCGTAACATATAGGTATATACCCACGCATATACATATGATGTACCTATAGGTATATAGGTGGGTAGACTCGGGGTAGTGTATATGCCGCGAATAAGAGAGAGAGAGAGCGCGCGCGCGGCGCTGCTTGGAGCGGCGGCGAACAGGTCGCGATCAGCGCGCGCCGCCGCGAATGAGGACAACGACTTGCCGCCCCCCTCCACCCCACCCCTCCCACCACCTTTTCCATCACATCCTTGGCTCTCCTACTTCTGTGTATATATGTATACACGTATACGTCAAACGCTGCTCCTGTGATGCCTTTAACTCCTTTTCCCTTCGAACCCCTCATACCTATATATATATTATTGTATGCGTGTCTACCATAATTATTATATGCTGCATGTGATGCATAATAATATTTAAATTATGTACTACAAGCTTACTTTACACACATGCACTGCAACAATACCAGTATTCATTTCAGTACAGAGTAGACAATACATAGAGGAATCCTGTATTTAGGACCCAATATGATGATGTGCACTATCATAAGGGGGGGGGGGAAGGTGGCGGTGGTACTTTACTTTTGTACAACGGAATTGAGAAACTGGACCCTATAATATTTATATAAATGTGATGTATTGTATATCGAGTAAATTTTTTTTTAGGGAGAGCGAAGCGATGATGATGGGATATATGTATATACATATATACGCCAGCGAGGATGCAGATGTTGCAATTGCTCCTCCTCCACCCTGCTCTCATGCAGTCGCGTCTCTACTGTTGTTGCTCGTTTTTGGAGCTCCAAACGAAAGAGAGATGAACCCCCCTTTACAAATATACGTATGTATGTATAGGTACGCGCGGATGGACCAAAGTTATATAGTGCACGGAGTGGATGTACGTATAAGCATATATATACAAGTGAGAGAGAGAGAGAGAGAGAGAGAAAGAAATAAGAGGAAGGAAGGAGCATCAGCAGGTAAACGACCCCGCGCGCGTGTGCCTCTATGCATCATCATATCCTTCTCTCTTTCGTCTCATCCTTGCACGTATTGTAATGGACTTTTTACAATGTGCGCCCTCGTGCAAGAGTACACTTATACGTAGTTACAGCATGTGTATGTGCAATAATAATTGACACAGGGGAGGTGTTTCTCGATGCGTATACGAGTATAAGTACGTGGTGTCGTTTTGGAGTAAGAAATAATAATGGACCTCTAGGCGGTGGATGAGGCCCGGTTTTTTCGGGGGTTCGGACGGAGAAGGGGTATAAGTTGCCGAACAAGAAATCGGCTTTGGTGGAGTATCTCGTGTACGTGTACTTCGATGGACTTTAAGGCGATCCGATCGAGAATTCGGTGCGTGTTTTTCAGATGACGCGATAGAGTCCAAGAGAGGGGGCGTTTGGGGAGGAGATGTTGATGCCAAGGAGGAGCGGGTAAGTTTTTCAACCGATTTTTCGAATTTCAAACCATACATTCGACCTTATTTCGGCACGACCATTTCGAACGATCTAGTACGATTATCTAATATCTTTCGAACCGATTTTCCATGGAGACGCTTTTGATCCGTTACATGAATATATTATTACTTGTGTCGTGAACAGATTGGAAGAACGAGTCTTTTACATTTGAAATTCATAAATGAGATTATTCCATTCGGTTGACGATTAAATTAACGATATGTAATTTCGTTTGATTAATTTACCTGTAAATAAGTTTCAATACGATTGTTAATCAATATCAACCAAGGAGGCATAATTTTATGAATAAACGGTAACGGTACAACTTTTTATCGCCAAAGCTCAGTTGGAAAAATCGATTTTTCATAATTTTTCGCACTATTTTACATAAATGTCGCGTAAAATTGAAAAAAGTAAATCATACAATTAAAACTGTAACCATGAGTAGTTATGTTATACCTGAGAAGCATTACTCTACATCCACTTCTCCTCCGCCGCACATTGCAACACAAAACAACCTTCCTTTCGATAAATGTACTTGATTTCGGATTAGAATTACACCGCGACATGTAAGTGAGATTCTTTTTTTTAAAAAACTAAATCTTCAACGTTATACGTTTATTGAAACTCGAAAAATGTAACTGTTAAAAGTAATTATTACAGTTTTAACGAAGAATCTTAAGCTCATTTGTGCAGTATTAAATTGCGAGATGTATTGCGGGGTTAAGAAAGGGAAAAAAGTACATAATCTGATTACGTTTCCGCTCAAGTCCATACTCGGAATAAAAGAGACTCACAACAATTGTTCATCCCTCTTGTATATATATATATATATATATATATGTGTGTGTGTGTGTGTACGTAATAAAGCAAAGTACCTGTAGTATCTTCATGCATAGTGGGTAAAAGCGAAATATATACGGAAATTTTTGTATTTTGTATGAAATAAAAAACTTTTTTTTAATATTTCCATCAGTTAAATAACAAGTGTGAAAAGAAAAAAAAATGGTTTCGGCCGGGATCGAACCGGCGGCCTTCTGCGTGTAAAGCAGACGTGATAACCACTACACTACGAAACCAGGTAGTTCATATTGGCTAAGATAACCGTATTGTAATCTCGAAAAATCGTTCGGGCACGTAAGGTACATTATAATGCGCTTTTACTCTCGATAACGCAATAAAATTTCGTAAACGAAAAATCGATAAATCACCGCGTACAGCTCACGAGTGCGTGTATACGTATAGCGTCATCGAGTCAACATCCTCCCATTTACTGCCTACTTTTTATGTAAATATGCAAGACGCCGTTACATTTTTCTTCTTACACGCCAAGAGAGACGTTTCTTCATAAATAATAATGATACACGAGAAAAAAAAAAAAAAAAAAAGAAAAAAAAACGAAATTTCAACATACCGTTACATATTTCACGTATACATCATTAACAGCATCAGCTACCGATACATATTACGCTTCGAACGCAGCTTTCGATTGACTCACCGGTTTGAGTTATCAGTACTAGAGCACATTTTTATGATCGCCTCGTTTCATTCGGACGTAAATATTGATAAATTTTACAACAGCCCCCTTAAAAAGGAACGAATCGAGCGACTGTAATACCAAAGGCAATAAAAACCAAAAGCGCGTATGAAATGCTGTATGAATGTAACACACACGAGTCCGATAATTGGAGCCAATTGAATCGCGCAATATTCTACATCTGTACAAGGGAAAAAAAAAAAAAAAAAAAAAAAAAAAGATTAAGTGAGATCGATTACTCATTATGATATTTACTCTTTCGCTCTTCTACACAGGTATAATAAACAACTACTCTCTACGTTGCATCACGCTTGCGTATACGCACGTATAGGTACGTGTTACATGCCCACGCCTATATATTATTATGATGTAATATATAGACGTAGAGTTATTATATCGCAGTACTACAAGTATAATATTATAGGTCTCTCGAAAGTTTTAAGCGCTCGATTTTACAACCTGGAAAAACTTGGGTCTCCAGCAGCGCGCGGCGGGAAAATAACAAAAACTTTTCTAATCCGATCGTTTACCCTCTTGTACTACTGCTACCCATCAGGTGTATACGTACGTTTATACCTGTACAGGCAGGTGTAAGTACGTAAAAGGAGACCAAGAGAAAATTGAAAAAAGCATGGCAATCAAAGTTTTTCTCGGCTGCCCCCACGCGTGTACTCGCCTATACGTGTCTGTTGTACCTAAATACACGACGCTAGTGCATGTTAGTAGATCTGTGCTGGTACATTGTAAGTGACCTGTACGGGTATACAACTATACTTTTTTCATTGCGCTCGAACGAGTAGATAGACTCGTTCAACTTGTATACATCCATACGCTATACATCTACTTACTTACCTACTATATACGTACGTTTTGATAAAAAATACACTTATATTGTATATGCAAGGCTCGCAATATTGCGGAGGAGGAAGGTATATAATAGTACACTTTCGTACACCGGATGGAGGCTAAAGGTCCTTTGCTCACGTGCCATCGCAATCGGTAAAAGAAATATACCTACAGGACATTACATACACGTATACAATATGCGCTTATTATTATCTTAGGTGTACGCGATTACGACGTAATTGCATCTTTGCACACGTACACCACACGATCTACATGTATATAAGGTATAAGACTTACTTATTGCCGGCTAATAAGTTTACCAGATACATAATATATATATANGGTGTGCAGTACACAGGGAAGCTATATCTCTTCCTTTGTCGTTCCACCTCGGAACTTTGTGACGTGAATCATATATATATATATATATATATGCATTGAGCTCTTGCGTTCATTCTTACGAGGGTATACACATATTATATAGCACCAAAATCGCGAGGCTCGGGAAAAATCGGTTTCGCGTGCGCGCTCGCGACCACGTGTACATTGGAATCGAGGATACCGTGTTAATTGCACGTGTTTTCGAGATTTCGGCCTCCTTTCGCTTTATTACGCTGCGACGGTAGTAGCATACGTACATATTGTATATAGGTATTATTTATATTAATATACGTGATCTACGAGTAACTTACAATCTGTCTCTCTGTTGTGGGGCTGGTTTGTGCGGATCTCATCGATATTAATCAAAGTTACGTTTTTTTTTCCCAAGGATTTTTATGATGTACGTTATTGGTTGTGTTTTTGAGGAGAAATCAATCAACCGATTTTTCGACCAACGTATACACCTATTTGCCGTGTATGGACTTGAAAACTAATGGGTCGTCCAACCCCCGCAAAAACCTACGTCTATCAATCATTTGTGATTTAAAAAGAAAAAAATAATAATGATAAAAGAAACCGTCCAGATCCACGCGACTGCTGCATTATACTTTAAAAGACATACAACAAACTGAACCCGACGACCAAACAGATTCTCGTTAAAAAAAGGGGGCGGGAAACAAAAAATATCTCTCCACGCGACAACCCTCGATAACAGCCACTATACACACCCACGACGATGTAACGCCTTCGTCCAACTTTTCTTTTGAAAAAATCTCTCTCTCTTGAAAGTTGAGGGCCTCTCGGGCAAATTGACGCCAAGAGCCTCGCACGCCTCGCAGCTACTCCTTCGTTGTTTTTTTTTTTTTTTATTTTTTCCCTTCGTCCATCACTGCTGCATACAATGTACTTACAAGAACCTTCCCAGACAGACGTATACGGACAAATAACAAGCCATCGGGGCAGATTTCGCGGGTCAGCGAAAGCGCTCCTTTTTCCTCTCTTATTTTTTTTTTTCCCCCCTCACCTTTACGACGCATCGCAGCGCTTTGTGCGGACTCTGCAACTGCACCTCGAATCTTTTCTCCTTTCTCTCGACACTTCCTCTTGTTTAGTTTTTTCTTTTCTTTTTCATTCATTCTGGAAAGAGGAACAAAAAAAAATGTCTTTTTTCCATCTCAAGGACAAAAGGAGCCATCAACCCCTCACGTGCCCGTCCATACTCTCACTTACACCTTGTGCGCGTACATTATACATTCACGAGAATCTCAGATGAGAGTCGAACAATAGTCTCGATGCAGAAGAGGAAAAAAAAAAAAAAAACAAAGAGATGCGACAATGCAGCGGCGCGTCCGTGAATTAGTCACCTTTTACCGCTCCTGATGCTGTTACACCTATACGGCTCTGATGTGGCCTTTTTCCTTTTCCGCGCTTCCTGGACCATTCGAGCGAGCGCCCCGACTTTTTGGCATCGAGGTTCGAGCAAACGGAGTATTAAATTAATTGGCGCGCTTCGCTTTGACGAAATTGGAGTGCCTTGCAGGAAGAGTCATGGTATACTGTTAAGAGTACACGGGGCAGGATGAGTCATTTTTTTTTATTTGGACCGGGGAGCCTTTGATCTAAAGATGTATTTGTTTGCGAAAGAATGACGTGAAAGATTTCTTTATTTACAATTTATGTACAATTTTTTTTTTTTCATTTGCTCAAAGAAAAATACCATGCATATTGTTTATATCTTACATTGCAAAGTGCTCACTCGAGCTGCGTTCTTGAGAAACTTGGGAGCATTAAAAAGGACTTGTTTATCGTTAAAACGTCAAATTGCATAAAAAATGTGTCATTGATAATTTACGGGTTCTTTAATTAACGTCAGTGTGTTTTGTTATTTTGAACAAATACTTTCAAGCAATAAAAATCGAATTAATAAAAAAGATCGGGTCTTGGTTTTGATGCCAAATCTACATGTGATTGGTTGCATTGAACCAACTCTTTTTTTGGCAAATCATAGTATGTACAATTTGTAGAGTATTAACGAAAAAATACAAGGGTAGATATTAGTGTTTTTGTAGTCTAAAGCGAATAAACAAATGTAAATTCTTGTTGAAATATGCATCAACAAGTTTTTTTAAGAATAATCATAAGTTTATAAATTCTCTGATGAAAAAAAGACCTTAATAATCTGCAGCGTTACTCGCCAAATAATCGCGACGACCGATGTTCGACGCCTGTTTGCTCTGAATAGCCTCTAGCTTTGGACACTCTGTGATTCTGTGGCCAAGACCACCGCAGTAACTGCATCCTTGTTCGTCTGAAAAAAAACATTGTACGTTCATAAAGTACGCCGTCGGTGTGTTGTAAAATTTTTGAAAAACATATGAAGGATAAATTATTACCTCCAACATTGAGGTACTTTTCGTTTTCTGAGCACAATTCCTGTAGGAAGGGAGGTATTTTCTGTTTTGCTTCTCTGAGCAAGTGTTTCAAGTCTAGAAGAACAGATTCGTCATTGGCCTTATTTATGAACGTCGTCGCTATACCCGTACGCCCAGAACGACCAGTTCTACCAATTCTGTGGACTGTAGAATCAAACATAACGTTTATTTTATTTCAAATATCGACACTATGGGTAAAAAAAGTATTTGTCAATGTAAGTTACCGTAATTTTCCACGTCATCTGGCATGTCGTAATTTATAACGTGTTGGATGTTAATAAAATCCAAACCCTTGGAAGCTACATCTGTGGCTACCAAAACGTCTTTTTTCCCAGCTCTAAATGCATCCACAGATCGCGATCTTTCCTCCTGATCTGGAGTAAAACAGTAATTTGTATTTGCATAAGGCTATTGTGTGTTTGTACTTAAATGCTCAAACAAACAAAAATCATACCCTTTCCACCATGAATGGCCACTGCCTCGACACCCTTTAATAATAGATATTCATGAATAGCATCAACGTCTTGCTTTTTCTCGGCAAATATAAGAACTGGAGGAGATGTTTTCTTCAAACACTCCAAAAGATACACAATCTTGGCTTCTTGTTTCACATACTCGACTTCTTGGATAACATTCATGGAAGCAGCTCCAGCTCGTCCAACGTTAATCGTTACAGGTTTCACAAGTGCAGAACGAGCAAAATTCTGAATTTTTTTCGGCATAGTAGCAGAGAATAAAAGTGTTTGCCTCTGACCCTATGGATAAAAGGAAATTTTTTGGTTTCGCTTCGAGTAAGTTTTAAAAAAATGGAAGTTTTTCGAATTTCTGCTCACTTTAAAGTATGAAAATATTGTACGAACATCCTCTTCAAAACCCATATCAATCATACGATCGGCTTCATCCATACACAGATATCTGCAAACACTAAGTTTCACCATTTTTTTATCCAACATATCCATGAGTCGACCAGGAGTTGCAACCATTATATGAACTCCCCTGTAAAAGTAAATTTTGCCATGAGTATGAATTATCATAAAAAATTAATAAAAGAAAGAAAAAGTTATCATTACCTGTTAATTATATCTAAACACTCTGATACTGGTACTCCACCAATAGCAAGACAACTTCGAATTTCAGGGCAGCGAGCTTGCCTCAGAGAATTTGTGTAGTGTTGTATAATTTCGTATGTTTGCTTTGCCAACTCTCTGGATGGACATATAATTAATCCTGAAATAACAGTTAAGTATATTAAGTTTTGGAAGTACAAACTCATATCAGTTGCTAAGATAAACTGCTCTCCTGATTACCATAAGGTCCTTCATTCCTGCCAAAAGGTAAGGCAACTTCTTGTTCCAAACAAAACATTATGATAGGCAGTACAAAAACTAACGTCTTACCACTACCAGTGAATGCAATTCCTATAATATCTCTTCCAGCTAATCTATAAAAAAGAAATAAGTGTAACAGTAATTAGTAATCTCACACATTGTAACTAACATAACTAAAAACCGGCACAATAAGTAACTAACACTGCCGGTATGCCTTGTATTTGTATGGGTGTTGGCTTTTTGATTCCCTTCTCGTCTAAACCAGACAGAATGCACTTGTGAAACTTCATTTCCTTGAAACTACGTAGTGGAGGAGGAACATCATCTCCTTCGACTGTGATGCCAAATCTTCTTCTTACCCTATCATGCCTTGCTTCACTTAGAGCAAGTACGACTCTTGGAGGCTTCCAACTGGTTTTAATAGGATCTGTGTACTCAATACCTTTGGCTAACTCTGCCACACCCATCAAAGCTTTGTTCTCAGCAACACTTTCCAATATTTTTTCTTCTTCCTTTAATTGTTTTTCCATAGCACTTTCTTTTTTAGCTATTGACAAAAATACATGAGTTAACACATTATTTTTAAGACTATTATTTATATAAAAACTTAATTTTCAAATCATACCTTCAGCTAATTTTTTCAACTCATTATGTTGATCCAAAAGAGAAATATTAGACTTTCTGCCCCATATCTGTCCATCAACATCATCGCCATCATCTTTTTCATTTTCACTGCTACTTTTTCCAGTCCAACCATCTTCTTTGAGCTGCCCTAAACGTCCTAATTTCATTAATTGTTGCTTTTTTCTTTCTTTCACAGGAACATAAGGCACATAATCATCATCCGACTCAGAATCATTACTTCCATTCGCTTCTCTTCTGTATCTCTGCAATAATTTTAATTAATATTGCACCGTTTGAATGAAAAATATTCTAAATTGTCACAAAATAATTACCTTAACTGGTACAAGAGATTTCTCTTTGTTGTTACTCATTGTACTTGGTGTATCAGAAAACCATTCAATGATCATCTGAACTTACGAGTTATGAAGAATTATTGATTTTCTTATAAAGAAGTTGCGTTTCTAATGTTTCAAATCCATTCGTAAACTTTTTAAAGCCAAAATTTCATGAAACAACACTCGATAGCAGCACACTGCACATGAAACATTTGATTGTAGTGGTACACAAAGAAAAACTAACCCCCATTTCACTTGTTGTTTACACTTGAAAATTTCACATAAAATAATAATACTGAGTAATATCTTAATTAATTTCGTACTAATATTAATATTAACATTCGTACCGCTAAATTTATGTATTATGTTCGTGTCAGTGTTGTGTCACGTGGTTTGGATTGGTGTATGCGCGGTGGAAGTCCATCGGATACGAAAACCCCTCTAATATAGCTGCCATTTAGGGGTACTTTTTAGCTCGAAATCAGCAACGCGAGATGGCGCTGATTTTGCCCCATTTGCAGCAAAGAAATGAATATCCTACTATGCTGACAACAAAGTAGATACCCTTGTGCACCGACAACAATGTGGACATTCTACTTGACCGACGACCAACAACTTAGCATCAGTTGAGATTCTGCTCTATCGGCATGTTATTGGCCGTCAGCAAGAAATAACTCTTGTTGCGTAAGCAAAATTTACAAAAATTCCGGTACCGGGAATCGAACCCGAGCCTCCTGGGTGAGAGCCAGGTATCCTAGCCACTAGACCATACCGGAGTACGATCACGGATGCTCACAAAAAACTACTTGACGAAAATAGTACATTACGCCACTAGAGCGCAAAGTGTCACTTTGCGCCCGCGGACGAACTTTGCGCCCGCCGATTACTTTGCGCCCTAGGGCAGAAAAGTTCCACTTTGGGCCCATGACGCATGCACGAAAAGTACTTTGGGCCCTCACTTTGCGCCCGATAGGGAGAAATAGTACATTACGCCACTAGAGCGCAAAGTGTCACTTTGGTTGGGGGGGTACGGGGGGGCGAAGCCCCTTCGACTACAAAACATAAATTGTTCGTTCTTAAAAAAAAAAAAATCCATTTTTATTCTTCAAAAATTGTATATAAATATGATTTCATCCAAATTTTACAATTTAATTTCGAAAACTTATAGAATTTCGCCCCCTGACTACAAAACATAAATAGTTCGTTCTTAAAAAAAAAAATCCATTTTTATTCTTCAAAAATTGTATATAAATATGATTTCATTCAAATTTGATAATTTAATTTTAAAAACTCATTATAGAATTAAAATAATTCAAAATTATACTATTTCACATTATTATATAACTTTGAAAAACTGATACTTATATGTTTTGCACACTATTTTCATGTACAGTGTGGGAAATTTGATTTTTGGCACTTCAAATATGTGAAAAAAGCCCATTTTTTGCACACTAGTACAGAAAAAGTATGAATTATGGTGTACAAAGAATTGTGATTACTTTGCGCCCTAGGGCAGAAAAGTACTTTTCCGCCCTCGGGTGGTTTTGGGAGGCTGGTACTTCCTCGGGCAAAAAAGCAGTTTTCCGATACTCGTTCGAAAAGTCTCCTTTACGAACCTCGTTACGAACCTCGCCTTCGGCTCGGGCCGCAAACCTCTCGGTTCGCAAACAAAGACTTTTCAAACTCGTAGGAAAACTACTATTTCCGCCCTAGGGCAAAAAAGTTCCACTTTGGGCCCATGACGCATTCACGAAAAGTACTTTGGGCCCTCACTTTGCGCCCGATAGGGAGAAATAGTAGTTTTCCTACGAGTTTGAAAAGTCTTTGTTTGCGAACCGAGAGGTTTGCGGCCCGAGCCGAAGGCGAGGTTCGTAACGAGGTTCGTAAAGGAGACTTTTCGAACGAGTTCCGGGAAACTGCTTTTTTGCCCGAGGAAGTACCAGCCTCCTAAAACCACCCGAGGGCGGAAAAATGTTTTTATATCGTAAGTAAATTAAAATAGGTTAAAATAATTTTATGCCAACATTTCCATAGTGTTTCGTTTTGAAAATTCATTCATTAGAATATTTTCATTGAAAAATTAATTATAAAATTAACGAAGAAGCATAATTACTTAAATAAAATCTTTTTCTTGCTAATTTAAGATATTTTGTGTTAAGAAAAAAATTAGAATGCTTGAAAGTGAAAATTTTTAAAACATTACATTCACGTATTGGGCAATAAATAAAATTGATTTTGAGATAAATCAATACCATTATTAGTTATGAAATAGACAGTGTATATTAAAAAAATATTTTATTGGTCAAAAAATGTTTATCAAAACAAAATCTAGATTCTTACATTATTGACATGTGTACTCTGATAAAATTGTCAAGTCTTTATTGTACATTGTTTAACTATCCTTACTTAATACGCGTACTTAATTATTTTAATAAGAACAACTAAATTAAAAAATACTCTCACGAACGAAATAAACGAATCTTGAGTTTTTGAAGCTAAAATACATTTTTCAGAGATTTCAAAAATGTTACGTTTAATATGTTAGTACATTAAAAGTTTTATGTCTTGTATGTTATAAAGCTAATTTTCAAAAAATATACTTGTTTTATTTTGAATTTCTACAACTTTCACATTACGATGTTTCGACATTACGTTCTTAACATAACATACGTAGTGTGTATGTACATTTGTAAAGTTATAAGTGTACTTACATGTAACAAATTCTGATATGGATAAATGTTAGTTTAAATTAAATTTTTTTGAAAATTACATTCAAAATTGAAATCAAAACAGATGAATTAAAAAATGAATTTTTTAAACTGCTTGGCACATTGCAAGAATCATTTTTGTTCAGAGTTAAAAGTTTGAAAATTTAAGATGTTAATACTGCAGCACTTTCAGCACAGTAGGCTTTAAACATTCGTAACTGTAATTTGCTGACTGATTTTGTAATATTTTGTGATAAATCAATTGGTTCTTGGATACACATTGGTGAGTCCAGCCGAAAAAATTCGATTTTCTCTTCTTTAACTTGTTTTTTGTAAAAGCTCATTTCGTCTGGTAACTCATCGATTTCAGAAAAATTACTCTTTTTCATTACTTTTCCAAGGAAAGGACAAGCCACGTCTGATATGTAATTAAATTCCGAATAGTATGTGAAGAATCCGCGAAGAAGTTCTACGGTTGATAAGTTTGTGTCTTTAACAGAAATTTGTTCACAAACTCCAGTTTCCCAACCTGAATGAAAATTCAATATTAAAATCTTGTAATTTCTTTAAAACTTTGGAAATGGCTGCTTCAACAAGTCTTACCTGCTACAAGATGTGATTTACTTTTTTGTTGAATCAATTGCTGTACACTAGGTAAAATTTCTTGAACTTGTAAATAAAAAATGGCAAACCAAGAAAGAGCAAAATTGTTAATTCCCTTGCGCCCTGAGAATAATTTACACAGAGCAGACCATTTTTTTAAATAGAGAATCATTTTGCGACACGACAAACAGGCTTGAACGTAATAACTGAAAGAAACGATACATTTCATTAATTCAAATCGTACTTTGAGTATGTATAATTTATGATAATAAAATTACCCAAGTATTTTGGACTTTTCCACACTCAACCCATTAATAAATGAAATATCACAATTAAGATTAGTAGATCTGTGATTCAATTTAATAATTGGTACTCGGGTGTTGTGGATAATACTGGTAATTTTCCAAGTGTCTTCATGTCTAAAAAAGCACTCCTGAACTGTTGACAATTCATTTTCATTGTCTTCTTTGGATTTGAGTGTTTCATATTCATTCTTGCAATCTACGTAAACATCTAAATCACTGTTTTGAAAACTCAGGTGAGAAATTCGTGAACCAAATAAGTAAGCTTTGGCTTGAGGATATCTTGACTGTACAACTTTTTCTACATTTTGCAAAATTTGCTCTTCAACGTGTTTCCCATCAAAAGCTGCTTTCTCTGATTCTTCTATAAATTGTTCCAAAGTTTCTTCAGTCTTGGTCAAAAGTTGTCTCACTTCGCTACTCATTTCAGGAACTGTAAAATCACGAGTTTTCAAACAATATTCGTGCGCGCGTTTGGTGTAGTGTGTTTTGTGGTAGTCTGATTTTGCATACCAATAACTTGAGCATGAAATACACCAGTCAAATTGTAACGATTGATTTTTTATCAATCTTTTTTGAACTTCTATCAAATGTTTGATATCTTCCAAGTGTCTAGCATAATCATATTCGTAATCATATGTTTTACCACATAAGTAACAATCAAATTTGGCAATGTAATACCAAAGATTTTCAAACATGTTGTAAAATAATTTGATTATCTCATCTGCAGATTTTTTAAAAAATTGGTACTTTTTGACGTGAACATCCGAGACAATGTGATTTTTAAGATTTGTTTCGCAATTTTCTATTTTAATATCACAGGCGTAACACTTGACCCATTTATCTGAATATTCATACATATATTCTCTTGCAAGTTCTAAATCACTAAGCTGTTCACGATAATTTTCAAAATACCGATCATTATCTTCTATATCTTGCACATTTTTTTCATGTTCTTCTGTGCGCAAATGTTCATACAAAAGTTGTAGATCACTAGAAACTTCTAAGCCACACGGAATGCAGCACCTCTCTGTTTTATAGGGAAAAGTTAAGCTTATACTTAATTCTAGATTTTTCATTTTTTCATCATTTACTGTGAAAATGTTTTCACCACCTCTTTCAATACAAATTTGGACATATCTCGGACTGAAGTTCATAAAATCTTTATTTTTCAGTCGTATAGCGGAACTTGTTTTACTTTGGTTTTTTTGATTATAATTATTAACAGGAACTCTAGGTCTTTGTTGATGATTATGTACATGATTTACATTATTCTGCGCGTAATTGTAGGGATGAGAAGGCATAAAATGGGCATTCTTATAATTTGTATCATAACACTGTGGCATCATTGGATAATGAGGTACATTTATATTACCCATTAGCGGCGTGTTTGGCATTCTACACATATTTGTGTTGTTAAGATGTGCCAAGTCATTTGTGAAAAAATTACTTTTAAATCCGTTTTGATGCTGAACATAAATATGATCAAGAAATGCCTTGTCATCAAAAAAATTTGTCCCATGAGTTGGGCAGTAAAAAATAATTTTTTTGAACGATTGGATGCTTGCATTTGCATAATACTCTTGTTTTTTGTAAGCGTGATAATCAGATGTCAAATGATGAACCATCGAGATGTCATTTGGAATATTTATCCTACAAAGGGAACAGGTGTATGCTTGTTTATTTTTCATCACCACTCTGCCATCCGGCATTATGTGCTTTAATTCAATGGGCTCTTCGTTCTGATGCTGTGGATCAAAAATATGCATCCCTGCCCCACTCAATTCGGTGAATGCCATCTGGCATTTAAGGCATGCAATCATTTCATTATTGTCAATGCTCATAAATTTGATATGTTTATCTTTCAATAAAATAATTAAAGACTCCATTCTGAATTTATGAATAAAATCAGAGTTAAAATGTATAAATAACAAATTTTCGTTCATAAACTTAATGTTACAAATAAAACACACGTAATATGAACCAAGAAAATTGACTTGCGGTGCTACCGGTTGTTGAGGAACTACTGGCGCAACGCCACCGAGTACTTTGTCGTTAATTTGGTTTTTTTGTGCTATTGATTGAAAAATATTTTGCAAATAGTTCAAGTATTTGCCAAATTCTTGATTGTACATGTTACTAGCATTGTACGCTCTTGAAAAATTAACAAGATTAGGATGGTATAAACTAGAGTTGAGATGCTGTAAATTAATGATTGTACCATTGCTTGGACATCGTACAATGATCAATCTTTTTTGGTGCACAGTATCTCTCAAATGTTTTTCTAAATCATCCACGTTTTTGATAAGAAAATCGCATATCAAGCAGAATATCTGTTTCATATTATCTTTGACTAAAAAATGTAGAATATCAGTAACTTGACTAATTTTTTGGCTTAAATGAAACATCATATGATAATGCAGAGCCACATCAGATTTCACAACATCCTGACACTTGTAGCAAGTAAAGAGGAAATTACTGCTTTTAACTGTGTCGCTTTCTGACCTAACAGTCGTGATATTTCCTTCTACTTTGTTATTGCTCTCTTTGCAATTTAAGTTGTCCAAAAGATTGCCGCTCTGAATCGTTTTGTCATTTGATTGAGGAATAGAAATGTTTTTACTGCTTTCTTTGGTATTGTCAGGAAGACTGTTACAATGATCTCCATTGCCATTCTCTTGTTGATCACTATTTGTATCATAATCATTCAAATAAATCAAATCTTCAGCTGAATCGGGTACGAACTTTTTTTTCTTGGTAAGGTGCTTCTTGCCAGTAAGATGTTCTACAACATGATTCCAATTCGCACGTACAGGAATGTCACAACAGCAAATAGTACACCTGAACTCTTTGCTGTTATTGGCAATGATGCCATTGTTAATAAGCTCTACGCACCTTTTCTCGTCAATTTTTAAACTTTTCAATGACACGTGACTCTCCAGCTCTCGTAGGTGCTCAAGATCACCAGTAACATGAAAGAATGTCTCGTCTTTCCTGGCAACGTCGACTTCGCAGACAAAGCAGTAAAAACCTTTGCCACTCCGGCAGATGCGGTTTTTCACGAGGTCGGTGTACATTTTTATTCAAAGTGCTTTTGAACCCTTCAATACAGTTCCTATACTTACTTTCACTTGTCAACAAAATCCGCTCCTTGTTACAAGATATTGTTATGCATCAGAATAAATCAAGCATGTGTTCCGAGAGATTACATTGTCCAAACTGTGCATGCTGTTGGGTGAACAGGTTCACGTGTTATTAATTTATTTTTGTATGAAAATAAGATAAAAATGAGTCAACAACGTACTTATACTTACGGAGTTGCATTTACCAACAATTTAGATGATGACGTGGTGTACGTGTTGTACAAACAAATAACAATTATAAATAAATCTACTTTGTCACTTTGACATTATGAACTTGAAGAGTTTGGCGATGTGCACACTTGATTCATCAGCTTTTTTACTTCGGTGATACATTTACTTGCTAGCTTCTTAAGTACATTGCGAAAGAAAATAAATGAAAAACAAACGAATGCTTGGCCGCCATGAAGCTCTCTGCGTTATCCTTTCTTAGTAATAACTAACCGCAGTCGTAAGCCATCGTACGTTATCACTCCCTGTAGGTAAGTATTATGGAAATCTTAGCTTGAACTTGAACTGAAAATACACTTGCATGTACATGTACACGCCGGCTAGTGCATGACTGCATATGTGCATTGTTATTTATTCATTGTGTATAGGTACACATACGCCTGTATTCTGGATTGAAAGAAAAGAATATTCAAATACGTACAAGGGCCGCAAATGCTGCCAGAGCACGTATAGGTGACGTATATAGGACGTAGGTCGTGGTATCGCCGCAAACTGTCGGTGCCCGGTGGGAGCCAAGTAGAATATCCATACTTTTGGTAGATTTTTGGGGTAGAAGATAAATTATAAACTTGCCGCAAATAGCACAGATGACGTCAACTTTTCATTTTATATCTATTAAATTGGTTGCGGCTGGTTTATAATTGACTAAATGGTTCTACTATAAATATAGTAATAGTTATTTGGATCAGCGCCATCTAGCGTTGGGGATTTCTGAACTAAAAAGTGGCCCTAAACTTTTGACCCACAGCATTAGCGCTTAGAGCTATTTAGCCAATTATAAACCAGCCGCAACTCATCTTGTTGCTATGAAATGGAACAATAACGAGACATGTGTTTTTGACGGCAAATTAACAATATATTTTCTACCAAAAAATCGACTTCCTATGTATTTATACTTTTAAAGATAAATTTTCGAGTAAAAGATAGATTGTTAACTTGCCGCCAAAGACACATGTATCGTTTTTTTTTCATTTTATAGCTACAAAATGAGTTGCGGCTGGTTTATAATTGATTAAATGGCTCTAAGCGCTAATGCTGTGAGTCAAAAGTTTAGGGCCACTTTTTAGTTCAAAAATCCGCAACGCTAGATGGCGCTGATCCAAATAATTATTACTATACAACTTATAGTAGAGCCATTTATTCAATTATATAAACCAGCCGCAATTAATTTAATAGATAGAAAATAAAAATTTAACGTAATTAATGCTGTTTGCGGCAATTTTACAATCAAATTTTTTCCTGCGAATTGACCTCCAAAACCACAAATGTTCTACTTATCTTATTCGGCTTAGAAAATCGACTACTTAGTAGTGATTATTACAAGTACTACTATTTTACTATTACTACTATTAATGATTTTTGTTTATACAAGGGTGCCTTATGTAGGGGGGGGGGGGCAAGGATCAAGATGACAATTGCATTGCACACACGTTTAATTGACTGACAAGAGATATCTTACGTTGTATTTAACCTGTTGTTATTATCTATGAGTAACGTGTTTGAATAAAGCAAATATAATATGAGAATGATAATGTTTTTGCGTAACTCTGTGAAAAATTATGTTGGTGGGCATGCCATAGCAAACGTTTACTTCAAACTAAACATACATATTTAAACACTACTGTTGTGATGATAATTAGGACATGAAAAACATCACGAGGTACCACACGAATTAATGTACTTTAAAAGAATGCAATGAAATTATATTCATAAAATTCAAAAATGTTTTATTTTCTGAAAAGTTCATGATTTCAAGTAGTACATCTTAAGGAAGTTACCAAGTTTTAGTTGTGTAAATGTGTGTCGAGGGAAATTACTGTTACTTAAAAAGCTATCTGTTTACTATAATTATTAAATTATTTTCCGATATTAGTAAGAATTACATATATGACATATACGTGTGTACACTTGTTACCAAAAAAAAAAAAACTACAAGAAACTTATACAAGCTTTGGATCATCATCCATCAATATGTTTTCTTTGATTTTTTTCTAGCACATGAAAAATCGTGCGTGTTATCATCGGGTACTTATATTTAATATGTATTTTATATTTAACTTCAATGAGTTAAACTTTTTTCCTTGTATTAATTCATGCAAATATACTAACGATTACATGGCTCTACTGTAAATTGTAATAATTATAAACAAGCCGCAACTAATTTTATACGTATTAAATAAAAAGTTAACGTTGTTTGTGCTATTTGCGGCAAGCTTATAATTTATCTTTTACCTAAAATCTACTTCCAAAAGTATAAATATATAGGTCAATTTTTGGGTAAAAGATAGATTGTAAACTTGCCGCAAACAGTGCAAACAATCTTTTTTTTACATTTTATATCTGTAAAATTAGTTGCGGCTGGTTTATAATTGAATAAATGGCTCTAATATAAGTTGTATAGTAATAATTATTTGGATCAGCGCCATCTAGCGTTGCGGATTTTTGAACTAAAAAGTGGCCCTAAACTTTTGACTCACAGCATTAGCGCTTAGAGCCATTTAATCAATTATAAACCAGCCGCAACTCATTTTGTAGCTATAAAATGAAAAAAAAACGATACATGTGTCTTTGGCGGCAAGTTAACAATCTATCTTTCACTCGAAAATTTATCTTTAAAAGTATAAATACATAGGAAGTCGATTTTTTGGTAGAAAATATATTGTTAATTTGCCGTCAAAAACACATGTCTCGTTATTGTTCCATTTTATAGCAACAAGATGAGTTGCGGCTGGTTTATAATTGGCTAAATAGCTCTAAGCGCTAATGCTGTGGGTCAAAAGTTTAGGGCCACTTTTTAGTTCAGAAATCCCCAACGCTAGATGGCGCTGATCCAAATAACTATTACTATATTTATAGTAGAACCATTTAGTCAATTATAAACCAGCCGCAACCAATTTAATAGATATAAAATGAAAAGTTGACGTCATCTGTGCTATTTGCGGCAAGTTTATAATTTATCTTCCACTCGAAAGTTTACCTCCTAAAGTACAGATATTCTACACATATGTATAATTTAATAAAATCGACCATACGGCACTACTTAGTAGTGATTACCTACTATAATTACTACACATAAATTCACGTATATCTTACACCGTGCTGTCTTTACCAGAATGATAAAAAACACCTTTTTTGTGAGAAAAAAGATGATGCGAAAAACAAATGTATTATAATTGTCGAGGGTCGAGGGTCGAAGGTGGTGGTGCAGTTTTCGATTTTCACGCCTGACCTAACATGACACTCCTCTCTCGCAAGTAGTGCAATGTCAAAAGAGTGTCTCAACTTTTCCGCTGCAGTTTTCACTGTGTCTCCAGTACCTATCTTGTGTTCTTCATTTTTTAAATTTTGTTAAAATATATTTACATTTCTAGCTTCTCAAATGCATTAATACACAACCATTCACTGTTTGTGCAATTGTCAATAGCCTTTTTTAAAATATAATCTATAAGTTTACAAATAAAAAAAAGCAGGTTTGCATTCTCTCTTTAAAGCCCATGTACATATACGTAATCATGGACTACCTATAGTACGATTATGATGATGATGACTCAAGAAACTACTTAATTTGTATTCTGCTTGTAAGGACGCATTCCATAATTGATGTAACCAGCTTTGTTTCATGGGTGCCACACAAGGCATGTAAGTTTTCAGACAGGAAGAATGCCTAACTGCAGTTTGGTTTGTTAAGTAAGTAGAACATTTAAATTTGTAGTGACTGTAAATGTACTCACCTGTTTGTTGACTCATTTTTTTGGTTTTAAGATACTGCAAGGCTATTTTTCTGGTATTGTTACAGTTTTGAAGTCGTACAACGATGGCTACGAGGAAGCGAAGCGAGTCTGGTGCCAAGCGCCAGTACCGAGGCAAATTTTACACCATGTACGAGAGCCTGTTCAGAGGCGAGGAGCTGACTGTTAGCAACCCCAACTACTGGAACGAGCTGTTCCTGATCAAGCCTATTGTGTCACACATAGATAGCGAAATACTCAAGTTGAACGAGGAGATGTTCTGCCAGTGCAAGAGGAACCTCAATCTTCTAGTGTCGCATTGCATCGACGCCCTGGGGGATGAAAACGCCTACAGAATAGTTTACTCCATGCAGACCCTGTCGGCTGTGCTGTTTGCGCTTTACAAGAAGGCCAATCAGAACGACAAGAGCTTTGATTTCATAGACGTTACCTTTGGAGATGAGAATGTTGAAGAGAGGATGACTGTGTTTATACAGCACAGCAACATCTTTTTGAATGGTGAATACTCCGCGACCCTCAAGTCCATGTATTTAAAACTGTTTTTGATCATTGCCACTGGACTGGATAACATCAACCAAAACATGCTTCTGGATTTTGTCATGAGTAGCAGTGTATTTGAATCTCTGATACAGCTGCTACGGGAAACTGCTGCAAGAAACGAGCATGGGTACAACGTAGTTTTGATCCTTACTCTTCTTGTCAACTACAGGAAACATGAGAGTGCGAATCCTTTTATAGTAAAATTGTCGATTTTAGATGATGAACTTGCCTTGAATGGATATGGGCAAGTTATTTCAAGTTCACTGTCAACGTTTTGTAGACAGTTTGATCAACTCAAGCCTGATGTTCAAGTGTCTTGGCTTTCATCTCTGACAAATATGATTGGTAATATTTTTGTCGGCGAAGAGGAGGCAAAGAGCCAGCAAATTCGAGAAAATAATGCTCTGCTGCTTGCTCTCTACGAGGCGACTCATCTCAATAGAAACTTCGTTACTACTTTGGCCTACACACAGAGTGACACAAGTTCCCCGCCATCACCGAACAATACACTGAATGCTAATCAAAAGCTTTTGGGATTTCAAGCTCCGGACGTCACAACTCAGCCGGTAAATTTGTTGGCTGTCTTTTTTCAGTACTGTTCGATCGTGATTCAAGCAACAAAAACGGAAAAAGTCATTCACAATGTTAAACTGTGTTTCCTGATCATGAGTTGCATTTCCGAAGACCAATACGCCAATAGTTTGATGCACGACGCCAATCTCGCGTTTAGGGTTCAGCTGCATAAGATGCCAATGCATCACAGAAAAAGTAACAACAAAATTGTATCTGCCCAACCGTTAGCTGCAACGCTGTTGGATCTCCTTGTGGAATTTATAACTTCGCACATGATGAAAAAATTTCCCCTTGAACTTTATCACCATTGTATAGGGATTTTGTTGAGAATACTGTGTTATCAGAAACGCTGTCGCGTCAGATTATCTTATCAGTGGATAAACTTGTGGACCGTGCTTATAAATCTTTTAAAATTTTTATCCTCGCATGAAAGCTACTTTGTTAAAAAAATGGACATTTTTTCTTTGTCCACTAAAGTTGTTAACATACTGAATATATTCGTGACTTACGGTGATATGTTTCTCTCGTCTTACAACACTTATGATGAACTCTTTTACGAAATCATAAGAATGAAATTAATATTCATAAATCTCAATACAATGGGCATCAGGTACTCAACCAATGAATCTTACGAGTATAAGGAGAGTGCACTTAAATTGACCAATTCATTGGTCAATATACGTGACATTTTGAATCACTTTTCGCCAAAAATAAGCGAATGGCTGGCCAAGGAAAATATTTCCACACCGTCGGAACAGCAAATTATGGACGTGATAAATGAAAACTACAACAGCTTGACTTTGAAATTACTAGACAACTTGGATCAATTTGAAAGGTACTCTGAAAATCCAAAGCATTTTGAATTCTTTAGTAGTTTAGTAAGGAGTATTATTTCAACTACACGCACTTCTATCGACATTAACACATTGGATGTTGAAACTATTCTCAAAGAGTACTGCAATAGTTCCTGAAATTGAGATGATTGCTCCGTGGATAGTAATCACTTTTATCCAGTGTCTTGTCAAATAAATTGTTGAATATTCTAGCAGCTTTCATGAAGTTTTGAAAAGGAAGTTGAAATTGTTTTATTTTATTTAATTTTTCGTACAATAAAAAATTAAAAAATAACGAAAAGAACGTGAAATGATGGTAAGCTGATATGATATTTTTGTACTGTTACTATTTTTCAAATACGCATCATTTTCATGTTCACAGAACACAATTAATAAAAATACTTAACTTTTGTCTATCAAAAACAAAAAAAGCAGTTGTTGAGAATTTTAATTACTTGAAAGACAAAAATTATGTTATAGCTTTTGTTTATGCTTGTTGTTAATGAATTTTTCATCATGTATTCAATGTAGAAAACAAAAATGTAAAAATTGACCAAGTACAAATATTAAGGGATGTGTAAATCACTTGAAACCACTTGAATTATATAAACAGTAAAAAGGCTGATGTGATGTTTGAGCATTCGTCCGATATATTATAAAAATGTTGTATGTTAAATGGACTTATCACAACTGAATAAAGTAAATGAAAAGCTCTGAAATTTACTTTTTTCCAATATTATTTGATTCATACCATATTTGAATAAGTTCCTTTTTATTTAATTATATTTGAATTCTGAGATACCTATAGTGGATATAATAATAGACCTATTGTTGTTCAGAAAATTTTCAAAAATGCTGGTGTACATACTTACCTTGTTATAAAAAGGTCGATCAAAGTTGATTTTAAAAAATTCAACCGCGTTTCCAATAATGAATTTTAATGCCACGAAACTCAATTGGAGCCAATTGATTATATATGGACGCTGATTCAAGGCGATTAAAATTAATGGTTAAAAAAACAATATTAAACAAAATCTTTTTTGGTCAGAAGTTTACATTACTTTATACCGGGTTAAATTATTAAAATACCGCAATATTGGATGAGAAATGTCTAAATGCGATTGAAGAACGTTGCAATGACGGAGCTTGGGACACCCAGGACCTGCGGATTTGGAGGCAGGCACTTTGCCGATTCCACTAAAACAAACCGTGTCGAAAACTATAATCTTATGAAGTACATAGGTAAAACCAAATTTCAATTGACTTTAATGAGCTTTTCGGTCTATTTCTGTCAAGACAATTGTTTTTAATCGAATTTCATTACATCTAGTTTTGAAATATTTTTTTTTTTATGTCATACATACGTGTGCCAAGTGGCTCGTAAACGAAATGACTTTAATAGAAAAAAGTGGCATTGAAGTTTATCGATTTGAATCGGCAATTTGGATCGAATCAAATCAATCGACTTTAATGGAATTAAATGAAATGGCGACACTCTTATTAATTTAAGTTGATTATTATCTTTGTTGGCGAATTATAATTTTTTTCCTTCTTTTTTACCTATAAACTGAAGTAACAACACGCGCTAGGAAGATTAATATATGCAAACAAATGCCGTTTGATAAAATCGACTTACTCATGAAATACTGCAGTAGTAGAAGAATACCAAACTTTTATTCAAGAAAAAATTTTACAATAAGCTATTTTTCGTTTTCCTTTACGAAATGAAATATTGAAATGAATATAGAACTACAAATAGAATTAAAAAATTGTGCAAAACGCATATTAATTAAGATGGCAAAAAAAAATTTTTTTTTAAATCATAAATAAATTGGATAAAATTAAATTATTCGAATATTTTATTTAAGTCGATTAAAGAAGTAAAATAGTAAAAATTGCTATCCAAGTCGACCGAATTGATCCGGCCCAAAGTGCCAATTCAAACCGATAATATGTAATGCCATTTATTATTTAAACCGATTAAAAATGTAATTGTTTAAAAGATCAAACCCTCTGTGACGATTGTATTTATTCAAGCTTTTTTTTACAACCCTTTATTGTATGAATTTTAAACTTTAATAAAGTTCATGTTTATAGGACCATTATTTATTATCCATTAAGGGTCATGCATGTACTTTGAAAATTTGTTGCTCGAATCAACCAGGAGTGGATAAATCAACTTGAAATTTGGTCAGATGTCAGATATAACTGCATCAAGATTTTAGTAAAACAGTTTATTTGATTTTTCGTTACTGTGACCCAACGACATAACAACCTTTATTTAACAACCCAGTAGTAACAGAGTCTTAATAATCTGGGAAGAAAAAAAATCAATACACATTTAGTAAGTTTTTGCTTGTCTCAATATTTCTTAGTATATGTAAAGTTTATAATAAGTACTAGAATTGCATAAATGCGTCTTTTTTGATTTTGATTAAATAATTACTACGAAAGTAACCATGACAGATTCTTATAATCAGCCATACGAGAGTGAGAGATCATCGTTTCTCAAGTGCCATTTTCCACGGCAAGGTTTGAATTATTTTTTTAAATTTATAAATAGTAGTATTATTTGAAATCCATTCACTATTGCTGTATACTTTAAACGTTATAATTGTCCCCCCGGTTATCACATGTTATCTTTAGTTCTATCAATTTGTTGCCCACCTTTTAATGATCTAGTATTTCCTCGTATTTGAATTTACTTGATAGTTATATTTTCGTCTGTGTGTACATCTGTTTATTTGTGTACAACACCAGCAGTTTGCGATACGAATATTATAGTGTCAACAATGACACTTTTAAATTAATTCGTTATTCGACAGTATAGGCACATTTTGTATATACACGTGCTCCCGAGTAAAAGAAGTATACACGATAAAAGTGCAAGAAATTTTAATTAAATTTTTTTCCTTCCAACAATGAGTCGTTTTATTTATATCTACGAACTGCCATACGCCACACGAACGAAACTATGTGAACTATTGAATCTAAACAGCAAGTGGAGAAAACTCGCCGGTACGTATAATATTACATATCTACTTTTTGTTTTAATTTCAACTGTTCTTGTAAGTATAATATGTCGTATAATGTGTATATATATATATATGTATATACTTTATCATCGATCCGAATTCGTATAGGTGATTACATGAAACTCGAAGATGAGACGATAAAAAAGTTGGAGAAAGGAGACAACCCCGCGGACGAGCTACTAACATTGTGGGGTAATTTCAATCACGAAATATTGGAATTATACATTTTGTTGTACCAAATGGAAGACTACCGGCTAATGGTGTTCTTGCAGCCATTTGTCGAGGACCAATACCACGCGCTGATGTATCTAAGGAAAGACAAATCCACGGAAACGTCCACTGAAGTGACACGCGTGAAAACCTCGACGAAAGCGACGAAGCATCGAAATGACACGTCGAGCAAATCGTGCGAGCCAACGTCCAAGCACTCCAAGCCGTTGTTTTCGAGCTCGTTGCCGCAAATTCCGTTCGACGAGGTGGTTTCAGCGACCGACAACTGGAACCAAGACAACTTTTTGGGCAAAGGAGGATTCGCGTTTGTTTTCAAAGGTAAAAAAAAATACACATCAGCCCAACAACTACATGTGTACCCAATCGATTTCCCTTACAGGTATGTGGAAAAACACCGAGGTGGCCGTGAAAAAGCTTCACCGAAAAAATTCCTCCAGTAGCGCCAAGCTGTACGAGCAGCAGTTGGAACAAATGTTCCGCGAGATCAAGTTGTTGAACTCGTTGCAGCACGAGAACGTATTGTCGCTGTACGCGTACAGTATGGACGGCGTGGAGCCGTGTCTCGTTTACCAGTACATGAAAAACGGCTCGTTGAGCGACAGGTTGCACTTGGCGGGCGGTAGCAAGCCCCTCGACTGGCCCCAGCGGGAAAACATAGCCAAGGGGATAGCTCGGGGTCTGCAGTACCTCCACACGGCTCGCCCGAGGCCTTTGATCCACGGGGACATCAAGAGCGCCAATATTTTGCTCACCAAGCACTTTGACCCGAAAATCGGGGACTTTGGGCTCGCGAGGAAAGGCTCCGCTCACGCTTCTGTCAAAGTACGTGTATATACATATACCGTATTTCTGCATGTGTACCAGTATCGTGTAGTTTTAAGGGGTTCCAACAAAACTTTTCAACATTTTTCTTGGGTTACGACGCATACATGTGTTAAGGACCACACGTAAAACGCGAGAAAATTAAGCTCGTTGAAAAAATATTTTTTCTTAACATAGTGGAATTTTTTTTAATAAGGATTAGTCTTTATTCGGTGTTTTTTAAGGAAAAATAACAAATTTCAAACAAATTCCAATTGGCACTTTGAAAAATGTCCATGAGAACTTTAATTTTAATGTATCTCGAGATTTAACAAAATTTAATAACATAATCACCTCTAGGAATGCTCTACTTGATATTATTATGGCACGTGACAATGAAACAAGAATTTAATAATTTATTTCATAAAAGATACACTTGATAAAGTTTTTATCAATTTTTGGTACTTTGACAATAATTAACTTGGGAGTTGCACTGGAATCATCGCTTCAAGTATGATTAATTTAATTGTTTTAACGACTGTGATGATACAAAAAATTATTTCGTAGGTAAACAAAATCCAAGGGACGAGATCTTATCTGCCCAAAGATTATTTGTACACCAAGGCTTTGTCTACGAAAATCGATACGTACAGTTACGGCATAGTATTGCTGGAACTGGCGACTGCCATTGCTGCTTATAACAAAGTGAAATTGAAAGGCGAATCCTTGAAAAATTACGTCGACAGTTTTGGGGACAATTTAGAAGACATTTGTAAATTGAAAGATAAAAAAGCCGGCGAAACAGGTCGTGACATATTCATGTTTCTGATACTGTACGGGAAGTGGTGCTCGCAAGAGTACAAAGAGCAGAGACCAGAAATGACGACCGTTTATGAAGCCATGGCCAAATAATAGATGCACAACAATTATTGTTTGTATCTATCGATTTTACAGCTCGCACTTGCACTACACGTACACATTCATCATTATATACTAGTTTTTGACTTGCTACGTACTATATTCAAAGAGATATGCGTATAAATTAGTTTAAACGATACTGATAAACTATGTCAACGTTATTTAAGTCCTAAATTATATTTTGGAACTGCATATTTTTACATGTAAAGCAGGATGTTTCAAACAGTGTCAGATATTTTATGCCACTCGAGTGAATGTTTCTCTAGATTGATTTTTTCTAGACAAATGCTTCACTTTATTACATATAAAAATTACTTATCGATAAATTGATGCTAAGAATATGATTGTTTTCATGAGGTGAGGGGTAAAGAGTAAACAAAAAATTACTCAACTCGAAAAAAAAACTATTTACGTGTTGGCAATAAGCCAATGATTTTATACATAGGTAACTATATATGTATTTTTAAAATATACAACTGTACTAATTATAGTAAGAATCAATCAAGTAAATATTTTAATTGGTTTGAATGACATTATTTTGTAAATACTTACACGATCCATTCACTATGGAAGAAAATTTGTTGGTGATAAAAAATTATTGAAAATCAGTCTTTTCTTTAACTACATTTAAATTAATTATCTTTCGGGCTGTATACAATACATTTACAATGTAATAATTTCTTTATTTTACGACCCAGTAAAAAATTCACAAGCGCTGCCAAGATAACTAATGACTTTCTGTTTATAGGTACTTAAACATTTTAAAAATGTAATATAAAAATACACTTGTAGTANTAATCAAGGAAAATCCTTTTTTACGATTTTGATTTCCGGTTTTTCTGTAATGTAATGTAACTAACTTTTTTTTTAATGCCATAAAGTCTATAATGTTGCTAGTATGGTATCCCACTCGTGCGTTCAAAATTTAGTATTAACTTCTGAAATTTTTTTTAGATACAGCGATTTAAGTTTCAAAAACGATGTATTTCTTATTTTCATCTGAGAACAAATAATTACATAATATAATTATCCATAAAAAAATTGCATTTTTTCATCCTTTACAATACTATATCTTTCGTACATTATACAAATTTAATTTGCCTATAAATTTCATATTTCATTTGTCTTTAGTTATATAAAATAAATCGTATACATTTATCATTCTAAAAAAGTACTTTTCAGTTTGGTTGGATTACGTTCAACTATTTTTAAAAAAATTCCAATACATTGCAGATAAAAATAGGAACAAGAAGTAATTTATTTTCCTACTGAATTTGAGTGGAAATAAAAAAAGATACAGAAGGTCAATAATATAAAAATATTACTATGTTCACATACAGATTAGGTTGAAAATGATGATGCTATACTAGAGTTTTAAATTTTTACCAAGATGAGAACTGCCAAACGTGCCACCCATCACCTCGATCACTTTAATTTTCGTCGTCATGTTAAATTTAAGGTAAACTTGGTGTTAAGAGCAATAAATCCTAATGGATAAATCTATTGTGTGGATGAAACTGTGCAAATAAATTAATTACAATATTGTACTACATTTCCGAAACTGCATAACATTTTGGAAAATACTTTATATTTTTTAAATAATTTTAATACGTCACATCATCTCTTGCAAATGCTATCAAGGTAACTTTGTGATTGATTCTTTTGAGTCTTACCAAATATTTTCAATAAATTTAAACTATAAAACGAATTTGTAAAAAAAATCATAGTAGGCGCACAAATTTCAATTACCATTGAATTGGATACCTAATGGGATTTAAATTATAAAGGTTTTATCGCAATTAACTTAAACATATAATTCTTGTAAAATAATTTATTTGTAGAAAAATAGGTTTTACTTTTATACATAATACATAGCATTAAATTTAACATACTCGTGATTTAACAAAATTGTTTACAATATAACATCACCTTTTATACAAAGTTTCGAACGAATAGTAAATATGTTCGTCACATCGCCATGTTTGAGACAGTAGTCGTACAATTTCATAAAGTAAGTCACAGCATTGGATCCAGTATTACTTAATATTTTACATGTATTGCTTAAATTGATGACTTTTTCTTCGACAACCCTTAGATACGTAGTTTTGTCGTCTTTGTCATCGAACCAAAGATCAAACAAATCTTTAAAAGTTTTCGAGGCACTAGATTTGGCTCCTTGCAAGATGTGACATATGTCAATCAAAGGAACGCCATTTTCGTTGATAATTCTTAGATAACGTGTTTTATTTCCTTCGTTGTCGAACCAAAGTTCGCACAAATTTCTAAATGCATTTGGAGTTTGTAGACCTGGGCCACTTAGAATTTTCGACGTGTCGGATAAATTCACTCCTCCCAATCAAAAACTTCAATGCTGAATCAACGTTGATTTTAGCGATGCATCAACGCTGAACCAACGTTGAATCAACATTGATTCCATGAATGATGGAACACTGAAATCAGTCGTAATTTACATTGTTGATTCAACAATGATTCAACGTTGAATGAACACTGATTCAACATTGAATCAGCGTTGAATCAGTGTTGATTTAAACGTTAATTTAATAATAAAAAAATATAATGCGTATTCAATACAGTTTAACATCAAATAACTGAACCCCCCTGTTTTGGTGTTACCATACGGACAGTACCTCCATTAACGTCAATATATCTGCCCCAAACGTTACTATACTACTTTGTAATTTTTCAAAATTTAATTTTAACGTTTTGATCGACGCTGAATCAACGCTGATTCAACGTTGAATCAGTGTTGAATCAACAATGTAAATTACGACTGATTTCAGTGTTCTGTCATTCATGGAATCAACGTTGATTCAACGTTGGTTCAGCGTTGATTCAACGCTAAAATCAATGTTGATTCGTTGTTCATCGTTGTTTAACATTTTCAAACATAACTTTTTGTTTTTATACTTACCAAACCAAATATCGTACAGTTGTCCAAAGATACTCACTGTATATGGCTTTGTTCTTTTTAAAAAGTCAAAAATTGTTTGTAAGCTAATATTATATTTTTCACAAGTTAACAGGTAATCTGATTTATTTCCTTTTTCATCAAAAAAAAATTGTAGCACAGCTCGAAAAGTGTCTGAATTTTGTTCTGTCCTGTTAAAAAAATCATAAATATTTGACACACTAATTCCGTATTCTTCAATGGCTTTCAAATATTCTGTTTTTTTTCCTCTATCGTCGAACCACAGATTGTACATAATTAAAAAGTCCTTAACGATATTTATACGACTTTTTTTGAGAAATTTAGATAATTTATCTAAAGTTATATTATTTTCAAGAAGAGTTTCCAAATAGATGGTTTTTTCACCTTTTCCATCGAACCAAAGATCGTACAAATTCTTTAAGTTTTCATCAGCATTTGTACCTTTGTCAGGAAGTATAGTAATGATGTTTGATATTCCAAGACCATTTTTTTTAAGCTTTGCAAATAAACTGATTCATTTCGATGTTCGTCGAAAAAAAAATCGTACAAATCTTTGCAAAACTTGACTACATATCATCTAAATCATTCAGGCTGATTGGCGGAATAATTAGCGAAGGAAACAAAAGAAATGGAATAAAAATAAAATGATTGGAACGAACTAACCGAACGAACTGTATTATAGGGAATACTAGTATGAACGAAGCTGCAGATGCGACGATTGCGGAATTCAATATCCAGCCATTTATATTAATTGATCGAAATTTTGTAAGTATTTTTGTACATATTTTGATTGCGCGTCAAACTTGCAATGACAATTGTGAAAACAAATTGATTTGACTTATAATAATAAGGTTATATTAAATATATAATAGCTAAAAATTATAGTATAAATATTATTTTGATACCCAAATTTTGATGTGAGATATCTCAAAAAGGCGGTCTTAAACGAAAAATTGCTTTTACAATCTTTTTCTTAATTTTTACGCGCAATCGTTTGAATCCAAGATAAACAAGATAGCTTTCAAAAAAATAATTTTGAACGCCAAGTTCTTGAACTTGCATTGACTCAGACGCAACCCAACGCAACCATATGACATCGCTTTTTTTAGTTTGTCGAAAGTTAATAGACAAAGACGTTGTCTTTCTTAAATTCAAGCATAGATAATTCTACTTCAGCTATTGTTGAATCCAATAAAACATTTCTTTTACACAGTGAACAAGGGAACTTCGAGTAAAACTGCACTAAATGTACGGAAACTTGCTTTATTAAAATTCTATTAATTTATTGTCCAAGTTTTAACCTATTTATAGTTCTGATTAATTTTCAGTTAAAATGCCACGACGTGGTCGAGCATCTGGACCTCCTCCAAGGACGTACGTAACACTCTTCTTTTAAACCTTTGTTATAAAAAAGTTTTACTTGCTTGCTATACACGTGATATCTTAAATACACGTGATTTCCATATCTTGGGAAATACTCTTTACATCACGCTTATGCAATTCGTCAGCTAAACTACGTACCAAATGCTATTTCATTTTAATATGTAGTCGATAAAAGTGACTCAACTGCCAAAATTTGCTATTATATCGTGTATGATTTTTTACTTGAGAAATTATGCAACTTTTATTTGTATAGATAAAATAAAAATGAGTCACCTAATCACAATTTACTATGCAATAATAAGTAATTTTTCATTGAATTATCCATATTTTTATTTTTTAACTATTGAAAGTGTACATAAAAAAATTACAGCAAAAGAAGAAAAACAACACATTAATATTTATTTCTGTTAACTTCTTACCATTTGTGTTTATGTGTGTTAATTAATGATGATTATAAGATGATCTAAATAATTTTCCAGGGTCAGGCAACCTGCCGCTTCTATGCAGCGGACCTCAGCACCAGCTAAATATGCACCAGCTCCAACTTCAGTTGCACCACCGGCAATGGCTCAACCTCAGCAGCCATCATTAATGGGCCAAATGGCTGCAACTGCTGGTGGTGTTGCCATTGGTTCTGCTGTAGGTCACACCATTGGCCATGCTATGACTGGAATGTTTAGTGGAGGATCTAATGAAGCACCAGCTTCATCAGCTGTGGCATCTCCTAGTTCAAACTCTGCACAACCTGCTGGAGCTTGTGCTTGGGAAATAAAGCAATTTTTAGAGTGTGCTCAAAATCAATATGAATTGTCATCATGCGAAGAATTAAATCAACTTCTTCGTCAATGCAAAGCTAGCAATGGTAGGCTAATTGTTTAAAGTTCTGAATATTACATACTTGTCTTGAGTTTCAAAATTTGTTTTAAAAGGACTTGACGTCTACTGATAACCAATCTAACCATTGAAATTGGTTCAAGCGATATCAATAGTCACGCTTATGCCAACTCCAAGAAGAGCCATTAGGTGTATCGATTATCTATTCGTGTTTACTCAAAGCAACTCAAAGTATCTGTATCTGTGGTCTAGTACCATGTATAGATATACGTGTTACATTTATTTCAGATTAAAGTAATAGTTATTTCTATTTCATCTATAATCCAACTTTATGAATATGTTAAGAATTACTTGCCTTTGTAGCACTTTATTTGATTTATTAATCATTTCTTGTCTTCATACCTTGTTTACAGTTCGTTTAAGAATAATATTTAAAAGCACTTGAAACAATTTTCATGGCCAGATTCGTTTATCAGAGCACTCGTAAATTCTGGTACACCAACAAATATACTCCTAACAAATAAGTACTAAAATTCTGTAATTCAGAAATGTTCTTCAGATATTGATTGGATTGAAAAATAGCTAAAAATTTATTCAATTGGCTATTAAAATTTTGTAACGAGTTTGCCAATGGTTTTTCAAAAATATTGAAAGTGTAAAGGTACAATACTTTTATTCAAAATATTATGGAAACCAACAGTTGGATAGAAAAAAGTTTAACGGGAAGTTATATGAAACAAAGAAATTTAATGTACTTTATCCCACATGTAATAATGTCAGTGAGAAAAAAAAGCACAAGTCAAGGGTATCAAGTTTAACGATTCATTATAAATTCACACAACTTTTGTATTTAACTTTATTTTTCATCCAACAATCGGTCTACAAGATATTTTTGATAAACTACTTTACATTTGCACTTTCAATGTTGTCACGAAACACAGCACAAACCAGCTATTTCAAACTACGTAAGTCAATTTGTTGCATTTTTGCTATTTTTTGGACTAATCCAAATCTGGATGGTTTTTTTTAGGATAAAAGTCTTATTTATTTGTGTAGTACGTGGTTTTGTATTTTGTAAAACCTATATGATTGCAATGACGTTATTTAACTATAAACTTTTTTTTCAGGTTTAGCAATGTAAAGATTGAAAGGAAGATTAGTCAAATATACTTACCAATTGTTAAATAGTACTGAGTTCCAGAATAAATAATGAAATAAAAACTTTCTGGTATTATTCATTTGAATATTTTGTTTACTACTTATTTCTTTTTGCTAATGCTAAAATTTATTATCTGCAAACATAATTTATGTTATATCCTGTAGTATTTGTATGATTGAAAAATTATTAAATAAATACTAAAATAAAGAACTAAGTGTACTTATTTCGATCCATTTAATGTGCACTTGGACATAAATCGATGTATCAGGTACTCCTTAGTTCGTGGCATACTCTTGTACGTTTGAAATGTGTCACAAATACATTAATTTGATAATTATTTATTAATTAAGCTAGTCACGCAAGTCTAATAGTTTCTTTCAAAAATTTTATAATAAAAATAGTGTTTAGTTATTTTAAATTATTAAAACGTCAAACAACATAATTTTTGCAAACGATTTTTTATTGATTTATTTTTTTTAAACAAATGAAGCTTTGTTAAGTCCTTAAAGGCTATTACAGCTTCAAAATGATGAATATGTAAAGGCAGACGAAGTAGTGGTTGCGGCAGTACTTAAGTAGTGTTTCTTATGCCTACTGATGTACTGACTACTCGGTAATTTTACAAGTAATGTGTTCTGCAAAAGCTATACCTGCAATCGTCGAGCGGCCTTACTGTCGACCTGTAAGTACTAACTGTTGTTGGGTTCCGCTGCTATAAAAAAAATTCAAAATTTCCGTGATAAGACTCAATTTTCCCTGAGATATTTTGGAGTTTGTTGACAAATATCTAAATTTAAGTATTTAGAATTGAATGATTTTTATACTTAAGTTACATAGCCATTTCAATTGAACTTTACATCGATGACATCGATGTATTCGATGCTTTGGCTTTCGAGAAAATGAATACCGCTAGATGGCGCTGGCTGTAATTAACAATCCCTTCGCCCTTCCCCTTGTTAACCCTCTGTAACTAACAACTGTATAAATTTATTATTAATTTTATAAATTATTCTTATGCATATATGTACAGTGCATATACTGTGTAAATGGCGATATGTATTTACAAAAGCCAATAAATACCTACTTAAACTTAAATTTAAAAACTCCACATTCTCTCAAGATTTCTTTAGATGCTTTATTGTAGACCTAGAATGTCCATCTGAAATAGGTCCATCTTTGGATTCTTTAGAGAATATTACCTTTAAAATCACGATGAACATGTTTCCAACAATGTATATATCAGCGTAAGTAACATAAAAATATGCTGTTCCAACAACACTCGTAATCTCGAAGTTGTTGTCGCGTGTGTGTATAGCTGTCATACGCAGGTTATATCAGTGATAAGTGAGCGTTCGATTTACCTTTTAATCTGTAAATAATGCCGTGAGTCTCGAGTTTAATAATAAATACCACTCATGTTTTGTGCAAAACGTCATGACCATTCAACGAAAAATGAAGCAAATAATTTTTTTGCTCATTGCCGTAATTTTAGGTGAGTACTGTTTTTAAACTTTCTCTCATTGCACGACTTCTTTCAAGTCTCGATTGTTTTGTTAAAAAAATGTTTGTTTTTTTATAGTTTTAGGAATTTACAAGACTTTGGTAGGGTCCGAAGGTAACGATAACGCATTGCACAGCTTTCGTGACAGGTTGTCGATCGAGAGTATCAACAGTGCGCTAAAAAAAGCCGCTGATGTCAGGGCAGAAGGTACCTTGTCTGACATAAGAAATCTTCAGGAGGCCAAAACTAGGATCCGAGAGCTTGAAGAAAAGCTCAAGCGTTTCGAGACAAGACTTGAAAACCAAATGCCCAAAAATTATCCTATGGTCAAGTTCTTAAATTACAGAAGTAGAAAGCGTATACTGATCACCGGTGGTGCTGGTTTTGTGGGTTCGCATTTGGTTGATCATTTGATGCTGGCTGGACACGAGGTCATTGTTCTTGACAATTTTTTCACCGGCAGAAAGAGAAATGTCGAACACTGGATTGGCCATGAAAACTTCGAGCTTGTTCACCATGATGTCGTTAGGCCTTTGTACGTTGAGGTAGATGAAATCTATCATCTGGCCAGTCCTGCCAGCCCACCGCATTACATGTTGAATCCTGTTAAGACTATAAAAACTAATACGTTAGGAACAATAAATATGTTGGGTAAGTGATTTTGCACAATTAATCAGAAAGACTTAAGGGGTAGTTAGATTATTACTTTATAGCTTAAGTTCAACTATTATGTTACCACAATTTTAGGTCTTGCCAAACGTGTTGGTGCCAAGGTTTTGATAGCAAGTACTTCTGAAGTGTACGGTGATCCAGATGAGCATCCTCAATCTGAAACGTATTGGGGTCATGTGAATCCAATAGGTAAATATAACAAATACATTTGAATACCCTACGCTATTGGATCGTTATTTTATATATGTTTGTAATTAATGTACGCAGAAATTATTTTTAGCCTTGTAAAAAAAAATGCGTTATTTATTTTAAGGCCCAAGAGCGTGTTATGATGAAGGAAAGCGTGTTGCAGAAACATTAAGTTATGCTTATCAGCATCAAGAGAACGTTTCTGTTCGTGTCGCGCGTATTTTCAACACTTATGGGCCTAGGATGCACATGAATGATGGTCGTGTGGTTTCAAACTTTATTCTTCAAGCATTGCAAAACCATTCTATAACAATATATGGCGATGGCAAGCAAACCAGATCGTTCCAGTACGTTTCAGATCTGGTTGATGGGCTAGTTGCTTTGATGGCCTCGAATTTCAGCCAGCCCATCAATATTGGTAATCCAACTGAACATACAATCGAAGGTATTGATAAAATATCATTAACAGTCAATGATTTTTTTTATAGAGTTAAAAAATCAGAAATATAGTTTCATGTATGAAAAGTTTTTAAGCTATCTTAATTTATTTATAGAATTTGCACAAATAATAAAAGATCTGGTTGGAGGAACAAGTAAGATAGTTGAACTAGCTGCTGTTGAAGACGATCCTCATCGTCGAAAACCAGATATATCTAGAGCTAAAAAGTATCTTAATTGGGAGCCAAAAGTCCCACTAAATGAAGGACTGAAAAAAACAATAGCTTATTTCACGAAAGAAATACAGAGATCGAAGTATGCAACATCGGACAATGATTTCAGACCACCATACAATAATGATCATGATATAATTGAACAATTATAGTTTACTGGTCAAACACTTACTGTTGTGATTGAAAATATATGTACATAAAAGACTATCTTGTAAATACGTTCAAGTTATTAGTCCGTACAAAACTCAATAAAAATATCATTCTGTCTATATTTATTTAAGTGAAAAAAGATTTTCAAAGAGTTTTAGAAAACCAAGAAAATCTTCGTATGATGGTGAAAAAATCTGTAGTATAAGTATGTGTTGTTTGGTGAAACAAAAGTTTAATGTATATAATTGAGAAATGAGAGTGATGGTTGTATAACTAAACGATTTTAATATTAACTTTGTATTATAATTCACGAGAGTGTAAATGATTTTATATTTATGTTGTGACAGTTATTGTTATTCACTTGTATAGTTTATAAGATCAATTTTTACTTTTTTGTGAAAAATACTACTAAATATATGAATAAAAAGTATTGATTTCTAAGAAAAAGCTGCCATATTTTTTTAATGTCATATTGCCATATGTATTTTTTTTTTAAAGCAAACATTTTTCAAGCTGTTCACAGTAATTTGATTTAATTTATGTATTATATAGTGAATTTATTTAATGTAAAAATTAAACATTTCTTACAAATAATTTGATTATAAAATTTGTTCGAAACGCTAAAATTAAAATCAAATATAAAGTTTCAAGTATGGAGTAAATTCTTTTTTTTTAAATTAGTAATCAACAGTTTTTTCACGTTATTTGTGTATTTACTGGTATCGTATAACTTAAGGTTTTGTTTTTGCCTTAATAATATTATGGTTTACTGCACTTCATATTATTTATTACATAAATCATTAATGTTAAATGAGAAAGCATCCGATAGCAAAACAGAAAATAATTTTCTGTTAATAATTTTCACTCCATCAATGTGCTAGTTGTAAATTCGTACCTTGGTTACTTTGGTAACCTGTTAATTTTTAAATAAATTCTCCACAAAAAATAATACCCAAAAATATTTGGATTACCAACTGAAATTTGCAATTCGTAATTTCTACTTCTTTCCGAGAAATATCCTCATGTTATGTTCTTTGGGGATTTTGCGATATATACTCGACGGTGCCAATTTTTTTTTTTAAACGTTAAACCCCATGAAAATTAGGATATACTATAAAGTAAAACAACAATTTCTCAGTAATTACCAGTCAATTACCAGTCAATTGCATTGACCAATGTAAATTGAGATTTTGTCTTCTTTTTATGTAAACCGTTGTACCAAAGTCCTCGTGGGTTCCACCTCTCGCTCAATCCATCTTATTTTTTAAGGGATTTCCTATTTGACACTTTTTTCCCAAGCGTCGAAATAAGGAATTATATTTCCATAGCGCCAGATACATTAAAAATTAAAATATTAATATAAAAAATCGAGAGTTATATAGTATTAAGTAAACAATTTTTCGTTTCCGTAAAATAGCCCCGATTACGATGGTGCTTCTGAGATGAATACTACTATTATTTTCGTGGACTACAGTATTTAACATTTTATTTAATAAATAACGCCAATCACCTTGATTCAAGCTACACTATAGTTTAACCATATTTTCAAAGGAGCTTGATGATCGATATTTTCCCCTATTTTTAAATAACCCATTTCACTTATCGACCAACTATTTGTTACATCCAAGCATCCACGCTTGCAAAAGAAAAGCTTTTAGATTTTGTTGGGTGGGTGACCCGTTGATAGATCCACAATTAAGATCTCATCTAATCCCACTTGGGTGTGCCATTAATTGTCACCTATCGACCTTCGCAATTCTTTTGACGTGCTAGAACTCTCGGTATTAAATTTGGAAGGGATGAAAGTGCAAAAATGCACAATAGTTTTTAAGCTTTTGGTTCGCGTGTCCTTCTTACTGTAATTACAAATTCTTCATGACGGTTTATACATTTAATTTGGTCTAAAACGATTTTTTTTACACCTGGTGCGGTTAAAAATCTTAAAAATTAAAATTCCAGAGGTCAAAATAGAAATCTAAAAAACCTTCACATGCAGCGATCTCCCCCTCCCATCTACTCGACTAAATACCAGAATAAATATTTATAATCACATGATATATTTTTAAAATTTTTTTAAAAGACACCCCAGATCTGTATTGAACCCTAACTATAGTTACATCATACGTGGCAGTATTTGATAACTTAATTATATCTTGAGTTCAAGGTTCTTACAAGAACATAACTTTTACATAAAGTATTATCTTAATCGACAATAATACATGCTCAATAGAGGACCAGTGATTAAATAATCAAAAACCCCGACTAAACTGAAAAGCAGCGATATTTAAATTGTTTTTTTTTTTTTCCTAAATATTGAAATGTTACATTGGAAAATCTTGAAAACATGAGAAATGCGTTAGAAAAGAAAAACGATGCGAAACGAAATTGATTAAAAATTAATTTCCTCCCTTCGGTGCGAGGGAGCCAAGAGACGCGGGAGGGATCTGCAGCGTGTATATTCGTGGATCTTTTTCGAGTGGCCGAGATAAGGCCCCACGAGCCTACCTCGATAATTGCAAGCTCCGCATTTGGTGCAGGGTCACTCGATACTTTCAAAATGTTCTCGCAACGAGTCCCCTTGGACCATCATTAGCTGAGAGAGCACTATATAAGTCTTTTTGGGTATATAAGCCGCGAAATTTGCCCACACTGGCCAGTCTCGATTTTTGATACCTGGTCCAGTGGTCCCATCAGGCAAGTCGTACGTACATCCATACAGTACCGTTTTCGTTTGTGGCCGGCTTAGTGAGTAAACCGGCCGGTAAAATAAAAAAAAAATCAATCAAATCTCATAACCAGCTCACAAGTGTACTTACCCGGGAAATTTAACTAACATTTTACTGACCCCCTGGTTCAGATTTTAAAGACCAAACAACCTTTCCGCAGAAGTAACATCATTTTTTTTTACTTTTTTACTTTTACCTTCTGTACTAGACGACTTTCGTTCTGTCTCAACTTTCTTCTCAGTCTCAAAAAAATTTAATAATTTTTTAAAATTAAACTTCGGATAAATCATATATCTATAATATCTATAAGAGCTCTTGAAAAAAAAAAAAAAAAANAAACTTTTAGAACGTGTAAAAAAATTTATAAAAAATTTTATTTTTTTGCTTTTACTACCAAGTCTTGAGAGGGATTGTATTTGAAGATAAAAATTGCAATGCTGACCGTTAATATTTTTATAAAAAATATCACGGACATATAAGTTGCTGACAAACCGGATGGACTAGTAACTGTTCCATACAACCTATCATTCCTAAATATGACCCAGTACAGATTTTCATTCCATTAGAGTACTCCCTTCATAAGATCATTCTAAGAGTTCATATATTTTATAATAATTAGTTACAAGTTGCAAATACCAGATAACACTGATTCATTCCTGTGATTAAACAAAAAGAATTTTTTTTGTGGAGAAAAAGTTTTTAATTTTTTTAATTTGACCTAATAAATCACTAAGCGTTAGCAAAATTATAAAAAATAGTGTAATAAATTATACATCCTTTTATTTTATTTTTATTGGTGTGTAAGTATTTTAATTCAGTATACGATTTAAAAAGAATGATTTTCAGAAAATTAAGGGTTAGTACTCAACAACTCGTTGGGTGCTAAAAGGTCAAAGGCTGATAAAAAAACCGCAGTTTTGAAATTCAAAAAATCTGTTTTAAAAAATTACTACTTTTCATGAAGCAAAAAACTTTTGTTCCCAATTTTTTAATTAATTGTTTGTTCTGGAAATAAATATAAAAGTTGCAGTGATATAAGTTGTAACTGCTGTTACTATGTGCACACCTATCGTTGCATTGTCAGATAAATATTACTTAAATGATAATTATGCAACTTTACTTTTTTTACTTACTACATGACTATACTTTTTGTGAGATAAGATAAAGCTATCAATCATCATTACGTTTTCTGATTAATGGTACTATTGACAGCAATTGTTATATAACTTCATTTGCTTACGGCAGTATCAAGTGAAACTTTGATATAACTATATCTTTTGCAATACCATCCAATCAAACTGAAAAATATAAAAAAAGACACCTTTTTACGAAATGAACAGCTATCTTGCTGAAAGCCTCTTTTTTATCATCTGTCTCAAAAATATAACTTTCAATGCAATTTATTTTATATTGTTAAATAATTAAAGTTTAACTTTTCGAATTTTATCCGACTTATTAGCATTCTTACAATTTAATTGCTATATGTATTTGAATAATAACATCAATTTATAAATTTTTTGTTGAGATATGGTCTGCAAAGTACTGTAAATGTATAAAAAAATGTTTGAAACCTAACGTTTTTAATGGAAAAATATGTACAAATGTTACATTACTCAATATTTTCCTAATTTTTTTGTAAAAACTCTTTTTCAAATGAGTAGTAAGTAAATTAAAAAAATTTAGAGACTAGTTTAAGTAAGCTTTTTTAAAAAATATACACAATTGAGTTTTTGTTCATCCATCAGACATAGTAAATTTTAATAATCAAATTACTCTTCGACAATATAGATTTGTATAACATATACGTATACAATAACTGTGCCACTTTAGTTTTTTTTTTTTGTTTTTTTTTTTTTGTTAAACGTATGTTAAAGTTTTTGTGCCATCTGTACATAGTCAACAGAACAAACCGTTGCTTAATTTATAATTAGCATCAGCTTCGGAGTGTTATTTTCAAGCCCCAAACACCAAACTTTCAACGGACTGTGTGCAGATCGTAAAAAAACTTTTGCCATTCAAGAAGGGGTGGAGACTAGAATCAAAGTTAAAGCAACACTAATGAAAAATGTAGTGGAAGCGTACTCTAATAAGAAATAAAAAAACTTATACAATTTAATTTATTTACTTGAAAATATAATTTTGGCTAAAAAATATGTTGTATTTTTTCAGGTTGTTACTGTGCAAAAGTGTGATTTTTTTTCGAAAATCATCAAGAATGTTTCGTAAATTGATCATAGCAGTTTTGTTAATCGGATTGAGCTGTGAGTGGAGATAATTTTTTTGATAATTTATTTTTATTTAAACTTCAATATTGGATAATAAGATGTCTACTTATCCATTCGTTACAATAGAGCTTTTTGTTTTATTTGCTTATACAGCAATATGATAAATTATTTAACGATTTATTCATTGTTATAAATTTTTCAAAGTTCAATATTTTATTGGAAACCTATTTTTATATGAATGTAACATATGTGAAAGAAAAAAAGTTACAAACATTAATTTTTGAAATTTAAAAAAATTGCACAATCAAATAATACAGTTGTTAAAGATTAATTTAATTCAGAGTTTGTGTCATTTTTATATTTCAGTAAACTACTGTCTCGCAAGTGCATATAGGGTAAGAAATTGTGTCTTTAATTTACATGACATGTATTTACTTAACAAATTTAATTTTTTTTTTTTTTTTTTTTATGTACACGCCTTTCTTACAATTTACTTATAATTTTTACGTGCTTTTTTCATATGTTTATTACATGGTACTTAACTGATGTTGAATATTTTACGACAAAAATCTATTATATGACATAAAAGTGATCTCAAACAACCTTGACTCACAATAACAATTAAAATTTTTAGGACAGCTCTATAGTTTTTCCGGGAGAAACTGAATCTTACTTTTATTCAACACACCCAACTCGACCTCCCGGTTTTCTAACTTCACCTTCACCGACCACTGAATCATTCGAAAGTTGTAATTCCCAATGCCCGGTAAATATTTGTTTTATATTTCCACTGGTTTAATTATTTTTACTTTATACTGTAACTAATGGTAAAAACATTTGCTAAAAGTTTGGTTAATTTTAATTACTTATGTAGAAAACAGCCGAGTACAATCCAGTTTGTGGTACGGACAATAGGATGTACAACAATCCATCACATTTAACGTGCGAAAGAATATGTCGATCATCAGGTGAGTAATGAAAAGAACACGTGTGTATATTTATAATTTGGTTCGTACCATACAATATTTTTATTATTGTGTTTAATCATCCAGGTTTACAACTAAAGAATGTTGGTCGATGCATAGATCCTCGAGTTCAGTCGGTTTAGTTTCAGTTTATGAAACAAATACAACGTACATATCGAACTGAAATTTAATTTTAAAATGAATGTAAAGTGCGTATTTCTGTAAAATAATGAATCTTGTAAAAAAATGTGACCAAATTCCTGCACATATTAAAAGTTTTTCACAAAAAGTATTTATTTATTACATTTTTCCCCAGTAGAACTTAATTAAAAAATTATAAAGACTTCACCAAGCATTAATTTTCATTTCAGTCGAAAATATTTAGTTAATGTGATGTTATGTCATACGAATAAAGGAAACGTTTATGCAGTAAGTTAAAATATTTAATGTGAGGTTTACATACATGGTATCAGTAAAAAAATACTAGTATTCAATTTTTAACTACATAGTTTGGTAATATAAGAGTATTTAACATTATAATACTACGAGTGTAATACAAAATGTACGATGTGCCAAAGTTTACTATTTCTAGAGCACGATTTTACAACATCGCAAAGCTGGCGATTAACATTAATCAATATAATTCATTGTCACTGTATGTATGAAAGCATCGGAAATTCTTGAGAAATTTTTAAATCAACACATTGAACTTAATTAATCTTTAAATTTTGAAAAAGGTAATTTTAATAGAGATATCACAATTTTTCATTTAAATGTATCCTTTATCGAACGGAGCCATTTACACTACAGGCAAATACTGTAAATAATGCTAATGCTACCAATAAAATTGAGACTTGAAGATGTTTTGCGATGTGTGCACACAAGGTTCGTGAATGTTAAAAAAGCACAACTTTGGTAAATAATCGCTTATTGGGCCAAAATAGGTTAAAGAATTTTATACCAATTAAACTAAGAATTTTTCATTCATGACTAAAATTGATTTTCATCAATTGAAGACTATGACAATAATTTCAATTGTGGTAGAACATATGCATTTTAAATTCCACTTCGATCATAAAAGAAACACGTGTACTTACTCTGTTTTGATTCACAACATCCGAAGATCAAGGAAAAATACAACCACTCGTATGAATCATGTTTACGTCAGTACAGTATTATCGAGTTTATGAATAGGGAAATATGTCTCTCAATTAGAATATTTATTTTTCCTACCTCGGCGTTTTTTTCAACGTATTGATGTTTACTGTGCTAGACGACAACCACTTATTTTTTTAGCTACACAGCAGTAGAGTTAATTAGTTTTTTTTCTGGGAGGCATTAAACACTCTGCATAAACTTGGCTCATAATTTTTCAGGTTTCCTGGAGAAAGAAAAAAATTAAACGTGTTAAACATTTAAAAAACATTTTTTTTCAACCAAAAACTTTACCAGCCTTCATTTATGAATAAGTATTTACTACTGAAAATAATGAACTATAAGTTGTATGATTGCAGTTGACCTTGAATTCTGTAGTTTACTCAAAGCCTTACTTAATGTTACTAGGATCCGGTGTGGGGCGAGACAAAAAAATTTGATAAATTCAAACTGTTTTATTATACAATTTATCTGAAAATGAAGACTATTGCAGAAATAAGGTCGCATATTTTTCTCACTATGGTCGCTTTAAGTGATTCGGCTATTCTTTTCAACATTATCCACCTGACGAATAAAAATCACCAGTACAAAGTGGGAAGATTTATTATGCCACCGAATAAAAATATTAAAGTATTACAATAAGGTTTCTTTACCTTCTTTTTGTAGATAATTAGAAAAGTAATTATATACTGGAGAGAAAAATACCCATACTCTTTTTTTTGACATAATAAAAATAGTAGATCGCTAACTTTTTTTTTAATAGAAAAAGAAAGAATCTCCTTTAGTATCAAAAAAAGGCAAAATATAGTACAGTTAACTTATACAATTTAATTNAAAAAAAAAAAAAAAAAAAAAAAAAACGTACATCGAAACAAGAATGTTCCGTACACTGGTTGTAGCTGTTTTATTAATTGGATGGAGCTGTAAGTAAAAATTTTTTGATAATTTATTTCAGTTTACATTTCAAGAACTAAACCAGTCATAAGACTTTGTACTTAATTACTTTTAAAATCAAAGAAAAGTAAATTAACTACGTCTATTTGCTGTCAGACATACTTTAAGATATTACTCCATTCAACTTTCCATGTAATTTGTATGTGCTGCAGAATAATAAATGTTTTTTGTAAAAATTAAAAATTTTTTAAAAATTGTTCATAGTTACCTTACACATAAATTAATACCTTATATAGTATTTATTTTTTTTTTTTTTTTTATGTACACGCCTTTCTTACAATTTACTTATAATTTTTACGTGCTTTTTTCATATGTTTATTACATGGTACTTAACTGATGTTGAATATTTTACGACAAAAATCTATTATATGACATAAAAGTGATCTCAAACAACCTTGACTCACAATAACAATTAAAATTTTTAGGACAGCTCTATAGTTTTTCCGGGAGAAACTGAATCTTACTTTTATTCAACACACCCAACTCGACCTCCCGGTTTTCTAACTTCACCTTCACCGACCACTGAATCATTCGAAAGTTGTAATTCCCAATGCCCGGTAAATATTTGTTTTATATTTCCACTGGTTTAATTATTTTTACTTTATACTGTAACTAATGGTAAAAACATTTGCTAAAAGTTTGGTTAATTTTAATTACTTATGTAGAAAACAGCCGAGTACAATCCAGTTTGTGGTACGGACAATAGGATGTACAACAATCCATCACATTTAACGTGCGAAAGAATATGTCGATCATCAGGTGAGTAATGAAAAGAACACGTGTGTATATTTATAATTTGGTTCGTACCATACAATATTTTTATTATTGTGTTTAATCATCCAGGTTTACAACTAAAGAATGTTGGTCGATGCATAGATCCTCGAGTTCAGTCGGTTTAGTTTCAGTTTATGAAACAAATACAACGTACATATCGAACTGAAATTTAATTTTAAAATGAATGTAAAGTGCGTATTTCTGTAAAATAATGAATCTTGTAAAAAAATGTGACCAAATTCCTGCACATATTAAAAGTTTTTCACAAAAAGTATTTATTTATTACATTTTTCCCCAGTAGAACTTAATTAAAAAATTATAAAGACTTCACCAAGCATTAATTTTCATTTCAGTCGAAAATATTTAGTTAATGTGATGTTATGTCATACGAATAAAGGAAACGTTTATGCAGTAAGTTAAAATATTTAATGTGAGGTTTACATACATGGTATCAGTAAAAAAATACTAGTATTCAATTTTTAACTACATAGTTTGGTAATATAAGAGTATTTAACATTATAATACTACGAGTGTAATACAAAATGTACGATGTGCCAAAGTTTACTATTTCTAGAGCACGATTTTACAACATCGCAAAGCTGGCGATTAACATTAATCAATATAATTCATTGTCACTGTATGTATGAAAGCATCGGAAATTCTTGAGAAATTTTTAAATCAACACATTGAACTTAATTAATCTTTAAATTTTGAAAAAGGTAATTTTAATAGAGATATCACAATTTTTCATTTAAATGTATCCTTTATCGAACGGAGCCATTTACACTACAGGCAAATACTNGTGTCAGGTTGTAGGGCACCAGGAGTAAGGTCGAGAGACAAGAGGTGTAAGTGGGATTGTGTGCGAGCGTGTGCGTGTGAGTAAGAGATTTAGGTACGGGTCATCGCCAACTGAATAAAGGTTAAGGCCGGCGGAGGACGACCAGGAGTTGCTCAACCCAGGACATCTACCTCGAGGACAGTGGAACCATATATCTATTTATACAGAGATATACAAATACTTGGTTACACAATTTCGAGAGAGACAGAGAGAGAGAGTGAAAGGTGGGACTTGTAAAGAGTAGAGAAGGGAGAATAAATAGCGCACGCGCTGTGAAAGTGATACCAGTGAGTTATTTTTTTTTGTAGTTGGTGCCCCGAAGTCCCCTTTTAGTTTCCTTTTCAGGAGTGTTCGGCGTTCCCGAGCCGAGCACCAGCGGCAGACCTCCCGGAGGAGAGGAATCCAGTGGAGAGGGCCGAGGAGGAGTAAGTAAGCGAGTTTTGTGAGAGAATTCGGGACGGCTGTTTTCTCGGCCGAAAAATTCTCGTCACAAATATGACCGTACCAAAATTGTTAAAACTTAAATGCACACCATAAAAAGCATTGTTCCAGAATTATCTTCTCAAAAAAAAATACCTACTACGTTCTATTGCCAAACTTGATTATTTTTAAATTTGATGTTACAGCTTATAAGAAATATTATTTTGTTCAAACATATAATTTTGTAACAATAATGTAATCATATTTGAGCTTTGCAGAGGATCATTGCGTATTTCTCTGTTTTTTGAGAAGATAATTAATAAACAAATAATGTACAATACTCAAAATGGCATCACATTTTCAAATTTTTTTTCAAGTTAATTTTTATTTGAGATATTTTTCACTTGACAAATGAAATTGCCCATTCAAGGACAAAGATCTATTATGGAATATGAGAAAGACATTTTAATTTTGACCAATAAATTAAATTTTTCAGGCGGAATCTATAGAATTTCCAGGCGAACCTAATCCGCAATATTATCCACCGAAAACAACTCCTAGTCCAGTTACAACTCCATCACATGCTCATGAAAGTTTCGAGAAGTGTTATGCTGATTGCCCGGTAAATGTTTATTTTTACAGTTTAATTGATTGAATCACTTTAATTTAAAATTGTCTTTTATAAAAAAATATTTGAAAACAGTTTGGTTGATTTTTATTATTTTTTGTAGAAAACAGCTGAGTATAATCCAGTTTGTGGAACAGACAACAAAATGTATAATAATCCATCATATTTAGCGTGCGAAAGAGAATGTAGATCACGTAAGTAATCAAATAACATATGTGAATATTTAAAATATAATTTGTACCTAACAAAACTTTTTTTTTGTACTGAATAATCTAGGTGTACAAGTAAAAAATGTTGGTCGATGCCCGAGTTCCTAAGTATCGTATATTTTTTTTAAATATACTAAGTAGGTGAAAAGTAAGTGGACTGCCAGTCAGTGTTCATGAAATCCTGATGAAAATGTGATAGGTTGAAGTTTTTGAAGGAACGCCGTGTGATTACTTTGGGTGCTGTCGAGTCGCAACCATACGTGAAGCAAGCCAATAATATGTCGTGACGAGAAATACTAGGCCAAAAATGCTGCGAATAAAAGGCTAGATGTGAGTCGTCTACAAGGCAAAAATAATCGATGGTGGAGAAAGGGTTTCCTTCGTGATGTGTCGCTTCA